>BLSH010300883.1:439916-473164 GCA_018402905.1 Glandirana rugosa | reverse complement strand
TATCCCTGTCAAACCCTGCCTGAGGTGGTGATTAATGCAACCCGGTCTGGATTAGTACTGCTATCCATGGAATGACAGCGGTGCCGGCTATATGATAATTGTTTTATGTTTGATATGCTGTGAATTGCTTCTTTATTTAAGAAATTTGATTTTATGCCACAATTATATTATGCCCTCTAGTATTCCTTTTGCATCTGCAGAACAGCCTGTTCTGTTTAAAAACAACAGATCTCTTGTCACGTTTTTGGGGTTGTGTTCGATATGTGCAAAGAGAGATCACACAAATACTTAAAAATATAACATTTATTATAAGTAATGACAGATACAGATAAAGATAAAGAAAATATCAAGAATACTTAACTAAAGGTGCTTGTTTCCCGCCATGGGTCCATTTCATGGCATAGGTGACCAGGACCATACACATGCCTCATGGCTGTTCTTGGTGAGACTGCTCGTATACCAGATTGGGCTGTGGTAATATAGAACTTGTGTAAACCACCCCCAGCCAACACCCTGTAAGCAACAATATGACCTTTACATTCCTGAGGAGAGGGGGCTAGCTTGACCATATAAGGCAGTTCAAATGCCAATTAATTGAGTCATGCAAGGTAACCAGGATATTAGAGGCTATAATAGATATTTGTGAGGCCAACCTTAATGAGGAATATGAAATATGCAATTTCCCCAACACTCCACCCCCTGGCTCACAAATCATATAATGCCTCCAACTGTGCATAAACACAACATCAATATTAGAAGGAAAGCACCTGATTATTGTAAACAAAAAGAATAATTCTCCCACCCCCCGGTTTACCTTAAATGAAAAATGGGGGATCTAAAGTGTATCTAATCTAAAGTGTACATACCTACTTTCCTTTCCCTGTCAGATTTACCTGCACAGAACATCTCATTCGGCTATGTTAGGGCTGAAAAATATAAAAATATCCAAACTTAAAAAACGATATGTTGGACTAACAGAAGAACACCAAACTTCTTTCAAAAGCACAGGAGCACGTATGGGCATCAAACCTTCCTTTCCAAGGGTTTAAACGTGTAGAAACTTGTCAAAGTCCTCCATACCTGGTGATGGACAGCAGAGTCTTAGACATCCGGTGATCAGATCGCAGCTGCAGCACAACAATTGCAACGCTGTAAAACTGAAAGAACCGTAGAATACAAAGTCCATATCCTCCGGACTATTGCAGCTCACAAGTCATAGACGTGCAGGCACATCTTTATAGACAGTTCAAGCACTTGACCATCAGAGCAGACAAAACAGTTCAGGTACTTCACGATCAGATTCAGGTACTTGACCATGATAGCGGATAGAACAGTTCAGGTATTCAACCATCAGAACAGGTGTAACTTGCACCAACAGTTCAGCTGCTGATCATTGGCAAAGTCTTTATAGACAGTTGCTGCTGTCAAATGTGTTTGTCTCCTTTCTCCAATATGCTTGTGGTTGACGTCAAGGCAGGTGTGTTACCAAAACTGCCAGTCCAACCTTCCATACTTAACAATAATGCCCATATAGCCCATCATGGATTTAGATTTCTGAACAGTTAAATCCACAATCCCTATTGACCTGACCTAACACTAAAAGGAAAAACTCAGCTTTTATCTAAACTTAGCAATGTCCAACCATAGGCCCAACTTCAAACCACTTAATGTGTGTGTATCCTCTGTGTACTCCGGTCTCCTCCCACACTCTATAAACATTCTGGCAGGCTAACTGGCTCTTGTCTATACTGACCCCGATATGCGTGTACAAACTACCCACACCTGATGTGTCAGTATACTCTACATGCCAGTCCCACACCCAAGCAATCGGGGAGAATCGAGGAAAATTAAACCTGGGAACCTATTTCATTTCATAATCAAGTGTATCAAACATGGTGGCCAAAGCATCACTAAGTGTCACATATAACAACGGATATATCCAAATACAGCACCTTAATTTTGAAGGACTTGGTTTAAAATTTGCAACCATTGCCATAACCATGATTAAGTCTAATTAAGTGGACATAAAATTACTTTTTCCATAATAAATTACTTGATTAGCTTGAATTCAAACAGTCATTCATATAGAAAAATATACTTCAACTCAAACACCAGTTGTCACCCATTCTCTTCCTGTACTGTGCACATCCTGTGGATTCTGTTCTTTTTTTCACACTCCAACAGTGGCTCTGTATCACATGCCACTGCAATGATTATAGCAGAATCTATTAAACTAGATCCTGCTATAAATCAATCTAAATACACACAGGAAGGGACAGTAGAGGAAGATAAACATATTATGTTTAGGTATTCTTATACCCTCCAAACCATTAGAAATATGTTTCAAATTCAACTTAATCAGAAGGGAAAAAACTTGAATACTCATCACGCAGCATCAACATTATTAGCTGCTCTGTTTACAATCAGTTCTAATAAAACTGTCATTACATTCACATAAACAAAATATCAACAATTAAGATGATGCAAGTTGTCAATGTATGTTGTAATCTTTGTATTTAGTTCTTGGACATCAAACCATATCAGACAGGTGGATCGATGCTGTTTAGCACTATCTAGGAACTAAACAAAATGAAAGGTCTTAGTGCATTATCATTACATTTCCCACCTAGAAATAAACAAATGGTTAGCACAAAACACATATTCAAAACACTTTCCAGATAAAACATATGGCCATGTTGTTTAATGAGAGTGCACTCTTTTCTACTCATGTTAAATGAGCTCATTACTTAATTAATTAATCACCACGTGGATTTTCATTAAAGGACGTCCATGCAAAGTTGTCAATAATTCACCATGGTTAACATTCACAATAACATTTGCAGTGTGTTCATCACATTGTGCACAAATATTATACATCACCAAATCCATTTTGATGTTTCTATTTCAATTCCATACAGATGTGGTTCCTTCTGTATTAACAAAAAACTTATAAAACAATCATTAGTGTTGTATTTCTAAAGTTTCACACTTCATTACAATCACCAAACCTATTGTCCTATTGTATACTGTTGCTCTTTGCTTGCTCATACATTTAACATGTTATACAGAACTTGTCTAATCAGCTACGTTGTCAAATGACTGGCAGAAAAAGGTAGAACTAGATTTTTATCAGTGGGTAGAGCCTTCTCCCTTTCCACGCCCAGTAGGCTGGAATAGAGAACTAAACATTTAAATAATTATAATAATCATGGCTGCTTTTAGGAATTTAAAAGGTGTCGGCCGCATCAACCTTTTCTTTGTTTAAACTGAATCCTAGAATTACAAAGCTAAAAACTAACAATTTCAACTAGGATTGTATTTTTGCAACATAATTAAACATTTTCCTTGGTCTTATATATCACCCACATTTAAACATTACATTTAACAGTATATTCCTTATTTCTTTGATTTTCAGAACTTTCCTGCTTCACAGACAGGCACAATCTTTTAAGGGGGGTTACAAATGGTGGAATGCCTGTCGCTTTATCTGTTTCCTTATTTACACAGACACACAGAGCATGTAAAGGGAGGGGAAGAATCTGCAAATGAAAGCATTCTCATCTCTGAGTCCCAAATGTTTTCTTATAAAGGATGACCCTCAAACATAAGTGACAAAACTTATTTTACAAATCATACTAAGCATTACCTATCTATCTTGATTAAGGTAACCTTGTCATTTTATATAGACAATACAAACAAGTACCATGTCCATTAGTTAGCTTCAAACCATTCGGACATACACATAACAATCAATATTCAAAAAGTCTCATTGCTCTGAAATTTTTACAATCCAGAGACCAATGCTGTTACTTGCAAATTAAGGCTTCCTGAAGATACAACAGTTTCATTTGTATATCAGTCTCTCGCCCAATTTATAAACAAGTCTCATTGCTCTGAAATTTCTTCAATCCAGAGACCAATGCTGTTTACTATTGCAAATTAAGGCTTCCTGAAGATACAACAGTTTCATTTGTATATCAGTCTCTCGCCCAATTTATCAAACAAGAACAAAATCGCAAGCCGGTGTCTAGTCAACACCAAAACAAAAATCTGCTTGCACCTGATCACCTAAAGGCACCTCAAATAAGCCAGCTAAGTATCTGATACATTTCCTTCGCTTTCTGAATGTACTATGACTCACAATACAAGTACACAACATTAAACCCAGCACAAACAGTCTAGCACAATTCTGCATCATTTTTGTATCTCTTATTTGCACAAATCGACCCCACTTACTCCTGGGACCAAATCTCTTGTTACATTTTTGGGGTTGTGTTCGATATGTGCAAAGAGAGATCACACAAATACTTAAAAATATAACATTTATTATAAGTAATGACAGATACAGATAAAGATAAAGAAAATATCAAGAATACTTAACTAAAGGTGCTTGTTTCCCGCCATGGGTCCCTTTCATGGCATAGGTGACCAGGACCATACACATGCCTCATGGCTGTTCTTGGTGAGACTGCTCGTATACCAGATTGGGCTGTGGTAATATAGAACTTGTGTAAACCACCCCCAGCCAACACCCTGTAAGCAACAATATGACCTTTACATTCCTGAGGAGAGGGGGCTAGCTTGACCATATAAGGCAGTTCAAATGCCAATAAGTTGAGTCATGCAAGGTAACCAGGATATTAGAGGCTATAATAGATATTTGTGAGGCCAAACTTAATGAGGAATATGAAATATGCAATTTCCCCAACAACAGATCACCAGGTGAAAATAGAAGAAAGAAAGCCTAAAAAAGATAACTAATGCAGCTACCACATCTAAGAATTGGTAAGCTGCAATATAATAAATGTTTGATTTTGGGCTTAATACTGCTTTAATATTGCAGTAAGTTTGTGGGGAAGGAGTTTATTTGTATAGAATTATGTATTGTGACAATATGCGAGGCAAAGTGGTAGATGGATGCTACCTGTAGCCTCGTATGCGTTTATGTGGACTGGATTAAGCGGAGTCCGGTCCGGATTTTACCAGCCACCGTGGCAGGGCTGGTTCCGGTTTGGGGTTTGTGGTCCACTAGAGTCCACTAGCAGGTGGACTTAAATAATCAGGAAGAGATCTCACTTGAATTCTGGCCTGAACCTCAGATCTGAGGGAGCTCTGTGTCTGTTTGGACTTTAAATCTATGTTTGCATTTTACTTATGTTTTGTGGGTGTCGGGGGCCAGACCCACAGCGTATAGTGAGGAAACTATACTGTTTAGTTTAGCGCCGGACTGCAAGGACATATTTTCTGTTTTGTTTTTAACCGCTTGCCGACCGTCGATCGGCAATTTACGGCGACAAGCTGGCTCTCCTGCTGGCTCTCATACGACGGCGGCCGCGGGATCGAGCCTAGTGAGCACGCGCGCGCCGCCGGAGGCGTTCACTGTGTTCGGGGAGGGCCAGGGAGCGGGTGCTGCGGAGTCGATCTCCGCCAGCCACCCGCGATGCCCCCCCCGGAGCGAGGGAACGGAGGTCCATGTATGTAAACACGGACCTCCGTTCTGTGTGAGGGGGAAGGGCTGTGATCACAGCCTTCCTGTATACGCAGGCTGTGACCACTTCCCTTCCCCAGCTAAGGCAGTCCCCCCACAGTTAGAACACGCCCAGGGAACATAGTTAACCCTTAGAGCGCCCCCTGCAGGTTAACCCCTTCACTGCCAATGGCATTTACACAGTAATCAGTGCATTTTTATAGCACTGATCGCTGTATAAATGCCAATGGTCCCAAAAAAGTGTCAAAATGGTCCGACATGTCCGCTGAAATATCGCAGTACCGCTAAAAATCGCAGATCGCCGCCTAGTAAAAAAATTTAAAAAAACCCAAAAATGAATTCTCATCATCCGTAAACGCGACCACTTTTGCGCAAACCAATCATTTTTATCGCAAATATGAGGAAGAATATAAATCGGCCAAAAACAGTGAAAAAAAATGTTTTTTTATATTTTTTTTTTGGATTTGTATTCTAGCAAAAAGTAAGAAATTTGGTTTTTTTTGCAAAATTGTCGCTCTTCTTTTGTTTATAGCGGTGATCAGAAATGACGCAGAGGGGATCAAATACCACCAAAAGAAAGCTCTATTTGTGGGAAAAAAAGGACCCAAATTTCGTTTGGGTACAACGTCGCACGACCGCGCAATTTTCAGTTAAAGCAACGCATCGCCGAATTGCAAAAAGGGCTCCGGTCCTAAAGCTGGAAATCCTTCCGGGGCTGAAGTGGTTAACCTGCAAATGAGAGCTGATCCCCACAAGCTAATCTCCCACATGTGGTGGAGGATGCGGGTATCTTTCCAAGATGGAGGAAATGCTGAAGGCCTTGCTACAAGCCAATGCAGCTCAGCAGGAAACCAACCACCAGGTTGCAGAGGCCGCTGCAGCACAACAGGCGGCTCTGCAGGAAACCAACCTCCGGATTGCACAGGCCGCTGCAGCCCAGCGGGAGGAAAGTCACCAAGCTATCGCAGCACAACAGCATATGAACTAACAGTTTGTGGAGGCCCTGCTGTAATTAAAGAAGGGGCCCGCACCTCCGGTGACAGTGGAATCAAAGATGGTACGCGCCTCTTACCACATGCAGGAGATGACACCTACGGATGACGTGGAGGCGTTTCTCACGACGTTTGAAAGAGTCGCTCTTCACGAAGGATGCCCAAAAGAACAGGAATCAGATAAAGCCCAGGACTATGAGACTCTAAAGGCAGAGATACTCGCTGTGTTAGGGGTCACCATGGTGGTCCGGGCCCAACGGGCGCATCAGTGGACCTACCGCACCGACAAGCCACCCCGCTCGCAGATGTTCGACCTGGTCCACCTCACCAGGAAGTGGATACAGCCGGAGACTTTGCCAGGTCCCCAGACTGTGGAGCACGTGGTCATGGACCCTGCTGCTTTGAGGAAGTGGGTCGGTCATGGGGACCCCAAAACAACCAACTCATGGACCTCATGGAGAGATACACTGCTGCTGAGGACTTGTTGCACCCATCTACGCCACACTTCAATGTATCTAGGGGTGAAAGATCGCCAGGAGGACCCAGTAAGATTGTTCCAGGGTTCAGGGGCATGGGGAAATTAGATAAGACTGCTACGGTTAAAGAGACTGTGGGCTCTAGACCTGGAGACTGGCCAAAGAAGCTAGGAAGGTCTTGGGGATGCTGGAAAGGACTGGGTGTAGAGCACATACAGTGCTACCGATGCCATGCATTGGGCCATATTGCTGCCAATTGCCCCCTGAATGATGAACCCATGCAATGTGATTATACTTATGTGAATAGAAGTTTTTCTCTTTTTGCACAGGTCGCATATACAGCATCATGTTCAAATCGCATGGAGAGGCAAATGTGTGTGATTTTTGTTGATGGAAACCAAGTCACTGCCTTGCTTGACTCTGGTAGTGTGGTGACATTGGTAAAAAGCAATTGTGTAAATCCTGCAAGGTTACATCCTAGCACTGTCGGGGTCATTTGCATCCATGGGGACACTCGTGACTACCAGACAGCGGTGGTTGAGATTGACACCTCTTGGAACATTGTGACTCATTCAGTGGGGGTAGTACCTTCCCTGCTATATGACGCCCTAGTGGGGAGCGGTTTTCCCCATTTTTGGAGGTTATGGGAAGGCACAGGGAGTCTGCAGGAGAGAGCTCCCCCTGCTGCAGAAGCACGGGAACTCTCACCCGACCCTTTTTGCCAAATGGAAGGGGAGACTGGTGGCAGGACCGAGGAAGGAGGAGACCCTCTTCCTTTTCCTGTACTGGCTGGGGAGGCAGAGGAGCTGGAAGTTAGCTCCCAGCTGGAGGCTAATGACCCAGACAATGTCTCTGACCCTGACCGTGAGAGTCAACCAAATGTAGTACCTGACTTAGAGGTCCGGAGAGAGGACTTCTGTACAGAGCAACTACGGGACGTCACTCTCCTTAGAGAGAAATCATGAAGGTGATGGATGGGGAACCTGTAGACCCTAATTGGGGTGTGTCTTTTCCCTACATGGTTTTTAAAAATAATTTGTTGTATCAGGTGATGAAACACGGGGAGGACGAGGTGGAACAGCTAGTTGTTCCCAAACCCTTTCGCAGGGTGGGGCTAGATCTAGCCCATGGACATGTAATGGTGGGGGGGCATCTGGGTATGGATAAGACCAGGGAGAGAATAACCCAGAGAGTCAGTTGAGAGTGTCAGATGAGACTATCGCCAGGGAGCTGGTTCAGGTGTTTAGTCGGGTGGGGATATCTAAAGAGGTCTCAACGGATCAGGGCACCCGCTTTATGTCCAGTGTAAACAGGGAATTGTGCAGGTTGTATAAAATCTACCATCTCTGTACCTTGGTCCACCACCCCCAAATGGATGAACTTGTAAAGAACATTGCCTGGACACACCCTAATCACTGCGTGCAGTGCGGAATCCCCCTATTGCCTGGGCTTCACCCTGTGTACCTTGGTCCACCACCCCCAAATGGATGGGCTTGTGGAGAGCATTGCCTGGACACACCGTAATCACTGCGTGCAGTGCGGAATCCCCCTATTCCCTGGGCTTCCCCCTGTGTTGTGGTCCCAAAATGGAGAGGGGAAGGGGCTAGTAAATATGTAATTTACCGGCCCCTTCCTTTTATAAATGAACACAGTGAACACATTCACTCACTGTGTCCATTCATAACTGAAGCATAGTCAACACAGCACAGAGCACTTGCTATTCATTCACTGTCCAGTGCAGCTGAGGCTGCAGAAAAAGGCGGGTGTGTTTGAGCTTTGGGGTGCACACCCTAATGCAATAGACTGCACACACCTATGGTGGAGAAATTTAATAAAACGCTCAAAAGCATGTTGAAAAAGGTAGTGGAAAAAGATGGGAGAGATTGGGATATATTGCTGCTGTATCTCATGTTTGCCAAACAAGAGGCTCCGCAGGCGTCTACGGGGTATTCCCCCTTTGAACTCTTGTATGGTAGACATCCCAGGGGGCTGCTAGATGTCACAAAAGAGACATGGGAAGGAGAGGCCAGAGGGAGAGGCAGAGGGAGAAGCAACACGAAGATCCAATCAGTTGTGCTGTAGTGCTCATCTTCTAAAAAGGAGTATGCTGACAGGAGAAGAAAGCAGAGAAAGAGAGATGAGCTCATCACTGCTTCTCATTTCACTGTCCATCACAGGCTTGTAGTATAATTTAATAACTGCAGTTAAAATCAGAAATTCCTCCATGCCCCTTCTAAGGGCAGTGCTGTTTAATGAGGTTGTGTTCATCTCAGAATCATATACCTGTAAACAGAAATACAAAATCTTTAACTAGCAAACAGTTCCCACATACGTATAGTATCTCACAAAAGTAAGTACACCCCTCACATTTTTGTAAATAACACTATTGACAACACTGAAGAGATGACACTTTGATACCATGTAAAGTAGTGAGTGTACAGCTTGTATAACAGTGTAAATTTGCTGTCCCCTCAAAATAACTCAACTCACAACCATTAATGTCTAGACCACTGGCAACAAAAGTGAGTACACCCCTAGACCACTGGCAACAAAAGTGAGTCCAAATTGGGCCCAAAGTGTCAATATTTTGTGTGGCCACCATTATTTCCCAGCACTGCCTTAACCCTCTTCCACTCCTCCATGAAGACATCACAGAGCTGGTGGATGTTAGAAACCTTGCGCTCCTCCACCTTCCATTTGAGGATGCCCCACAGATGCTCAATAGGGTTTAGGTCTGGAGACATGCTTTACCAGTCCATCACCTTTACTCTTAGCTTCTTTAGCAAGGCAGTGGTCGCCTTGGAGGTGTGTTTGGGGTTGTTATCATGTTGGAATACTGCCCTGCAGGTAAGGGATGGGATCATGCTCTGATTCAGTATGTCACAGTACATGTTGGCATTCATGGTTCCCTCAATGAACTGTAGCTCCCCAGTGCCGGCAGCACTCATGCAGCCCCAGACCATGACACTCCCTCCACCATGCTTGACTGTAGGCAAGACACACTTGTCTTTGTACTCCTCACCTGGTTGCCGCCACACACGTTTCACACCATCCGAACCAAATACGATCTTGGTTTTATCAGACCACAGGACATGGTGCCAGTAAACCATATCCTTAGTCTGCTTGTCTTCATCAAACTGTTTGCGGCTTTCTTGATAGGTATCTATTTACTCAACGTAACATCATCTTTCACATTATACAAAAAAATCGGGCTAACTTTACTGTTTTTTTTTTTTTCATTATTTATGAAACAGTTGTTTTTCAAAAAAAACGCGTTTGAAAAATTGTTGCGCAAATACCATGTAACATAAAAGGTTGCAATGACCACCATTTATTCCCTAGGGTGTCTGCTAAAAATACATATATAATGTTTGGGGGTTCTGAATCATTCTCTAGTAAAAAAAAAATATTTTTACATGGAGGAGAAAAGTGTTAGAATTGGCCTGGGTGACAAGGGGTTAATTAGCATACGTAAGTAATATAGAAATAATTATTATATATTGTTTTTAAGGCAAGGTGGCTTAACGGATAAATTACTGAAGTTTGAAGTTATAATTTTTACAGTAAACAGATAATATGTTACAATATATAGCACAATAATATATTATTTTGCTTCAGCAAAAAAGTACATTTTCAGCAGCAGCAGATTCTCCTTCTTAAGGCCTCATACATACGGGCGTTTGCACAAAAATAAGCAAAACGCCGGGCCTTACGTCAGGGGAAAAAACTGACGTTTTGCTTGGCGTTTTGCATTGACGTCAATGCACGTTTTTTCACGCTAGCTTTTTGCGGCATTTTCTGCATCCCTCTGCATCTGTTCCCTATGAGAGCCCATTGACTTGAATAGAAGCCGCACCAGAGGTCGGATCACGGTGATCCGACTTGCGGCACGACTTGTGTGCTATGTGTCTTAAAGGGAAGCCCCAAAAAATTTGCGTGGGGTCCCCCCCCCGAGCATACCAGGCTCTTCGATCTAGCATGGATTTTAAGAGGAGCCCCCACGCCGAAAAAACGGCGTAGGGCCCCCCCCCCCAAGATCCATACCAGACCCTTATCCGAGCACGCAGCCTGGCAGGCCAGGAAAGGGGGTGGGGACGAGCAAGCGCCCCCTCCTGGACCGTACCAGGCCACATGCCCTCAACATGGGGAGTATGGGTGCTTTGGGGCAGGGGGGGGCTCTGCGCCCCCCACCCCAAAGCACCTTGTCCCCATGTTGATGGGGACAAGAGCCTCTTCTCGACAACCCTGGCCGTTGGTTGTCGGGGTCTGCAGGCGGGGCATCACATCACAGCCCCGCCCCAGGATGTGACACCATGAGGGTGGGGCTCATGATGACGTCATCGTGTGGCCCCGCCGCATGCCAATATAAGGCAACCGCGCAGCACGGACCCGGCATTCGAGTGGAAGAGAGCGATGTGTCAACATCTCCAGAAGAAGGAGGAGAAGAAGAATAAGCAGCGGTGGGAGAAGCTAGCCGGGGAGACAGCAGCAAAAGAGCAAAAGAGCTGAAGACCCTGCAGAAGACCCCTCAGAAGACAGAAGACCCCGCAAAAGAGCCGAAGAAAAAAGAGAGGGGAGAAGATGCCGGAGCGGATTTAATAAAATATTTTAAAAAGCTGTGTAGTGTTTTTTTTTTGTACACTTTTTTTCCCCCAGGTAAATGAGTAGGGGTACGATGTACCCCACACTCATTTACATAGGGTGGGGGGCCCGGCATCTGGGGGCCCCCTTGTTAAAGGCGCAGAGCCCCCCCTGCCCCAAAGCACCCATACTCCCCATGTTGAGGGCATGCGGCCTGGTACGGTCCAGGGGGGGGGCGCTTGCTCGTCCCCACCCCCTTTCCTGGCCTGCCAGGCTGCATGCTCGGATAAGGGTCTGGTATGGATCCGTTTTTTCGGCGTGGGGGCTCCTCTTAAAATCCATGCTAGTTCGAAGAGCCTGGTATGCTCTGGGGGGGGGACCCCACGCAATTTTTTTGCGGGGGTTTCCCTTTAGGACACCTAGCACACAAGTCGCACCGCAAGTCGGATCACCGTGATCCGACCTCTAGTGTGGCTTCTATTCAAATCAATGGGCTCCCATAGGCAACTATTGATTATGAATAGAACGCCTGACGAGGCTTAACGATGTGTATACAACGTTAAGCAACGTTATTGAGCGTTTTGCCGGCTCGGCGTCAAAAAACGCCATGACGCTGCAGCTTCAGAACGCACTGGTCCCGCGTTCTATCTACAGTTCACTAACGCCGACGCCCTCTACTGCTCAGAAACGTCAGCGTTTTAGAGGGCCATTGAATAACATGGAGAGCAGCAAAAAAACGCCCAAAAACATGGCATAACAAAACGCCCGTGTGTATGAGGCCTAACTGTGTGAGAAAAACATGGGATTATGGGTAAATCTTATACACATAAACCTGTTTTTTCCTTGTAGTTAAGAGGACTGGGCTTTTAGACACATGCCCCCTTCTATGACACTGCAGTGAAAGGACTGCCTCCATTGCAGCATTTTTATTGGACAGCTTGGACCAATGGCACTTTTTTTTTTTTTTATGTTCATGGTTCTGCCTCGCCTGCCTCCCCTGACTGCATATCCTTGAGATGCCCCCGTGTACACATTTAAATAAAAGCTACAACATTTAGGTTCGGTTCACATTGCCACGACTTGGGATCTGACTTGTGAGACCCAAGTCGCATGAAATCCCATGTTAGTCAATGAGAGCTGTCTCAATTAGCACTACTGAATTTGCTCCAACTTTAGAAAAGGTTCCTGTACTACTTCAAGGTGACTTCTATCCAACTTGTGCCAATAGATTTTAATGGTAGTCACCTCCAAGTCAGATCCTCACAGGTCGCGGCAGTGTGAACACAAAAAGTGCATCTAAAGCCAAGGCTTGAGAATACCAAAGATAATCCTACTGTGGTGCTCTCAGTGGAGTCACTTAGTGGAACTGTAAAGCATGTCACAGAGGTGGTTAAAGCGGACCTTTACTCAAAAGTGAAGCTATTCCTTCACCCCACCCCTAATACTGTAGATATTTTTTGTGGATATCTTTTATGGGTATCCACTCCCACTTCCCGAATTCTTGCCAAGGCGAGAATGATGTGTATTTTGGCATGCCCAGGTCCATGCCCCTGCCCGCAGCCTCTTGAAACATATCACCCATCCCAGGAGGCTGCAGGACCAGTCCAACAACACCTTGTGGTCTCATACATGCACAGTGGGGAGCCGGCTGGGATTCAGAGCTGGCCCCCATATCCAAGATGGAGGTGCTGTGAACCCGCAGCAGAAAGAAGAACCGGCTGCAGGAAGAAAGCCCTGGATTCCAGGCACTGGGTACCTGATTTTTAAAAGTCCAAAGCTACAGTATTTGTAGCTGCTGACTTTTCATTTTTTTGAGTGAAGTTCCTCTTTAACCGCTTGCCAACCACATACTGTATATATACAGCGGGAAGGCACCTCTCCTGTGCAGAATCACATAGCTGTACGTGATTCTGCACTACCGGGTCTAGGGCGCGCACACATCCCACCGGCGATCCGCTCCCAATCAGCAGGTCCGGCAGACACAATGTCCATGCCAATCATTCAGGACACAGGCAGAACGGCAGGCTGCCTACATAAACAAGGCACAATGCCGTTCTGTAGGAAGGTAAGGTTGTGATCTCTGCCTTCCTACAGTACAAGCACTTCCCCCACACAGTTAGCAAGCGCTCCCTAGGCCCTTTAGCACTGATCACTGTATTAGTATCACTGGTCCCCATAAAGTGTCACTGCCCCTTTCACATTTGTGCGACCCAATTTTACCGCATTTTTGTTCCAATTTTACTGCAAATTTACCGTGATTTGGGTCCAGTACGACTTTGGTCCAACTATGTTGAACTTTGGCTCAATGAAAACATATTACAAAGTTGTGGGGGGCATGGCCTGCAAGGAAACAAGGTGGACGCATCTTCCAAGTGCTCTGGATCCCCACAGCACCATCCAGGACCATCCAACCAGCCACCAACACCCCATCTGCCCACACAGACAAATATTTGGGTGACATCCACCCCCCAACACCCGGCGATTCCGGCCACGGGGACATCATCCATCCATCCCCCTACAGCCTTCAGGGTGCTCATCGGCCCAGTATGAGCACGGCCGCAACAACTAATCGAGGCCGCAGCTTCAAGTGAGGCCTAGTCGCCATGACACAGCCACCACCATCCTGTGGCCAAAACAGGCCAAAAGCTCTCCTTATCACACTCCAGATCAGGGAACACCATACAGCATTACCCCACAAGAGCAAGAGCCCTGAACAAGGGCACAATCTACTGATAATCCCAGGAGCTGAGGAAAATGGCCGCTTAAGCATCCCCAGTCTGCCCACTGCGGTCCATCTCACAGCATAAGGGGGCTCTACTAATTCAAGGAATGGGCAAACCCAAAGGTGATCAATCTCCAGCCCACTCTCGCTCTCCCAGAAAACCGCCTAAGGAACCACAAAAACAAATTGCGGAGATATTTAGATCAAGATCGCGTGACACCATGACAGAACAACAGACCTTAGATGGAGCCACTAACAGTGACGGCAGTAGCCCAAGAAGAGAGGAGGCACAACACACAACTAGAAACCCGCTACTGCCCAGAGAACAGGTACAACAACCCCTGAGCATAAATGACCTTCACACAGTGGCAGCTGACATCAAGAATGCCTTAACAGTGGTGATCGCAGACCTTAGACATGATTTCCAAACAATGATGAACAGAGTGGAGGACATAGAAGAAATCCCCACACGCCATGATATGGAGATACACACCTCCAAATGCGCTATAGACTCGCATACACTACAACTGAGAGACATGAGGCGCCATTTAGAAGACCTGGAGAACAGAGGACGCAGACACAACATCAGAATTAAGAACTTGCCTGAATCCTATGAACCAGATACTCTGCGTACTACTCTCTTATTCAATGATATGCTGGGAAGGCCCCCTTAAACACAGATTGAGCTGGAAAGATTCCACAGGGCTCTGAGACCCGGACAAGAGGATGCATCCTCTATCAAGGTCACAAAATCAAACTGTTTCAAGACCTCTCACAAATGACACTGCAACAACGTAAGGACCTGCGCCCCTTACTGGATCTCCTGAAAGAACACAACATCCCATACAGATGGAAATTTCCATTCTGTCTCTCTGCTGGTCCTCCTAACCGGCCTACACTCCTAAAAGTTCCGGAAGACCTACCCCTATTTTGCGAAAAGCTAAACATCCCTCTGGTAGACCTTCCCAACTGGTACGCAGACCTCCGCCCTACTCACCATCAAGCGGAAGAACTCATGGATATGCAACACCAAGGCGAACCCTCATCGCACAGACGACGCAGACTGTCCTCCAGATTCTCTCCCCCACCAGCCAACAGACGGTCTCCAGGAGAAGGGAGTCTCCCAAGCTCACCGGGTCATCGTAAACCCAGGAAAGACTGAAACATACGTTTGGAAAACACAAGCGGTACAGCCACGATCACGTTGAGAACTCCACCTCCCATGCTCTTCTCCTCTCACACGAGGAGGAACGTGAGTATATACACTACACACACAACATAGTGTCAAATATCCTGCACGATTCGTAACTTCTAGCTTTGAACTTTCCCGCCCTACTCTACCTTAGACTACCCACAGTCTATGCAATTACACTGACCTCACCTAAACGGACGGAAGTAATTAACTCACGCCAGGTTTACCTAGTATACGAACCCCTGACCAATACCACCGATAACTCTCTAAAACTGTTAAGCGCTCACCGGCGCCAAAAGGAGAACACCATGAACTTACAGAACATTGTACCACAAGAAATACACCTCTGCTTCTCGAGGTAACCCCTCACAGTGTCTGACAATGTACTTCGGACCAGAACCTTCTACCCTTGGTGATTTCCTTTGACCATTGGTCTTAAGGGTTACTTTCAAAATGGTTATTGACCATCCATCCAGACAGAGCTTTCTCAGCAAATGTTTAAATAACTGATCAATAAGATAAGTCGTATTCTGTCACCCATTTGTGGCGATCCAGAAATAAATCCCTTCAATTGCAAACCCTTAACTTGACATTCCACCTGAGAAAGGTCTGTCTACCGCAAATGATTGTTAATGTTTGTTTTCATATACTGTTACTGTCTTAGTTTTGGAACTGTGTTCAAACCAACCTGGAGTTCACATTAGGAAGACTGCGCATACTTTTCAGGTATACTTAAGAGCCTGGAGCCCCCACTAAAACTGATAGACAGTGCAATGTTATTATGAGTGTAGGCACTAAGACTTCAACAGAACCCAGGTCCTGAATACAGCGCCAAATCCTCATCTCGCAATCGACTTTAAGTAAGTGATATGCTACCCTATAGCCCTAAGTTCAGCTGTAGGATCAACATTAAAAGTTTAAGCAGTGTCAGGTGGATTGAGTCTCTTGCCGGCTGCAGTACTTACGATACTTAACTTATCACACCTTCTTGCACTCCAACCAACACATACCCACTCTCATCAAACCGATATATACTCTCTCCACGCACACCTGATCAAATCACACATTTGTGGCTCTCACGGACAACTCTCGCTTTCTATTTTCCTAAAACCACCTTCTGGCATCTCTCCCATTCAATAACCTCAACACACGTGTTACCAGCTGGCAAGCTAGTACTTTCTCCACAGGTTTTCGTCTACTTTATGAGGCATGTTTTTACCTTACAAGACACAGGAGAGTTGCTGCTCCTTTAACTCAACAACAACATGTTAAGCTGTCCCATCTCGTTCATGACATCACCAGCGCTTTGGGGTGACCACACCTCAAACAAATCCTAGGGAATATCCCACCCGCTTACCCCCCTATTAGACTGTCCCACAGCCCATACATCCCTCACTCTTGATCTCAAATATGCAGACCCTTTCCAAATACACCCTTTCTAGCCAGCCACCCCCATTAATTCCTAAATTAGAATATACACTTCTGATAAGAGGTGGACCGCGGTGGTGCAGACCACACACAACACCACTAACCCTAACATTAATAGACGGAACGTTAGAGCTTTCCACCATTGTCCTCCGTCCAGCCACTATACCCACACAGTTGCGGTCACCACCGTAATTGACCATCCCGACAGAGACAGAATCTTACTGAGGAGCGGGTCTCCAACAGTAGTCGGTACCGTTCCCCTTCCCCCCCATCCCTCCACACCTTACCCTTTTTCTCCTCAGGATATACCCCACCCTCTCTTCTCGCACAACCGCAAAATGGCACATGTCAAACTAATCTCTCTCAACATTAAAGGACTTAATATCCCAGAAAAAAGAAGGAAATTACTAGCACACATGAAACAACTAAAAACTGACATCCTATTACTCCAAGAAACTCACTTCCGATCAGATAACATCCCTAAATTGACCAACAAGGATTTCCCAATAGTATACCATGCAACCAATGAGGCGGCAAAGACTAAAGGCGTATCAATCCTTCTATCTAAAAACCTACCCATAGTTATAACAGACTCCCTCAGCGACAAGGAAGGCCGCTTTCTCTTTATCAAAGGCACAATCCATGGTAAACCTATCACGATTGCCAATATTTACAGCCCTAATAAGGCCCAAGTAACCTTCTTTAGAGAAACCATCACAGAGTAAATAGCCTTCCAAAAGGGCATTCTCATCCTAGGAGGTGACTTCAATGTAGCCCTCAATCCTCTAGAGGACACTTCATCAGGCTCATCGTCACTACCCTTCCATGCCCTCCGCCAAATTAAAAAACAACTACAAACTGCCTCTCTACATGATGCTTGGCAAGCTCTACATCCTACCGACAGAGACTACACCTTCTATTCCATGCCGCACAATCGCTACACAAGAATTGACTACTTCTGGATTACACAAAGAGATCTCCATCTACTTTCAAAAGCCACCATAGAAGCAATGTTCCTTTCAGACCATCACATACCACTAAAACCTGGCGTCTGGATACATCCCTGCTTACTTATCCAGAGAACATAGCCACAATTAAAAAAGCGATTGACGACTACTTTGTAACCAATAACACCCCAGAAACCAACCCCATTACACAATGGGAAGCACACAAGTGCGTAATCAGAGGACTCCTAATATCCCAAGCCACAGCCCGTAAACAAACCAAACAAACCAAAATAAATTCCCTCATGAAAAAGATACAAATTTTGGAACAAACACATAAAAAACCAGGACCACAACCACCTTATCTGAACTATCCCAGACACGTGCCCTTCTCTCTGAAGAATTAGACTTTAAAATAGGGGGAATAAGGTTATCACAAATTAAGAGATAGCCCAACAATTTGTGGAATACTATTCAGGCCTTTGCAACCTACCACCTGAACCTAAACCCCCCGACTTAAAAGACCCTAGGCGAAACATATTAAACAATTTTCTTAAAAAATATGCACCCGCCCCAATCTCTAAACAACATTCCAAAGAGATAGATGGCCCGCTAACCGAAGAGGAATTCAAATTGGCACTTAAACAAACTAAACCAGGCAAAAGCCCAGGCCCAGATGGCTTCTCAGCAGCCTACTATAAATCCTTTCAGGACTTACTGATACAACCATTCTTAAGAGCATTTAACCAGCTGGCAAACAAAGAACACCACCCACATAATTTACTAGAAGCCCATATCACCATTATCCCCAAACCAGATAAAGACCCAGCCCAACCAGCGAGTTATCGCCCTATATCACTTCTAAATACCGACCTGAAATTTTTTGCGAAAATCTTAGCCAATAGAATCCTCCCATTCATTACAGGCCTGATACATAAAGATCAAGTAGGATTTGTTCCAGGGCGAGAAGCCGGATACAACACAGTGAAAGCAATTAACATACAACACTGGCTAGCCAAAAACAAACTTCCAGGATTCCTTTTGTCACTTGATGCAGAGAAGGTGTTCGATAGGCTGGCCTGGGACTACCTAGAGGCAACCCTTCTAGTGCTGGGCCTTGGCCCCAGGCTAATCACGCTCATCATGTCCCTATACACGGACCCATCAGCTAGGGTAAAGGTCAACGGCCTCCTGTCGAACGCCTTCTCAATCAGGAATGGAACCCATCAAGGTTGTCCCCTCTCTCCCATTCTCTTCATATTGACACTTGAACCCCTCCTCAGACAACTCAGGGCCAACGATTCCATAAAAGGAATAAGCATTGCCAAGAAACAATACAAACTAGCAGCATTCGCGGACAATATCCTCCTGTTTTTATCAGACCCCTTGATCTCCATCCCAAACCACCTAAAAGATTTCAGCACGTTCCGGTACATTGCCCACCTTAAAATAAATTTCTCAAAATCGGAAGCCCTAAACATATCCCTCCCCCCGAATCAATTGAAGGCATGTGAAAACAGTTCTCCCTTCAAATGGCAAACCTCTACCATAAAATACCTAGGAATATACCTAACAAATTAAACATCCAATCTCTTCAAAAAAAATTACCTCCCTATACTCCACAACATTAAGGAAGATCTTAAAAGATGGAGCAAATCACACTTTTCCTGGTTTGGGAGAGCGGCCATCATTAAAATGAATATATTTCCTCGCATGCTATACTTATTCCAAACAGTCCCAATCGCAATTCCCCCCTCATTTTTCCAAAACCTTAAAGAAATATGCTCCCAATTCCTATGGCACTCTAAGAAGCCGAGAATCAGCCACCGGCAACTCACCATCCCCAACCCCAAGGGGGGCCTGGGGGTGCCAGACCTTAGACTCTATTACTGGGCCTGTCAATTACAGCACATTGTCGACTGGAATGTACACGGCTCAATTAAAGATTGGATTACATTAGAAAAAGCAGTCTCAGATACCCCTATTCACATCGCGCCGTGGATCCACACAAAACACATCCCAGCCACCCTTAAAGCACACCCGCTCATAGGCCCTACGATAGACAGCTTTTAAAAAATGCACTAAATCCAGGGGTATATCAAATATCACAGGCCCCATGACCCCTATTCTCAACAACCTGGAGTTTCCCCCAGGCATGGACAGAGATTTCCTCCAAACCTCAACTACTATACCCGACCTACGTATCCTCCACTTAACCTCCAACGGAACTATTCTACCCTTGGACACATTAAAACAAAAATGACCTGAGACATCATTAAACCTCTGGAGGTATTTCCAAATAAGACACTTCATACATAACACTCAAAAATCCTGCGATCTCTCTAAACCCCTGTTACCATTTGACAACATCTGTGCTACCAAAGAACCTCTACAACACACCATATCCACTTTATACTCGCTATTATGGGCCAACACTCCCAACAACACAAGCAAGTCCTGTGCGGCATGGAATAGAGACCTCGGCCTAAACATTACAGAAGAACAATGGGCACAAATCTTTGAGAATACCCACAAGGGATCAATAAATGTTACTATACAAGAAAACAACTTCAAACTACTTACACGTTGGTACCGAACACCAAATATCCTTAATAAATACAACCCTGGCACAACTGATCAGTGCTGGCGATGAGTCAGGCAACATCCTACACATATAGTGGGAATGCAAAGAAATTGTTCCCTTCTGGGAGAAAATATGTGAACAGATCAATAAGATAACCTCACAAAATTTAACTCTGAAACCTGGACAATTCTTACTCTATCTTCAATCCTCCCAAACCATCAAATATCGCAAATCACTCACCATGAACATGCTAAATGCAGCCAAACTTTGCATCCCCAGATGTTGGGGAAAGCCTAAAACTCCATCAATCACAGATTGGTTCAAACAAATCCAGAAAATAGCCGAAATGGAAGAACTGATTGCTATGGCCAATGACACACCTACCAAGCACACAAAAATCTGGGCTGACTGGATTTCTTTCAAATCCTCAGATGAATACAACAACATAACACACACTTAACTTGTGCTTTAGTCAAGCCAGAACCAAATCTCCCATCACAAACCATGAAATGCAGAGAGAGAGCCCCCCTATTCCTCCTTCCCGCCCCCTTTTCTCCCAATCCCCTGCTTACCCCCCATGCTCTCATCCTTCCTGACACACCACCCGAAAGCGCCGGTCGCATGAGGGGGTCAGGAAGGATAAAAGAGCGGAATCAAATCCCAATTGCAGCCATGAGATACAAATCCCATCAAAGGTACACACTATATCCATAATTGCGTTACACCCCCTATTTGTATCAATAACTTAGCCTCAGCGGAACTTATGACCTAAGAGAATCACGATTGATACACCCACTTCTATACATACACCATTAGCTCCCTCACTGTCTACTTCCCCCACATTTAATGTGCTCCACAAGTCTCCACTTAACAATCTGGGGATATGTGTGATGACGATGCATACATAAATGGAATGGGAGCAATGACAATTATATGCAAAAAAGACATGGAATACACTTGATGTTGATATATTGTGCATTTAAATTGTCGCACCTGTGCTCTATGTTACATCACATGACATATGTGAACCCCTTGGATGTATTACCATACTGTATCCTGTTTATCCTTCAATAAAATTTTTTGGAAAAAAAAAAAAGTTGTACAGAAGTAGTACAGAAAATGCATCTATATTATTCAGGTGCGATTTGCATTAGACTTTGAGGGTTTAACATTGAAGTCTATGGACCTCAAGTTGCATCAAAGTAATACAGAGACTACTTTGAAGTGGGCATGACTTGAAAGTCGTACAGATATGAATGGTACTCATTGGAAATAATGGGGAACAACTTGTCATGTCCCAAATCGCAGGACAACTCGCACAAGTGTGAAAGGGATCTTAGTGTCCTATTTGTCTGCAGCAATGTTGTAGTCCCGCTATAAGTCGCTGATCGTCGCCATTACTAGTAAAAAAAAAACAATTCTGTAAACCTATCCCTGGTTTGTAACTTGTGCGCAAACCAATCAATATACGCTTGCCAGGATTTTTTTTACCAAGAATATGTAGCAGGATACATATTGGCCTAAATTGATGAATTAATTTGATTTTTAAAATGTTTTTATTGGATATGTTTTATAGCAGAAAGTAAAAAAATATTGCTTGTTTTTTTTTTTCAGAATTGTCGGCCTTTTTTAATTTATAGAGCAAAAATTAAAAACCTCAGAGGTGATCAAATACCACCAAATGAAAGCTCTATTTTTGGGAAAAAAAGGACGAACATTTTATTTGGGTACAACGTCGCACGACAGCGCAATTGTCAGTTAAAGTAACGCAGTGCTGTATCACAAAAAATAGAATGGTCATGAAAGGGGTAAACCTTCCGGAGGCAAAGTGGTTAAGAACTTGCCATAGGGTGTATATTCTCTGTTTCCAAAGAAATGTATTGCGCTAATTGTGAAAAACGTAATACATGATTATAAAGTACAAACAAACAAACAACTAAGTGATAATAAATAATACGTGCATAAAAGTCTATATAGGAGTCTCATTAGCCATCTATTCTTCTTCTATATATCAGTGTGCCACCACCAGGAACCTTCACCAAAAAGTGATAATGGGGACACAATTACCGACTTCCAATGAGCACCTTAATTACAGAATGGTCATAAAGTGTTTATGGAGTCTCTCTGGGAGATATGATGATTCCTCTGCAGAGCCTCTGTATCACTCAGGACCACCAACACTCGGATATACACAGCCCAACTCTCAATGTGATATGTCATGAAAAGAAAAAGGCCTCCCCATAGTGAAAACAGTATAAAATGCCATACTAGATAAAAGAATCTGAAAACAGGATGTCGAGGTGACATAACATGTAAACAAACCCTTGGGATAATATTGTGTTTGGCAGGGGCGTAACAATAGGGGTTGTAGGGATTGCAATTGCAACCAGGCCCCATGCTCCAGGGGGCCCATGTGCCTCCCTTGTACACCTGGATAGGAGGGTTGGTGGGGCGGCATTTAGAGGAACCAATCCCCTCCATCTTCATCCTAATGGAGGAGATTGGTTCCTTTATATGCTGCCCCCGCCATCCCTCCTATCCAGGTTAGTTGTCTACTGCTGCTCCCAGGGTCCCTGTGTGCTTCCCTGGTCCCCCCACAGAGCTGCTGTCTTCCCCCCTCCTCTCTCCTGCCAGCTGCTGTAGAAGATGTGTCATGAGTCAGTGATTGGTACCAATTGGTTCATTCATAACTGAAGCATAGTAAACTGTTTTTATTATACTTCCATTTCTGAATGAATGGGAGGCTTGGTGCACAACTATTCCTGTCCATTCATTCTGTGCAGCTGAGGCTACACAGATGGAGATTGAAGGCTGTAAAAAATAATAAAAATAAAATTGTAAAAGAAATAAAGTGAAATGGTAAAAAGAATAAAATAAAAATTAAAACTACTGACACCTGTAAGGGAACTATCAGGATTACAAAGGTTGCAATTGCGACCGGGCCCCGGCATTTCACCACCATGGGGAGGCCCGAAGATGGCAGAAAGGGGGCCCGCTGCAGAACTTGTGAAAGGGTCCCACTGCGGGACTGTAATAAAGGGACCGCCAAGGGGGTAAAAAGGGTCCCAGGATCGGCAACAAGAGGGAAGGGCCCTGCTCAGAGGTCAGGGGGGTCCTTCATAATTTCTTGCATCGGGGCCCTGAAGGTTCTAGTTACGCCTCTGGTGTTGGGTGGGGTGCACATTTTGAATCATGAGGAGTTTTCTGTAATAGAACATATTCAGTATGCTGCTAGTCCACAAGATTTTCAAAGTAAAGCAGGGTTTAAAAACAAACAACATACATTTGTTACTAATTAACCACACCTCTTATTGTGGTCACACCCCCACAAAATTCCTGTATTTTGGCCACACCCATAATTTGCAAAAGCACTCTGCTACCCTACCAGGCTCAGCTATGCTGATGGGATTCTCCAATTTAATAGCAATCATGTGACCAAAGTCATAGGCTTTTCATCATGTTGCCAGCCATTAGATGTGCCTGGAGTATAATTTTCTACAGAAAAGGTATTTTTCTCTTTTATCAATTTCAGCAAAGTGTTAACATTCATTTCCAATCTCATTTGCATCTCAAAATAATGAACATACACAATAGGTCATATTTAAAGAATATTTTACCCCAACTTTTTATATTCCTGATATGTGCCAATTGTACAATGTACAGTTGGCACATATCATGTTCTCTTTGTATTGCTTTCTTTGTGTGAAATCCCTGGTGTTCCTGCCAGTCCCTCTGCTTTCCTATTAAAAATTGACCACACTAGGCATGACAGCACATCGTAGTCAGTTTTCTGGCTGCATTGGAAACTCAGCTAGCTCTCCTTCAATGATCAATCTTGTGCTGACATGCCCCCTTGCACGGCCATTCACTTGGAAGACCAGTATTCTGCTGATTCTCAAACCCCACCTCTGGAGTTCCCTATGCAGTTGAAAACAGAGACACATGTAATCCCTTGCAGTATAATAAAAAAAGAATAAAGGTATTTAGTTTGATATATATATATATATATCTATATATATAGATATATATATATAGTGGGAGATTAGCTCATGGGGATCACTTTTCAGAGGAAAATATTCAACATGGAGGTCACTTTCTTTAAAATCTGGCAGCTTGCCAGGTTTATTATCATAGGTCTGTAAGATCAAAACACACAAAAACAGAAAGCAAAACTTCGCCGTCCAGCTCTAAACTAAACATTCGGGTTCCTCTCTATACAGTGTGGCTGTCCCCGACACCCACAAAACAAGCACATTGCAAACCTTGATCTTTGAGTCCAACTTAGCACACAGAGCTCACTCAGCTTTCTCCCTCTGAGAACCAGCATAGAGCTCTCCTCTGTTCTCTTCCTGGTCATTAAATGCAGGTGGAGAGGGGTTTGAGTGCCCTCTGAGATCCAGGATAGAGCTCTCCTCTTCTCTCTTCCTGGTCATTAAATGAAATGTGGAGAGGGGTTTGCGTGCCCTCTGAGATTCAGGATAGAGCTCTCCTCTGCTCTCTTCCTCGTCATTAAAGCAGGTGGAGAGGGGTTTGAGTGCCCTCTGAGATCCAGGATAGAGCTCTCCTCTTCTCTCTTTCTGGTCATTAAATGAAAGGTGGAGAGGGGTTTGCATGCCCTCTGAGATCCAGGATAGAGCTCTCCTCTGCTCTCTTCCTCGTCATTAAAGCAGGTGGAGAGGGGTTTGAGTGCCCTCTGAGATCCAGGATAGAGCTCTCCTCTGCTCTCTTCCTCGTCATTAAAGCAGGTGGAGAGGGGTTTGAGTGCCCTCTGAGATCCAGCATAGAGCTCTCCTCTGCTCTCTTCCTCGACATTAAAGTAGGTGGAGAGGGGTTTGAGTGCCCTCTGAGATCCAGGATAGAGCTCTCCTCTGCTCTCTTCCTTGACATTAAAGCAGGTGGAGAGGGGTTTGAGTGGACCAGACAGTCCGGGCCAGAACCAGCTCTGCCACAGTGGCTGGCAAAACCCGGGTCAGTCTCACGCTAGTCGCCTCAAAGTGATCGCATGCATGGCGAAAAATATCGCCGTCCATTATGGCGCCTCGCATAACGTCACAATATATATATAATATATATAAAGTTTTGCCTTTCATTTCTATTTTAAACTGAATGGGCTGTTTTACAAGGTAAGGCTTTGCATATACTTTAAGACTCAGTCTGTTTTGTTTTTCTTCTAGGAAAATGCTAATTTATATGGTTCACATCCATTTTATCTGGGTTTTGATAAAGATGGTTCTGCTCATGGAGTATTTCTGCTCAACAGCAATGCTATGGGTATGTATTGTGTAATATGTGAATATATATGTGAACCTACAGTATGGTTACATATGTGTGTGAATACGTATCACAGAATTCAAGGAAGTAAATGTATGGGATCTTCACAAAGTAAGTTTACAAACCTCAATATGGTTCAGACTAATAAGGTTTAGCTAGGAATAATTGTAATACAATGTGAAAATGGATATGATTTCACACTGTGACCAAAAATATACTTTAACCACTTGTGGACCACCCAACATACATATACTGCGGCAGAGCAGCCGCTCTGTGGCAGACCACCTACCTAGTACGTGATCTGACACTTCCAGGTCTGGGGCGTACGTGGGTACCGTGGACTTGATGTGTGCTGGCATCCGCTGATTAGGCAGTACATAGTCAGAACGACAATCTGCCTATGTAAATAAGGCAAATTGCCATTCTTTTAGAAGGGAAGGTATTGATCCTGTGTTTTCCTGCAAAGCAGGAACATGGATCAATGCCCTCCCCTAGTCAAAGCACTTCTCACACAGTGAGAAAGCACTGGCTAGGCACACAGTTAACCCTTTAATTGCCCCTAATGTTAACCCCTTCCTCCCCAATGTCCAGTGACAGTGCATATTTTTTAGCGTTGATCACTGTATTAGTGTCACTGGTCCCCAAAAAGTGTCAAAATTGTCAGTTAGGTGTCCGATTTGTCTGCTGCAATATTGCAGCCCCGCTATAAGTCACTTATCGCCGTCAATACTAGTAAAAAAAGAAAGAAAGAAAATAATAAAAATATTCCACAGATTGTAGACGCTATAACTTTTGCGCAAACCAATCGATATACGCTTATTGGGATTTCTTTACCAAAAATATGTAGCAGAATACAAATTGGCCTAAACTGATGAAGAAATTAGATTTTTTTACTGGATATGTTTTATAGCATAACCTAAGTAAAAAACATTGGGTTTTTTTTTTTTTCAAAATTGCCTTTTTTTGTTTATAGCGCAAAAAATAAAAAACACAGAGGTGATCAAATACCACCGAAAGAAAGCTTGATTTGTGGGGAAAAAAGGACAAAAATGTTATTTGGGTACAGTGTCGTACAGTCGCGAAATTGTCAGTTAAAGTAACGCAGTGCCGTATCACAAAAAGTGGCCTGGTCATGAAGGGGGATAAATCCGGAGATCAAATGGTTATTCTTCTAAGGCGTCTCCACAGCATATGAATGAGATCTGCGGTACAACTGCGGCACCTGGGACAGTTTAGGGTGTCTCTAGGACCCCAGTAGTGCAATTTCTGTAAGGTGCAATACTCAATGCAAAATAATTAAGTCAGTCATTGGGTAGGTGAGAGGGGCACTATAGTGACTGCCACCAACACGTTCTGCCCCACATCCTCTGGCATACACCCTATATCTTTTCCCCATGCTATCTTGCATGGCAGGGGTGTTTTGTCAGATTGGTCCTGGCAAAGAGAGGCATATAGATATGAATATTTTTTGCTATGGTGGTTACTAGAAAAGTAACTAGATGGGCTGGGGATTTGGTCAGCTTTTCTTCCATATTAAGGGAAGGCAGGTTGGGTCTTATCTGTAGGTATTGATGAATTCTTGACTCAGGAGAGAAAAGGCGCAACACATTGCAACTGTTTGAATAGGCCCTAAAAACTTTAAAAATTGATTACCATCAATGACTTTAAAGGCTGTTTTGTATGTTGTCTAGGTGACTATATTGCACAAAAAAGAAGTTCAGCTTTATACTGTAATTTCTGATCTATTTCAGATGTAATACTGCAGCCAGCTCCTGCCTTGACCTGGAGGACTATAGGAGGCATCATTGACATGTATTTCTTTATGGGCCCTGACCCAAAAACTGTCATTAAACAGTATCAGGAAGTCATTGGTAAGAATGTCATTTAAACCTGCACATCCAGTACTACAGAAACGAAAGTTCAAAGGAAATCTGTAGATGAGGGAAGTTTAACCCCTTAAAGCGGAGTTCCACCCAAAAGTGGAACTTCCGCTGGTTGGATTCCTCCCCCCCCTCAGGTGTCACATTTGTCACCTTTCGTGGGGGAAGGGGGAAGAGACAGGTGTCCTTTTCCACACATTTGGGAGCTCGGGCCGGCAGCCGCGGCCGCTGACGTCAGCAGCCCGGCTTCCCCCTCCCTCCTCGCTCTGCTACTGGCCGCCAGGCCAATAGCAGAGTGCAGCGGAGCCTCGAGCATGTGCAGTAAGGTGCCCGGCGTGAAGCTATAATGCTACACATCTGGGTTCCCTTACCCGCAATGCATGCGGCTGCACCCAACCCCCGATCCAAAGATCGGCGGTGAGTACCGACATCGCTGGACTGCAGGACAGGTACGTGTCCTATTATTAAAAGTCAGCAGCTACATATACAGGTGGTCCCCTAGTTACAAACATCTGGCTTACAAACGACTCCTACTTACAAACGGAGGGAAACAACAGGAAGTGACAGGAAATCTTCCCCTAGGAAGGGAAATTCACTCCTGTAAGAGTTATTATGGGAAAAAGGGGTCTCCAATGATGCTTTATCACCAAGATTTGTTTCCACAACAACCCAAAATTTTCAAAATCCAATTATTATTGGAACAGGAAGTGAGGTGACATCTTCTGAACAGAAACATAGACAGCAAAACAAACATTACAGGGGTGTTACCCCTTCCCTATGCTATCCAAAATGCTTAAAAATAGTTTTTTTTGGCTGGAGCTACACATAAAAAATGTACCTGTTCCGACTTACAAACAAATTCAACTTATGAACAAATTTACAGTCCCTATCTTGTTTGTAACCCGGGGACCGCCTGTACTGTAGCTGCTGACTTTTAATAAAAATGCGTTTTCATTTTCTTTCCACATTTTCCAAAAACTTGTGGAAAAAATTACATGTTCAAAAGACTCATTATGCCTCCTAGAATATACGTTGGGGTGTTTGCTTTCCAAATGGGGTCATTTTTTGGGCGTTTCCATTGTCCTGGTGCTCCAGGACCTTCAAAAGTGCAAGACGTAGTCAAGAAATTATGTGTGTAATTTATGCTCCTAGAATGCCTGATGGCACTCCCTACATGTTGGGCCTCTGTATGTGGCCAGGCTGTGTAAAAGACTCACACATGTGGTACTGCCATACTCAGGAGGAGTAGTAGAATGTATTTTGGGGTGTAATTTGTGGTATGCATATGCTGGGTGTGAGAAATAACCCTTTAACATATGACAATTTTGGGGGGAAAAAAAATCTTAATTTTGCAGAAGAATTGTGGGAAAAAAATTACAACTTCAAAAAATTCACCATAACCCTTACTAAATGCCTTGGAACGTCTACTTTCCAAGAAGGGGTAATTTGGGGGGTATTTGTACTTTCCAGGCTCGTTAGGGTCTCAGGAAATGATATATGCTGTCAGTACATCAGGTGTGATCAATATTCAGTGATTGGCACCATAGCTTGTAGACTCTATAACTTTCACAAGGACCAAATAATATACACTAATTTATATTTTTTACCAAAGATATATAGCAGCATAAATTTTGGCCAAAATTTTGGAAGAAAAATTACTAATTTGCAAAATTTTATAACAGAAACGAAGAAAAATTCATTTGTTTACAAAATTTTCGGTCTTTTTTTAATTATAGCGCAAAAAATAAAAAGCCCAGCGGTGATTAAATACCACCAAAAGAAAGCTCTATTTGTGTGAAAAAAAGGACGCAAATTTCATATAGGTACAGTGTTGCATGACTGAGTAATTGTCATTCAACATGTGAGGGCACTGAAAGCTGAAAATTGGTCTGGTTGTTAAGGGGGTTTAAGTGCCCAGTGGTCAAGTGGTTAAAGACTAAACCTTTTTTGACACTAGTGGCTTACAAGTAAAAATCCATTTTTTTTTGCTAGAAAATTACTTAAAACCCCCAAACATTATATATATATATATATATTTAGCAGAAACCCTAGAAAATAAAATGGCGGCTGTTACAATATTTTATGTCACACTGTGTTTGTGCAGCGGTCTTTCAAATGCAATTTTTGGGGAAAAAATACACTTTAATGAATTTTAAAAAAAATTGTAAAATAAGCCCTTTTTTTTTGTATAATGTGAAAGATGATGATACACCGCGAGAATCGTGATCTTTATTCTAAGCAACGAAATTGTGATTCTTGTTTTAGCCAGAGTCATGCAGCTCTACTGTGTACCGTGAGGTGGGGGAGGAGAGATGAGGCAGCTGGATATGCAGAAGAGTCTTTCTATGTCCTCTAATAAAGCCCTGTGTACCATCAACCATTACGACTCTTTATGTGCAGCTGGGCTCCAGTATTTCATGGTGACCGGAAACCCACCAGACCAATGAATAGTCACCGTGGGGGACACACATGTCACCATGCATTCAGCATAATAATAAGGGGGGCAAATTACTTACCTTACCCCAGGTGTTGATTACCCTCAATACGCTAAAAAAAACTGGCTCCTAATTTTTTTTGGCTGGCTCCTAGATTCAAAGCAAATTTATCAAGCCCTGCTTTAATGGCATCCCACTCTTAGCCTGTAGAGTTCAATATTTAGTTGGCCCACCCTTTGCAGCTACAACAGCTTCAACTCTTCTGGGAAGGCTGTCCATAAGGTTTAGGAGTGTGTCTATGGGAATGTTTGACCATTCTTCCAGAAGCGCATTTGCGAGGTCAGGCACTGATGTTGGAGAGAAGGCCTGGCTCACAGCCTCCATTCTAATTCATCCCAATGGTGTTCTATCAAGTTGAGGTCAGGACTTTGTGCAGGCCAGTTAAGTCCCTGTACCCCAAACTCGCTCAGCCATGTCTTTATGGACCTTGCTTTGTGCACTGGTCCAAATCATTTGGTGGAGGGGGATTATGGTGTGGGGCTGTTTTTCAGGGGTTGGGGTTGGTCCCTTAGTTTCAGTGAGGGGAACTCTTAAGGCATCAGCATTCCAAGACATTTTGGACAATTTCATGCTCCCAACTTTGTGGGAACAGTTTTGGGATGGCCCCTCCCTGTTCCAACATGACTGCGCACCACTGCACAAAGCAAGGTCCATAAAGACATGGATGAGCGAGTTTGGGATGGAGGTACTTGACTGGCCTGGACAGAGTCCTGACCTCAACCCAATCCAACACCTTTGGGAAGAATTAGACCAGAGACTGAGAGCCAGGTCTTCTCTCCAACATCAGTGCCTAACCTCACAAATGAGCTTCTGCTAGAATGATCAAACATTCCCATAGACACACTCCTAAATCTTGTGGACAGCCTTCCCAGAAGAGTTGAAGCTGTTATAGCTGCAAAGGGTGGGCCAACTCAATATTGAACCCTATGAACTAAGTCCAGGAAGCCATTAAAGTTCATGTGGGTGTGAAATACAAAGAAAAATACTGCGCTAGTATTTAAGAGATATAAAAGCAGCCAGCACAACAATAGACAATAATGTGTAATAAATAGAAAAAATAATAAGTGCAGCGCTAAAAAAAGTGAAAAACAAATCTAATAAGGGTTAATAAGATGTAAATATAATAAACATGGTTATAGGAAAAAGTGATATCCAAAGTAAAACAAGAATATGATTGAATGTGTAAAGGTGTAAAAATAGCAAGGAGGAAAATCCAAATACGTGTATCACATATGTGCATACAGTATATCTGAATGCAGAAATTGGCAATTAAATTGGTACTAAAAAAATGTCCAATCAGTTATGAGGAGATATAAAGGAAAAACATTCCAATGGATTCATTGCTGAAATACCAAAGGCAAAAAACAATGTTCTTATATATAATCCAAGGAAGAAAATGAAGTTCCAATATCAGCAACAGTGATCCCGTGTATGAAAAAGATCTACCACCAATATGTAAGAGGCTTACCGGAACTAGTGGACTCAATAAGGCTTACGCCCATTGAGTCAACCAGACAGAGGGTGTAACCACCCCAAATGGGGGAGCTTCCATGCCACTCTTTTCCTGATGCCAATGGAAGGTGATCCCTGGGTCTCTAATGCAGATCAATCTTGTGATGACACGGTTGTTTTAGCAATGATACGCCAAAGAGGCAAGCTGTATATCTCGATGGAAAGCGATATATCCAAAAGAGACAGAGAAACTCCACATAGTGTAAATCAGCAAGTTGTAGGGTTAATTGTAAAATATCAAGAACAGTCATATCATATGTCCATAGATATAAAAGAGCTTGTTTAAAATATCTCTCAGCACAACGCAATGGCACAAACACAGCTCAACCCGACACGTTTCGTCTAAAGAGACATCATCAGGGGTGGTTACACCCTCTGCCGGGTTGACTCATTGGGCGTAAGCCTTATTGAGTCCACTAGTTCTGGCAAGCCTCTTCCATATTGGTGGTAGATCTTTTTCATACACAGGGTCACTGTTGCTGATATTGGAACTTCATTCTTTTCCTTGGATTATATAGAAGAATATTGTTTTTACCTTTGGTATTTCAGCAATGAATCAATTGGACCTTTTTTCTTTTATACTCTTATAACTGATTGGATATTTTTAGCACCAATTTAATTGTCAATTTCTGCAGTCACATTTATGCACATATGTAATATGCGTATTTGGATTTTCCTCCATGGGAACTTCATATATCACTTAAAGCAGAGTTCCACCCTTTTAGAAGTCAGCAGCTACAAAAAGTGTAGCTGCTGACTTTTAATAAACAGACACTCCCCTGTCCCAAGGATGCGGCCGCCCAAAACCTCGCTCCTCTCTCCACGGCGCTGGCATTGCAAGTGTGGGCGGGCATGCAGTGCACATTCGTTGTGTGATCTGAATAGCTGGGCAATCTTCTGGGACCTGTGACGTGTCCCAGAAGATTGCAGGGAGGGAGGGGGAGAGGTAAACTTCCGCTCTGCGCCATGGCACCAGGAGAGTAAGTGGGAGCTGGGCAATGGCATCTCATCCATATGTTCAGAGTGTTCACTGCACACGGGCCCCCAGGGGGGCCCACTGTGACCTGACTCACCCTGCACAAATGGATGATAAGTCCAGGGTTGTCAGGGATTATCGGGGCAGCGGTGTGGGCCCATCATTCATCCAGTGGGCCCCAGGAGCCACATTAAAGGAGGGGGTGCCACTGCCACTGACAGGAGAAGTGACAACGGTATAACTTTCCTATAGTCGGGCTGGAACTACCGGAGGGATGTTGGGGATGCCCGTGCAGTGACTTCATAGACCAGTAATCCGGGCTCTGCTATAGATGAGTCATCAGTCAGAGCCCAGCAAAGAAGTGAGCTATCACTGCACTGGCATCCCCGGGATCCCTTCAGATGAGGGAAATCGTCCCAGAAGAAAAGTGAGTGGGGGAGGATGGCCTAATGACCAGATACTTCAGTGACGTGCCCGTAGGGGTTGTAGGGAGGCCATCAAGGTCGGGCTGATATCCTTTCAATATGGCAACAGTGAAGAGGACAGTCACCGTCACCGTGGGGGAGGAAATTACACCGAGGACCCCGGGTGACCTACTTACTACCCGGGTGTGGCGACGGGGCTATTAGGGACTGTTGGGACCTGAATAGTAGGTAAACACGTCCCACTCAGTCCAGTGTCACCCGGGGGGACCCCCGGGCACACGT
>BLSH010300883.1:411142-435175 GCA_018402905.1 Glandirana rugosa | reverse complement strand
CTGCGGGTCGGCAGAGCGCTTGAAGTGTGGACTACGATCGTTTTACAGCGGGGAATGTCACCATAAACCTGAAGTGTGGAGCTTAATACGAGCAGCAGGGAGTGTAATCACTAGCTCAGATACGCTACCCATCAGCTGTTTTATGAGCTATCCGCCAGCGTGACAGGCTCTGTTTGTGAGTACCAGTGTGTGTTTTTTAAGAAATAAAATTGCTTTTAAACGATAACACACTATCTAGCTTGTATCTCTTTTCCCTACACATGATACGAATCTAATTGGGAGAGGATAACGACGTGACTTAGGAACCACCATAACAAATTGGAGGAGAAAGATCGGTGAATGTATGGACAAATAACACAGCCTATTTTGCCGAGCATGAGAATGCAAGGCAACACCCTCCGGTAAGTGCGTTTCCTAATGAGTGAAGCAGAGCTAAGAGTGAATAAGACAAAGAAAGCACTGAATGAAGTGGAATTCATTGAACTCATCCATCAGTGTTTTTTGTATAACGGTTCATCAGCTACACGATCAACATGAATCTGTTATTTTATCAATGGACACAATTTTATTGTAATTTGAAATTGTTCAGCGCTGCTAGTGTTTGGATATATTTATTCACATACTGAGAGAGTTACAGTGTTTACAGAAAAAAGCGGCTGCTACTTATGAACATTGTTTTACATGCATTTTTGAATAACCTAGTGGGCGCTGTGGATAGATCCTATCAGTGGGATTGCTTAAATTAATTTCAGGATCTGGCAGATTGTGAATGTAATAATTCACTTTGCTAATTAAATATATTCTATTCCTTCAGTAAACCAGCTCCAGTATATTTTTTACATGCTTCTTGTTTATTATAAAATATTCATATTGATACAGTCAGTCAACATCAGAACTCTCACATCGCTACTGTTTTAGGGCATTTTCACACTGGGGTGGTGTGGGCGATAGTTGTAGCCAGGCTTAACAAGTGTTATAGCAGCGCTTTGCTGCCACTAGCGGGGCGCCTTTAACCCCTCAGAAGGGGTTAACAAGGTTAAAAGCGCCCGTGGTGAAGGTGCTTCGGAAGCGCTGGGTATTTGTTTTAATGGCAGAGACGGTGTAGAAGCTCTCGGAGCTAATACCAGCAACAAATAGAGTCTTAAACACAAAGGGTTTGAATGACTTAGTTTCAGTTGTCAGTGATTCCCCGCCTCCAGCTCTTCTCCATTGCACCATACTGAGTAGAATATGAGAAATAAAAAGAATTTGCCCAATTTGTTCATGAATAATTATTTATCTATGCTTAGCTGTTTAATATCATTATATATATATATATATACAGTATCTCACAAAAGTGAGTACACCCCTCACATTTTTTATAAATATTTTTTTCTATCTTTTCATGTGACAACACTGAAGAAATGACACTTTGTGTGCAGCTTGTATAACAATGTAAATTTGCTGTCCCCTCTAAATAACTCAACACACAGCCATTAATGTCTAAACCACTGGCAACAAAAATGAGTACACCCCTACGTGAAAATGTCCATGTTGAAAAGGGGGGGGTGGCTATTCTTAACACCCCCCCTTTTCAAGAGGCCAAAAGTAATTGGACAATTGAATCAAAAGCTGTTTCGTGGCCAGGTGTGGGCTACTCCTTTGTTATTTATTCATCAATTAAACAGATCCTGATCTTAGATTTCTAATTCAATTGGTCCTGTTGCTGATGGTTGAATTTTGACACATATATCATGTCACAGTACATGTTGGCATTCATGGTTTCCTCAATGAACTGTAGCTCCCTATTGCCGGCAGCACTCATGCAGCCCCAGACCATGACACTCTCACCACCATGCTTGACTGTAGACAAGACACACTTGTCTTTGTACTCCTTACCTGGTTGCCGCCACACATGCTTAACACCATCTGAACCAAATAGGCTTATCTTGGCCTCATCAGACCACAGGACATGGTTCCAGTAATCCGTGTCCTTTGTCTGCTTGTCTTCAGCAAACTGTTTTTGGGCTTTCTTGTGCATCATCTTTAGAAGAGGCCTCCTTCTGGGGCGACAGCCATGCAGACCAATTTGATGCAGTGTGCAGCGTATGGTCTGAGCACTGACAGGTTAACCCCCCACCCCTTCAACTCTGCAGCAATGCTGGCAGCAATCATACGTCTATTTCCCAAAGACAATCTCTGGATATGGCGCTGAGCACGTGCACTCTACATTGTTGGTCAACCATGGTGAGGCCTGTTCTGAGTGGAACCTGTCCTGTTAAACTGTATGGTCTTGGCCACGGTGCTGCAGCTCAGTTTCAGGGTCTTGGCAATCTTCTTACAGTCTAGGCCATCTTTGTTTCAGAGCAACAACTCTGCTTTTCAGATCCACAGAGAGTTCTTTGCCATGAGGTGCCATGTTGAACTTCCAGTGACCAGTATGAGAGAGTGAGAGTGATAACACCAAATTTAACACACCTGCTCCCCATTCACACCTGAGACCTTGTAACACTAACAAGTCACATGGCATGGGGAAGGGGAAATGGCTAATTGGGTCCAATTTGGACATTTTCACTTAGGGGTATACTCACTTTTGTTGCCAGGGGTTTAGACATTAATGGCTGTGTGTTGCGTTATTTTGAGGGGACAGCACATTTACACTGTTATACAAGCTGTACACTCACTACTTTACATCATAGCAAAGTGTCATTTCTTCAGTGTTGTTACATGAAAAGACATAATAAAATATTTACAAAAATGTGAGGGGTGTACTCACTTTTGTGAGATACTGTATGTATGTGTAATATATATATATATATATATATATATATATATAGTATCTGTTTTATCACATGATCCATTGTCGTTTCTTTCCTCAAGGGTTTCCATTCATGCCACCATACTGGGCTTTTGGCTTCCATTTATGCCGTTGGGGGTACAATTCTTCTGCTATGACTCGGGAAGCAGTAGAAAAAACAAGGGCGGCTGGAATACCTCTAGTAAGAAATCATTATATTTTTGTTATTTTTATTTTTACTTCTGGTGCAGGATGGAGATAAGTGAATGAAATCAGGGAAAGTCAGATTTTACCTGGATCAGTACTATTTGCTAGCACTTCTATATCAGTAAATAATGGCTTTATTTAAAGTATGAATCAATCTAAACACAATACCAGGCTAATGGCACAAGCAAAAGGGACCCCCCACACTATACCGTTGTCATATGGCAATCAGGACTGGGTTGGTGCTTTATCTTAAAAAATGAAAACCAAACAAATCACGCAGTTCCCTGTATCAAAGGCTTAATGTAGTTCTAAATTCACGTTTTTACCTTAAAACGTTCCGTGTTACAGTAAAAACACCCCACTAACTATTCTACCCCCATCCCTAAACACTTACTTGAGACCTGTCACATCTCCATCAATGTCCCAGTTGCAATACCGTTCCTCTCATTGGCTCCTGCTGCTGTCAGTCAAACTCCTATGAGGAAGAAGCAGGGGGCGTGGCTTACTGGTGCTGTGTGTTTCTATGGACGCACACAGCTGGGATCGGTAACGTGCGTGCATGGGTGCCCCCTTAGCATCTGGCTTGCTAAGGAGGCATCTGGAGGATGGGGAAGCAGACAGGAGTGGCGGGGGGTCTTTTCAGAATAGGAAGATCAGGACCAGGGGCGGCCCGTCCTTTAGGGCACATGGGCGCCGCCCCTACTCTCTCCAGCCACCCCCTATATGCTAAATGGATAGATCCATGCATAGCATTTTTTTGTGCTTTTTGCAGATTTGCACTACAGTCCATTTAACATGGTTTCCTATGGAACACGTTCTGCAGTGCAAATCTGCAAAATGCAAAAAGCACTAAAAATGCATAGGTGTAAATCCAGCCAAAGAGGGGTTACATCTCCATAACGACGGGGGCACAGACAGCAATAAAAACTTTACAGGTGTTCTAATCCCTCTCCACTCTAGCTAAAACTTTAAAAAGTTTTGCTTTTATTTATACTAGGAAAAAGACCCCCTGCAACACCCACAATCAGGCTTTCATTATTTCAGACAGATAAAACAAGGACACTATCAAAATTGAATTTCAAAAGATGTGCTTTTATGCATTTCCAGCCCCGTTAAAGAAAACATACAGAAAATAAACCACTTGCCTGCATATCTTTATAAAGGGATATCCTGCCCATAGAAGTAAGAAGAGTTAAGAAATGGAGAAATGGTGTTGCAATATGATGCAAACCTTGTCATGGTGGACATGGTGGTCAACGTGTAGAGCAGCATAAACACTTCTGGTAGTTTAGGTAGACCTTCAGGCAAATTAAAAAAAAAAAAATCAGTTAAGACAGCAATGTGTTAACTGAAAGCATTAAACTTGTTTTTAACTACAGCGAGAATTTGAATTGCTGACAGCAATTTTTTAATCCAGTCTACAATAGGACTAATGGTGGCCATACACTAGATGAAAAATTGCTCGAAAATTTGTCATTTAGACAGTTCGTTCGTTTATTGTCCAGTTAATGGGCACAAATCAAAAATCGGTTGTGATGTTTTTTGAGCTGAAAAATCGAAGGAAAAGTTTACAAGACTTTGGACAAACAGATGATAAATTGACAGTTTAACCACTTTAACACCGAGCCTCTTTTTTGGGTTCGGTGTTTAGAAGTTAAAACCAAATTTTTTTGCTGTAAAATTACTTAGAAGCCTCAAACATTATATATTTTTTTTCTAACACCCTAGAGAATAAAATGGTGGTTGTTACAAAACTTTATGACACACCGTATTTGCGCAGCATAATTTTTTTTTTTTAAATTCACTTTTTTGAGAATTAAAAATAAGACAACAGTAAAGTTAGGCCAATTTTTTTCCATAGTGTGAAAGATAATGTTACGCAGAGTAATTTGATACCCAACATGTCATGCTTCAAAATTGCGCCAGCAAGAATTTAAAAATCTCCATTGGCGACATTTTAAAATTTCTACAGGTCACCAGTTTTGAGTTACAGAGGAGATCTAATGCTAGAATTATTGCTCTTGCTCTAACTATGGTGGCGATACCTCACATGTGTGGTTTGAACACCGTTTTCATATGCGGGTGGGACTTACGTATGTGTTTGCTTCTGCGCACGAGCTCGCTTTATTTTTTTTTTTAATTATTTATTTTACTTTTTATTTTTCATTTTTACATTGTCCTTTAAAAAAAAAAAAAAATTTCATCACTTTTATTCCTATTACAAATGTCAACATTCCTTGTAATAGAAAAAAGCATTCCAGGACCTCTTAACTAGAGTTGAGCGAACCTGGACTGTAAAGTTCGGGTCCGTACAGAACTTTGGCGTGACCAGGACCCGGACCCGAACCCGGACTTTTCAAAAAAAGTCCGGGTTCGGGTCCGGGGTTCTGGTATTTTATTACACATGTTGAATAGCTGCCAAGGGCAGCCAATCAACAAGTGTTTCACTGGTTTGCCCTTAGAAGCCATCACAGCCATGCCTACTAATGGCATGGCTGTGATTGGCCAGTGCACCATGTGACCCAGCCTCTATATGGGGCTGGAGTCACCGTGCTTCATGTCACATGCTCTCAGGATAGTTTAGGGAGAGGATGCTGCTGGCTGTGAGGGACAGATTGCAGATATTATAGAACATCTCATCCTGCATTACTGAACGATCTGATTGTGGACTAGGGAGGGATACTAGTACTGCTGCTTTGAGGGACAGATTGCACACCTCATCCTGCTGCACAGAACGATCTGACTGGACTAGGTAGAGTCTGTTGCTTTAAGGGAAAGATTATTGTTCTAAAATCATCTCCACAGGGAAAGGTTCCAGCTGTTGCTTTAAGGGAAAGATTATTGTTCTAAAATCATCTCCAAGTTGTATAAGCAAAGTGTATTCTAGCCGCATAGAGCCAGATTATTGTTCTAAAATCATCTCCAAGTTCTATAGGCAAAGTGTATTCTAGCCGCATAGAAGCCATATTACTGTTATAAAATTATCTCCAATACAACTTGGAGATGATTTTATAACAATAATATGGCTCTATGCGGCTAGAAAACACTTTGCCTATAGAACTTGGAGATGATTTTAGAACAATAATATGGCTCTATGCAGCTAGGGGGGGAACGGACTTGATCGTCTCCGCTGCTATTGACGGGTCCAGTAAGCAGCGGAGATGATGGGAAAATGGCGGACGGGGGACCACTTTTATCTCACACAGAATCGCTGGCTGAAAAAAAAAATACGGGGGTTATGGTAGCTATCTGCTACAATAACAACGGTATTCCAATGAAAAGAGGCCGCCGTCACATGACGGCGCTGGTCCGGAAGTGGTTAATGTGTTTCTCGCCCAAACAGTTTGTAACTAAGCATATGTGACAAAACAAACGTAAAACTGATTCATTTATGCCATTTGAACCATTTATCGATCAAATTTGGCAAAATCGTTTGCTCTAACGACCATGTGTTAGTTTTTCAAAAACTTGTTTGAACGATTTTTCAACAGGTGTATGGCTAGCATTAGACTGAGAGGGAGGGACAGCACTAAGAGACAATTAGGTTTGCTGCATGCACATATCGTATGCTGAGAAGGAACATGAGGAACAATTAGAAGGATGAGCTCACCTGTATTCTGTTGCTCTTTTATCAACAATTCAAAGGCTGGGGGCAGGGAGGTGACACAGCTGTACTGTGTAACGGCAGTAGAGAAAAGTAATGTCCCCAGACTGACTGTACTGTTTGAGGTGATTACAGTGGTCATCCACTGCTAAGTGGCCATTGTCTAAATACTGTAGACCTCTATGAATATCTTCTTGAATCTTTTTTCAATGGATTGTAGAAAACGTAAAGGAGTTCAAAGGCCACAACTTACACTTTCATTTTATACCATTAACATTGTAGTAATAATACAAACAATAGTGCAATAGTTATTATTGACAATCTAATATACGCTTACTTGAAAAATCTCCTTTCATGTTGTGAGTGCTTCCTGTCTGCCGGTCATTTCTTTCCATGACTTTCTGGATTCTCTGCATGCTTTGCAGTTTCTCCTCTGCTGTTTACTTTCAATTCTAAGAACTACATATCCCATGGTACCTTGTTGCCTGCAAGCAGATTGTACTGAGTCAGTTTCCTGAAACTCAGCACTCTGTAGTTCAGAAGGCAGGTTGTGTAAATTCTGTGACACAGCAGTGCCTACTCACAGAGCATTCTTCATTCACGTCACAAAATCCAAGTGTGTGGAGTCTTCACAAAGTCAGTTTACAGATTGTTCAGATTAATAGAAGTAGGCTAGAAATGATTGAAATGTGGAAATTAATATATGATTTTATATTTGGACAATAGATATGTAGGCAGGTGCATTTCAGCTTCACCCCTGTAGGTGGTGCTGTTCCAGCAGCCCATTATGCAGAGGGAATGGAGGCCAAGGGGAGCTTTTGTTCCTCTGAGACCTCCATAGGTGTCATCAGGGGAGCAGCCGTCCAATTGGACACTGCTGTACTTAATAACCTCTGTGGCCATCTTTAGTGAGGGTCATGCTAAAAATAGCACTGTCTCACAGCAGCTAGCATGCATTTGAAAAGTGGCTAGAGTATGGAGGGACAGGAACCCACTGGTGAGGAACAGTGTGTCTAGCATAGGTAAAGGTTCCAGTGGAGTAGGGACAGAATAGGGACACAACACCTGGTTCCACTAACCAGGGCAGTCATCAGAAATGTTTACACAGCTTTAGGCCTGGGCCCTACTGGGCCTGAACCACCAACATTACCCAGGTCCCACCCACTGGCTGTCCCACCGATCCCGTCCACTTGCCATCCCACAAAGGTCCATCCCATGTTATCCTTCTTTTCCATCCCATGTTCTCCATCCCATGTCCTCCTCGTCCAGTCTCATCTTCCCCATCCCATGTCCTTCTCCATCCCACTTCCTTCTCCTGCAGTTCCATCTCCCCCATCCTATATACTCCTACTCCAGTCCCATCGCCTCCATCCCACGTCCTCCTCCTCCTTAAGTCCCATCTCCTCCATTTCATGTCCTTCCCCTGCAGCCCCATTTCTTCCATCCCATGTCCTCCTCTTCCAGTAAAATCTCCTCCATTGTGTGTCCTCCTCCTCCAGTTCCATCTCCTCCATCCCATTCCTCCTCCATCCCATTCCTCCTCCATCCCGTTTCCTCCTCCAGTCCCATCTCCTCCCACCACAGGTGGGGGCCAGTGTGGCAAGAGGGGGCAACGGGACCAGAAAGGGCAGCAGGACAGGAGAGAGGGACAGGAAGGGACAAGTGGGACATAAAGAGGGCAGTGGGACAGGTGGGGGGCAGTGTGACAGGAGGGGGCAGTAGGACAGGAGGGGGGAAGTTGAACAGGAAGGAGGCAAGGGGACAGGAGGGGGCAATGTGACAGGAGGTGGGACAGGAGGGGTGCAGCGGGACAGGAGGGGGGCAGTGGGCCAGGTGGGGGGGCAGCGAGACAAGAGAGGGAAGTATCACGGGAGTGCAGTTTCACACACACCTTGGGAAACACCAGTCCTCCCAGCTCTCACTTAACCAGCAGCAGCTCCTCCAGATGGTGTCAGTGGAGAGGTTCTGGTGCTGGGAAGGGTAGCTGAGCCTGTGTCTGATCTCCACCATGATCTCCGGCAGCAGCTGCAACAAAGAGCAGGGGGGGAGGGGAATCCTCCACCCTGACCTTCTCCTCTTCTTACTCCTCCTCCATGGGGCACTCAACTGGCACCGACTGGCCTCAACCGCCCTCACAGCCCAGTGCACAATGTCGTTCCTTACCGAAGCCTGCCTGACCGCTTCCTGCACACATGTGGGATCCACCCTCCACTCCGTCCTCCTTTGCATCCTGGCAGCCAGTCCACTCTGACAGCAGCTGCCCCGTATTAAAGATGGCCCGGGCACCGCTGACAGAGCTGACGCGTTCCCCCAGCGTTTCTTCCGGGTTCTCGGGCTCCGGCGCTCTGAGTGGCCGTAGCACGCTAAGGCCCTCAATTCCAGCAAGAAGCTCTGAAGTTCCGGCACGATACGCCGGACATTCAGAGTGAGTGCGCCACTGAAGTTAGCGGCTGCATGCAGGATGAATATCTCCTAAACAGTGTACGTTTAGGAGATATTAATTTTACCTACAGGTAAGCCTTCTCCTTATAGCAGGGCATACAACCGCTTTAATTGAACAAAATGAAGTTAGAAGCTGGTTGGTTACCATGCACAGGCACCCCAAATTTTGCACTCTCCAGTTTTAGTAAATCAACCCCTGTGTTCCAATAACACTAATTGTGAAGAACTGATGTACTTGAGTTGTCTGTGATATTTAGGCCTTGTTGCCACTATGTTGGAACTGAGGAGACCGCTTTTTCCTTCTAATCAATAAGCGTTATTTGTTCAATGTACTTGTTTGAAACTATCGTGCTACAATCCTTGGTCTCTGTGTTTCTTTAGATACCAAATATCTGGCCCCACCCACAGATACACTCTGAATTAAAGATAATGACAGTAGGACTGTTAAGCATAATTTGTGGGTTTTTCTCTGAATACCTTTAGCACATCATTTATTTGTTCTTCTTGTCTGAAGTTCCTGTTTTAAAGCCAGAATATAAATCGTTTAATGGGTTCCTTACTTTATTTTTCTTCATGCTATAAAATTTTACAGGACGTGCAGTGGAATGACATTGACTACATGGACGCATACCGAGACTTCACATATGACCCTGAACGTTTTGGGGATTTTCCAGAGATGGTGAAAGAGCTTCATGACAAGGGCATGAGATATGTGTTGATAATGGTAAAAACAGAAGCATATACTGTATATAGTACGAGGCTGATACATATAACATTTAGAAAAAATAATTTGACTATATCTGTTTTTAACCTTTTTCTTCAGGAACCCGCCATTGGCAATAGCAGTCCTCCTGGAAGCTATCTACCCTATGAAGAGGGATTACAGAAAGGCATTTATGTTACCAATGAAACTGGACAGCCTCTTGTGGGCAAGGTAAAATACCTTCTACATTTCATCTCTTGCACTATTTGCACCATATGTTGATTGTAAATGTGTAAGACTCCTTTCACACTGAGGTGCTTTTCATGTGCTTTTAAACTAAAAAAAGCGCCTGAAAAGCTCCTGAAAACTGCTTCCCATTAATTTCAATGAATGTTTTCATACTGGGGCAGTGCACTGGTGGGGCGGTGAAAAAAAGTCCTGCAAGCAGCATCTTTGAAACATGTTTGGAGCACTTAAAAAAAGTGCCTCAAAAACGCCCCTCTGCATTAAAATGAATGGGAAGTGCTTCAAAAGTGCCCAAAAAGTGCATGAAAAGCACCTGAAAATGGTTCTTTTAAGTCACGTGACCTTAAAAAAGTGCCCAATGACGTCTCAAAAGCGCCAAAAAAGCTCAGAAAAAGCGCCTGACGTTTTATGGGCAGTTTTTGAGTGCCTCAGTGTGAAAGGGGTCTAAATGTTTTTATTTAAAGTAGAGGTATAGGCAAAGCTTTTTTCATTTTGGATAGAGTAAGGGGAGGGTTATAACCCCTGTCAGTTTATTTTTTGACATCTGAGTCCCATTGGGGAAATTTCACTTCCTGTCCCATAGCCAAACAGGAAGTGGGAAGAAATCCCTCCAAAATGATATATACTGGATATAATGCGGTATATAAGCGTTTCGCAATACAAGCTATTTTTTTTTTAAAAATCCTGACTTGCTTTGTAAGTGCTGTCTTGTAAGACGAGCAGGATTCAAGCCCCTGGTGTATGTATTACCGTATGTGGTCAGAGGTCTGGAGGTGCTGGTGGCTCCCAGCTCTTCGTGGAGAACTCAGAGATGCTCAGAGACACTCCCTCCCTAACATGCGCCGGAGCATCCCAAAGTGTCAACAGTTCCCGAGTGTCTCTGAGCATCTTCGAGCATCTCTGAGTGTCTCCGAGCATCACCAGCACCCCCACACCTCTGGCCACATACAGTACTGCATACACCAGCAGTGGTCGTGGAACGAATCATCTGAATCCCCATTGTTTCCTATGGGGGAACTCGCTTTGATATACGAGTGCTTTGGATTACAAGCATGCTTCTGGAACGGATTATGCTTGAAATCCAAGGTATTATTGTAGTTCTACTTTAAGGTGATTGAGTAATGTTTATGATTATACACGTTCCGTATGTTTCTGAACTGAAAGTGGTCATCAACCCGTGACAACCACTTTAACCTACAGGTAAGCCTATAATAAGGCTTACCTGTAGCTGCCCTGCATATCAACCAAACCTGCACAGTTTAGGAGATATACAGTGTACTGTGATGTGCCTACGTCACCGGGAACATGCGCAGTGAAGAAATGGCCTCCGTGCCGTTCTTTCACTGAGATTGTGCCATGACTGGCGGCTCCCGCGCTCATGCGCGGGAGTGACGTCACGCGACTCCGGCCAGTCACAGAACCAGAGATTGCGGCCCCGGAAGGAAGAGGGGAAGAAGATGGATGCGGCCTGGAGTGGGGACATCACTGGCTTCCAATGCAGGTACATGGCACATAATGGGCTAATATGCAATGCATAGTAGCCCATTATGCTTTTGCATTCCAGGGTAATAAAGAGGAAGTAAAACCCATCACGGTTTACTTCCTCTTGAAGACTCAAATCAGAATGAGTAGTTAATGTCTTTAACATTACAGAACAAAATCAGTTAGGGCCAGTTCACACCACAGAAATGCATTCCGGTACATTGCGGATCAGTTTTTGCTTACAGTTCACACCACATGCAGTTCCAATTTGCTATTTTCCATTACAGTTCTGTGCAGAAAAAATGCAGCATGTTCTTTTTTTCTGCACTGGAAAGTGACTGGAAACTGACTGCACTGGTGGGAACTAGAGCCATTGGAATACATGGAAAACACTGCGTATGCATTTTTAGTGCATCTGGTGTGAACTAGCACTTAAAGTGGAACTAAACCCTCCTATCCCTTACAGCCAAGGAAACTGGCATTTTAGCCTCTGTTTAAAATTTAATTGCAATGCGGCTGCACATGTGATTAGTTATGATGCATTGCCAGTCATTTGATTGCTTGACAGTTAGGTTCAGAGCACAAACAGTTGTGACAGCTATCAATCACTGCATGCCTTGAATGCGACTATTTAAAAAAAACTGTTAAATCAATGGAATTTCAATGTGACCAACTACTTCTAGCTAGTTAATTCAGTAAACATTGTTCCCTTTGTTTAAACTCAAATAGAATTTCTAACTGCCATTCTATTTAAATGAAGATTCTCTTTCCTGCGCTGGCCCAAACAAAAGAATTTAAATATTCCCGTTAATAGTTTGGATGCATTGATGGATGAGTAGAAAGCAGGAAGAGAGAAGATACTTGGATGAGAATGGTCAAACCATTTTTAAAATTAATACAAATAAAAAGGACAACTGCACTTTTGTTTTATAAATCAATATTGTAATGAACCCTGCACACTTATTAAATCTGCAATATAAATGTTATACCTTTGCTACCAGCAGCTTTTATCCACATATCTAAGATTTTTGCCATGGTCTGCCAAACTTAAAGAGGAACTAAACCCTCTTATCCTTCACAGCCAAGAAAGCTGCTATCTTAGCCTCTGCGTGATCTGCAGGTGCCATGGCGCTGCACATGTGATCAGCTATGACCCCAGCTTCTGATAGCTTGATTGTTTAGTTGATAGTTAACCTAAGCACACTAGTAACTGGGACAGTTATAATTTACGGCATGCCTTAAATGTAACTGTTTTAGTTAACTGTTAAATCAGTGGGATTCGTTTTACTTTAAATTTAAATTACTTACAGTACTGTGGGAAGTAATTCTTATGCTGGTGATTGCTCTGATCCTTGAAATCTTAATTTTTCTGCTTCCCACCCATACCCCTGCAACTGTGATCTTATGGTGCTGTGGGCATTAATATGGGCTGCTGGACTGTGGTCTTTTGGTGCTGTGGGGCTTAAAGCGGACTTCCACCCACAAATACATCTTTATATATTTCAAATCCTCTATGCATGATGAATCACCTTTGGAAAAAAAATTATACTCACCCTAAGTGCCCTGTTGCTATTTGGTCCTTCTAATCTTCTACTTCCTGATTTGCGGCACTCCACATCACTTCCTGCCTCGCCTGGGCTCATGGGAGATGTGAGTCATCATTTCCCAGGAGTCAGTGGGCATCCCTGAGCTGTAAAATCTGTCTGTAAATAATGCGATTTTGTGAGGGAGAGACATGTTATCTATGTAACCATAACAACGGGGCGGGACCTTCCTCCGTCACGGCCCGTTGTTATGGCAACGAGACATACACTCGAGATCGAGAGGCGCATGCTGGTTACCCAGCATGCACCTTATCGAGGAAGAGACTCGAGCAGGGTGTGAGTGGGCTTCACTGCCAGTAAAGAAAAAATCAGCAATGTAAGTACAAAATAAATAGGAAGACTACCCGGATTTAAAGCTATCAAATACTTTATTTATGTAATGAATACTAACTAGGTGGATGCCAAAAAAAAAAAATTATGAGGGCGGAAATCTGCTTTAATATGGCTGCTGGCCTGCTGGACTATGATCTTCGGGTGCTGCTGGACCTGTCACAGGCACTTGTCAAATGTGCCAACTATGCCCATCCTTTCTGACTCTCCAGCATTTAAAGAAACTGTACTGTAGCTTCCAGCAATAAAAAAAATGTTATATGAATGGAGGAGGGGCAGATGAATGGAAAGTTCAACCATTAGGGGATAATGAAATTCATCCAAAATAAGTTAGTTCACACATAACATCCAAAAAATGTACAGAACACTGGTATAATGTCTGACCTGTGATTTCCATTTAAACAAATGAATTGTCTTGTTTTGTCAAACTCTTCTGCAGGTCTGGCCTGGCTATACTGTGTTTGTTGATTTCACAAATCCCGAAGCTCATAAATGGTGGCACGACATGTTCAAGGCCTTTCATGAAAAAGTGCCTTTTGATGGGGCTTGGATTGTAAGTAATAATACAAAATGTTCACAATAAGTATGACGTTTAGTAAAAGCGAATTATGAAAAAGCACAAATAATTTTATAAATGCTCTGTGCAGATTGGTGGTTTAGGATTGGTAGTCATTTAGTCACCCAAGTATATTTCTTTTTACTTGCCATGTTTCTTGCATTTCCATAGCCATGCAAGGTATATAACGCGTACTACTTCTGGTGCCAGTGATTCTACTGCTCTTTTTCTACAATATTAGGCTCACCACAGAATTTGAGTTGGGCGTTATATGCTAAGAGACTGTACTGTGGGGTGATGTTGTGAAAGATTTTACCATTTGAATTAATATATGTGTAGTGGGAGTTTTGCATCATTGCCCAGTCTACAGGGTCTCCACCAAGAGGGCTCTTATGGATATGAGATGGACTTAGGATTGCCCCTCATCCCTTTAAACTTAAACACATATTAATTAATTACACAGGTTCTGTGGCTGGTTAAGGTGGTAATGGTAATTAAACTCACTTGGTGCCTTATCTGCATTAAACTAGCCTCAGAACCTGTGCAATTCATGTGTTTGGGTTTAAAGTGATGAGGTGGCAACCCTATATGGACTCCCCCATAATGCACTTCTAGATAGATCACACTTATACTACGGTGACCATACATCCTCGTTTTCCGGGGACAGTCCACGGAATTAGTATATTGTCCGGAGGGCGGGGGTCGCGCTGGCTGGGAGATGAGATGTGCACTCATGCAGGAATAGTCAGAGGAGGAGCGGATTCAGCCTGTGTGTTGCTTGTAGTGGCGCCGCCGCTCCTCCTCTGCATCTGTCAACAAGAACTGCATGGATACATGTCCACTCTCTCCCAGCATCCCGCCCCTCTGCTCCTATCTCTGCTCCCTCCTCCCTTCATTCTCCCAGCAGTACATAGGTTAGGGGAGAGAAACAGAGCACAGTGTTCCACCCTCCCTCCTGTACTGCAAAGAATTGTGGGAGATGTAGTCCAGAGGAGGGGAGGGATTGCCTTAATCGACAGACCGAGTGTAACTGTAATGGCCACAAGCACAAGGTGAGTTTCTGCTGCTAGATTGAACATTTTAAATAAATCCTTTATCTCCTTCACTGATGGGCACTCATTAGGTGGCACTGATAGGCTGCACTGATGAGGTGGCACTGGTGAGGTGGGACGGGTGAGGCGGCACTGATGAGTTGGCACTGATGGACACTGATAAGTTTGCACTGGTAGGCACTGATGAGATGGCACTGATGGGCACTGAGGAGGCTGCACTGGTAGGCACTGATGGGCTCTGATGAGGCAGCACTGATGGGCACTGATGAGGTGGCACTGATAGGTACTGATGAGGTGGCACCGATGGGCACTTATGAGGCCGCAGGGATGGGCACTGATAGGCTGCATTGATGAGGTGGCACTGATAGGCTGCATTGATGAGGTGGCACTGATGAGTCAGCACTGATGAAGCAACACTGATGGGCACTGATGAGGTGGCACTGATAGATTGCATTGATGAGGTGGCACTGATAGGCTGCATTGATGAGGTGTCACTGGTGGGCACTGATAGGCTGCGTTGATGAGGTGGCACTGGTGGGCACTGACTGGCTGCATTGTTGAGGTGGCACTAATGGGCACTGATGAGGTGGTACTGAGGAGTACTGTTGAGGCAGCACTGATGGGCACTGATGTGCGTTGATGAGGTGGCACTGATGGGCTGGATTGATAAGGTGGCACTGATAGGCTGCATTGATGAGGTGGCACTGGTGGGCACTGATAGGCGGTGGATAAGGTGGAACTGATGGGCACTTATTAGGTGGTACTGGTGGGCACTGATAGGCTGCATTGATGAGGTGGCACTGGTGGGCACTGATAGGCTGCATTGATGAGGTGGCACTGATGAGGCAGCAGTGATAGGATGCATTGATGAGGTGGCACTGATAGGCTGCAGTGATGAGGTGGCACTGGTAGGCTGCATTGATGATGTGGCACTGATGAGGTGGTATAATTTGAGGGAAATATGCTTATAAAATAGTTTACCATTTGGCAATCAAAAAGAAAATGTCCCCGGATTTCATTTTGAAAATATGGTCACCTTAAATTATATATTTAAAGAAAAGGAGGTCCACACTTGAAGGCGGTATTCAATGTTTTATTTGAACTTGGTATAAGGTAGGACAGAAGGACTAATTTGGTGGAATACCGAAAACTCACACGGAGCTCCTTAAATAGGAGTAGCTGGGTGGGTTTCAGCATTCAGTAGCATTAAACAGCTTTTTTCTGGAGCACAGTACCCACACAATACAAGGTTCTAATGTATCCCCATTTCATGGATGATAAATAAAAGCAGAAAGGACCCGTTCAGGACACTGCATCCCTATTTTGTCAGCCTAGTCCAACCCCCCAATGAGAAGCTCACCAGGGTTTGGCTCGCTGACAAAACAGGATAGGAAGCCACTTCATCTATAAATTTAGTGGTGTGATCCCCTCAGATTAGAAGCAGGGCAGCACATGTACATTTTTTAACCATTAGAGTTAAAGTTTATGGAGCCCAATGGCCAACAGAAACCCTTAACATGAGGCCTTTAGGGTTCTGCTCCTGGGATGGCCCTCTACTGTCTCCTTCCCTTCTAGAAGCCCCTAAAAGCACCCCATCCTGAATTGAACAGAATCCCATGGCTTATCTGAGCCTGCCCTCATGGCTAGGGTTCCCACTTACTAAAAGTGCACAGGAAGTTCTAGGGGGAGTGTACCATTAGTCAGGTATGGCATCATGCCCAGACAGGTGCATACCTTTGTGATGCTCCCCTATGCGATGATTCAGCCACTCTCCAGATTGTGGTGCATTAGCTTGGTAACAAAGTAAGAGCAGTGGTTGTAGTAGAGGCAATGATTGTGCATGCTTAGTTCACCACTGTGAATTGAAGGTTTTAAAAATGGTGCATAAAGCATTCCATGGTAAAACAGTGCTAACAGTATCAGATAAAAATGGTGGTGTCAGTGAGAGCAAAAAATCCCCACAATTTTTTTGAGGAAAAAATGCTCCAGCATTGTTGGGAGGGAAAAAATACCCTAGTGTTGGTTGTGTGTAATGGCCCAACATTGGTGATGTCTGTGGGAAGAAGACTGTTTTGATGTCTGTGTCAGGGGCTTTGAAAGAAGCAGGGAGCCGAAGAGCTCTGGAGTACCCTGAAAGAGGCAGGGAGTTGAGGGGTTCTGGGGCACTCTGAAGGAGGTATGGAGCTGAAAAGTTCTGGGGGAGCTGTCAAGGGGTGAGGGGGTTAAGAGGTTCTAGGGCACGCTGAAGAAGGAATGTAGTTTAAGAGCTTTGGAGGAGGGAGGGTGGGGGCTAAGGGGTTCTGAGGGGGGAATGGGTACCTCCTTCTTAATACTGGCACCCACCCAAGAATAAAGGCAACTTTCTTTTCATCTCTGTTCATGTGATATTTCATATGATGTAGGAGGCTGGAAGAAGGACAGTCCCCCCTTACTTTCCAGAATCAAACCTTGTGTTACTCAAACTCATTTCTTGCATAAGCAGAAGGATTCACCTGACAAATAAAATTAAATGGCATGGCTTAGTTTTCAGTGCTTAGTTTCTAGCACCTCCAACTTCTCTCTATGTAATGAAAGGATTTCATATCTTACTTGAGCATCTTGGTGCCAAGGTAATAAAGTGGGCTTTGAAGGAACTGCCCCATCCTAATTAAATCTAAATGATTGATATGGGTTATTACAGTTTTCAAATCAGCATTGCTGTTTTCATAAATTAATGAAATGAACCTTGTATAATTTAATTGCGGAATGTCTATAAATGGCGATACTAAACAATTTCATTGATCCTTCCTTGCCTAATGCCTCCACCTTTTGACGTAGGACATGAATGAGCCGGCTAATAATGTTCATGGTTCTTTGGATGGCTGCCCAGCCAACAGTCTTGAAAACCCTCCATATGTGCCTGGTAAGTTTTTAATAGGCCACATACTGCCTTTGCTTCTAGTTGCCTAATTTAATCCGAGCCTTAGGAATGACTTCCACCCATGTGATTGTAGGACAAAGATTTTTTTTGTACCCAATTTTTTTTGTTGTACTGAAAGCACTGCAATCACTCTATACCACACAGAAGTAAGGGATGCAGTGTTCAGAGGTCAGTAGGAAGGGAGGCAGTGTTCAGAGGTCAGTAGTAGATGATGCACAGTGCAGAGTAAAAAGGAGTGTAACGTGGAGATTAACCATTTAGGGCTCTGCAATTTTAAAATGCCTGTTATTGCATATTTTTCTATTGATGTGGTTTGATTCCTAAATGGGTTTCCAGGTCACTGCTTAGTTGTAGGGATCTATAGAAGAAGTTACACAGTAAAGAAGTGTAAAGTGCCCTCCTGATGCACATCTGCTGGTGAAGGTGACAACCCCATGTGATTTCCATAACCTGGAGTCAGGAATAATACAGAGTTGGTCTAGGATTGGAATATCCAATAGGATCAATGGGATCCAATAGGATAAATTTGTCTAGACAGCCAAATGTTTGACTGCATTTCAGACAATATGGCCAGTATTGTCTACAGGAAAATAACATGTTACTAAATGTTTCAGGAGGGCCATTCCAGCAGATCCATAGGTCTCCGTAATATGACTGATTTTAGTTTTGGTCTAAAGTGGTCTGAAACAAACAAGGAAAAGAGGGAATTAGGCTCCTTGAAGGATTTCAGGGCCCTCTGGCAGGTTTTGTGGTCTCAGTGAGGAGGGGTGGAGGAGGGGGGTTTTCTGTACTTCTTGTTTTAACCGAGCCATAAATGGATTTAATTTTGAACGAAAGTTCTTAGGAAAAGTCCAAGGAAAATTTGCACGAAAATTTTCAGAACATTCAGTTGTCATTTAAAAGATTTAAATTGCTTCTAACATTTGATTTTGGAATGAATGGACTTTACTGAACATAAATGACACTGTTAGACATTTGTTAGTTCAAGAAAAATTTTCCACCCTGCTCCTTCAAATTTTCCAAGCACTGCGGTGGTCGAAAACGAACGTCGATTTAAACCCACCAATGATTCAAAAAAATGAGCTTTCTTAGAACCTAATTTTTCTAAGAAATTTTGTTCAAAATTCCACCCATATATGGCCAGATAGTGAAAATGCTATCCCTTTGTGAGAAAGTGAAGCAATGGGGTTGATTTACTAAAGCTTGAAAGTGCAAAATTTGGTGCAGCTCCACACAGAAACCAATCAGCTTCAAGGTCTTATTGTGAAAGCTTGATTGAACAAGCTGAGGTTAGAAGCTAATTGGCTAGCATGCAAAGCTGCATCAGTTTTTGCACTCTCTAGCTTTAGTAAATCAACCCCAATGTCTCAAATGAGAACATGGACCATGAAACTGTCAGATTTAGCCTTTCCCTATTCTACTAGAAAATAGGGGTTTGTATATTCAATATGAAAAAGAAAATAATTTGGTTGGATTGGATCTATGTCAAAAATGTACTTTTAATGCTGATTTTAAGTAGCTGAATGTGTCTTTGTTCAGCCTCTTACAATCCTCTGTATCAATTTTAGGCCTCTTTGGAAGAAGGAGGGGCAGGTCTGGAAACTGGTCAGAAGTGCTGCATGCAATTTTTTTACTAGGAGAAAAGAGTAGTGATGAGCAAAATGTACCTGACTTCGTCTAGGGGCAGATTTAGCGTTTTTTACTAAAATTCGGTTGCAGAATAACAACCCCATTGAAGTTAATTGCAGGCATCAGGCATTGTAACTGATGTGCATATACCTACATCACTGGACAACATGACTGATGGTGGATTTGCATTGTGAGACTTTCTTTTTCAAAGAAATAAAAAATCTTCCTGCCTTTATTTCCACTACTTTTTTTTTCTGAATGAGTAAGGGTACTAAGTAACCCTTACTCATTCACATGGAGAGAGAGCCGGTACCTGGGTATCCTCTTTTTGCTAGAGAGTGCTTCCAGATTCTGATAAGCCCCCCACCTACAGACAGCCAGAACCACTAGACCAGGGTTGTGGGGAAGAGGCCCTTGTCTTCATCAAAATAACTACAAGGTACTTTGCCCTAGGGACCCCCGGGCAATGTACCCCCCCATGCTAAAGGGCATATGACCTGATATGGTTAAGATGGGGGAACACACTCATCCCTCCCCCCCTTTCCTGGCTTGCCATGCTGCATGCTCAGACAAGCATCTGGTGTAAATTTTTAGTGGGGGATCACGTGATGCTTTTTATTTTTCCAGGGCTCCCCCTAAAAATTCAAACCAGACCTGAAAGTCTTGCTATGAATTATGGGGAAACCCCTGACGCCATTTCTATCCATAAACTATCCCAGCACCTTTGTTACATGGAAACCCTTAGTTACATGGATTCCCTTCCATGCAAGTAAATTGGGCCAGTAACGTCCTTGTTGTTAGGGACTTCACTGGTGTCCTTAGCAACCATTGACAGTGGGAAGCTGTCATGTATAATAGAGATAGTAATACCAAGGTTCAGTCTGAACCTATGTCCAAACCAAACCTTAAGCTCATCCTGTCCATGACATATATGTACTTCAGCTGTGTCTTTGCCTGCAGCTAAGCTTTAATTTGCAGATATTGTTAAATTACTTAATTTGAGACATTAGTAAAAGCACCAAGCTCATAAATAAATTAATGCAACCACATTAAAAACAGACAGTCAGATGCTTTTACATGGCTAAACATTTCTAAAAGAAACAAAAACCTTATGTGTATTAAGACCCCATTTATGCCTAGCGTAGTGGCAACACACGTTTTTGCTATGTTTTGATTTTAAATTCAATGGGCTACCCTATGCAAAACAAAAAGCGCAAAAGTAAAAGCAGAAAAGTAGCTCATGTAGTGTTTTCCAGCATTCTGGTTAGTGCGTTTCTTTGCCGGGCAATTTGCTTCATTTATTTGCATGTTTTTGTGCGCAACAAATCAAATGTTTGTTTCCCACATTTGGGCTGCCATTAACAATTAAAGCAGTAGTAAACTCAGATAATGTTACCCTAAATCAGCAATATGCAATTGCATGTTGCTGTTTAGAAGCTATGCACCGCATACAGAAGGCAAATAGAATGTTTTTACTTGAAAGAATAAACTTTTTCTGACAGCTCCTGCTTGTATGCAGCAGCTGCCATTACAACTCCTATCTTCTGCGTCTACATAGCATTTTATTTCCGCCCTCACTCTGTCTTCGTGGACAAAATCTCACGCATGTGCATTCGTTCCCGAAGCCAGTTTCTGAATGGGGAAGGACTATCACAGGATCTCAGGGCTGATGCTGACCTAAGGAAATGACATAGCCCCGGTATGTACATAGCATTTTTCTGGCCCTAAGAGCTTGCCGGAAAAATAGGACTAACGGCGCATGCGTCCGTGACCTCAATGCAAACAAAACAAAGGATTACACAGAAAGCAAACAGGTAGGAAGCCATACACACAGAGCACAGAGTGCAATAGGTTGCAATGATTTATTTAACAGAAACTTGATTGAATGGGTTTACAACCGCTTTAATGGCACCCTAAGTGCAATGTGCATTTTTTTTTCTGGGAAAGCACGCCGAAGCACAGGATTCTGCGCATTCCTGGAGTGTACAGATATGAACAGAGCCCTAATGTAATGTTTAAAATGTAAAATGTATAATGTTGTTATACAATTTTATTGGCTTGTGTTTGCTTCCAATGTCTGTGCTCATCTATCTTACAGATGTTGTTGGGAAAGTGTTACGTGATACCACCATCTGTGCCTCCAGCCACCAGAACATCTCATCCCACTACAATCTTCATAATATGTATGGACTGTTTGAAGCAATAGCAACTCATGAGTAAGTAAATGGTAATGTAATGTTATCAATCAACACAGCCTAAACATAACATAAATTCCAGCATTGCCTTCAGTCTTGCACAGTTGTACAGGCTCCTCTCCTCCTCTGAAATTGCTTACTCATTTCACTGCACGCTCTCATTTTCTCAAAGCATACATTAGAAGCGGCGCCAAGTTAAACAGAGCCCACTTAATTTCCTGGCTGGAGAGCATCCAGCCTCATCTAGCACTTTCCTCCCCAGCCTTACTGGCCCTGGCCCACCCATTTCATTTGTTAGCTTTCAGTTCATTTGTTAGATTTCAGTTCTTTCAATTATAGAGCCTCTGCATCACACGTGGGCTTTACTTTGGGCAATATGCATGCACATACAACCTGCCTGGGAATGCATAACTCCTACCTAGAACCAGCCCACTGCTTGCAGTCTTGACAAATCTTCTCAGAGGGACACATACAGCACAAAAAAAGGTTTAAATTATTCCATAATCTATCCAAAAGGCATTTAAAAAAAAATTAAAGCAAATATAGCCCCCAAAAATATTTAACATATTTCAGCCTTCCAGTTCTCAGATGTGGTGGCTGCATTCATTTTATGTTTTTCTGGCGTTATTTCCTTTATTTTCACCTACTTCCTGGGTGGCTACCCTCACTTCTCCACTGTATCTATGGAGCTATGGAGGGAGCCATAGCTGACAAACAGTCTTGACTTCAAACATGTCTGCCTTCATTCATCTTCATTACATGGGGGCGGGGGAGATTAGTAGTTCACATAAGAAAGATACATTTGTTTTATCCTTCAGTTCAGCTCATAAAGTCACACATTTCTGTCAAGATCAACAGTACACATCTCTTTTATCCAATCAGGATCTCAGCATGCCTGTGGACTGTGTTGGTGACAGGTGACTAGCTTGAATTGTGAGTTATCGGTTCAATTCTGCCTGCCCTAGAGCATTAACTCTAAACCTTTTTAAAACCAAGGCCCAGTAAATTTTTCCAAACCTTCCATGTCCCAACATTAAAAAATAAAGTTTATATTCTCACAATAAAAGTATGGGAATGCAAAGCATATATTGAAATGCTGGCAAACTCTGGATGGGCTGTGGGGGGGGGGGGGGTTGTGGAATGTTTCTTCCCTTTTGGAGCGGCAGGGCCTTCATGATATTCCTTTGTACAAATGTTGTTACATGCCTGCCCTGTAAGTAATGACACCCATCCCTTCTATATAATTCTCTTATTGCTGTCATTTGCCCGGATGTCTTTTTAATTTTCATCTATAAAGCTCTTCCCTGCACTTATGTTTGTGTCTCAACAGGATGTTTTGCTTAAAAGACTGTGTGACTTCCTTGTTACTGGGCCCCTCGCCCTATTGTTACCTTGTTGCCATTGCCTTGTCGGATTTATCCACCCACCCACCCACAGCTCCATTCAATACTTTTTTTTTGCCCCGTTGCTTATGTAACACTTTATCCATTTTATCATTGGTTTATACAATGTTGGACTTTGTGGGTGGGATGGGACTACAGTAGATTGTGGAAATGTTTACCTCTACCACCCCATTGGTTATTCTGCACAAGCTCCACAACTTTTGTTTATAGTACCTGTATCAGCAATCATGATGCAATGCTCCATAGCCATATTGTTTACTTGAGTCTGCATCTTGAACTGGTTTGCTTTTGTCCTCTTTTGTACTTTCCTATTAAAAATTTTCAATAAAAACTGTTGTACAAGAAAAGTTGGGCAGCTCCCAGACTCCTTTCAGACATACCACACCCCCCACCCACTACCCTACTGTGTAAGATAGAATTGTAAAGGGGTGCAAAAAAGAGAAAGGCGGGTGCCATGGAAGTCGGCTAAAACATTGTTTTATTATTGCATGTGAACAACAGTCAAAACCAACACGTTTCGGCCACCAGGCCTTAATCATGGCTTAATGATTAAGGCCTGATGGCCAAAACGCGTTGGATTTTTTGACTGTTGTTCACATGCATCCGGACCACCGGCTTTGCACAACCAAAACTGACAACAAGTGTACGTTATTATTTTGTTACAAAATCGGCTGAAGGTACCGTGGGCGGAAAGAGAAAAAACGTGGGGAAATGTTAAGATAGAATGTGTCATCCCATCACCCACCCCCCACACCATACAGACTTTCCTCAGACCCTCGACGGGTTGAAAAGAACATGTTGTCAAAAATAACTTTTAAAAATTATCCTTTCATGTTTTCTCCTGTTTTCGTTTGGTCAAGTTCTACGTCTGAGTTCATTTGTTA
>BLSH010300883.1:297483-313672 GCA_018402905.1 Glandirana rugosa | reverse complement strand
TGGTTCAGATGGTGTCAAGTGTGTGTGGCGGCAACCAGGTGAGGAGTACAAAGACAAGTGTGTCTTGCCTACAGTCAAGTATGGTGGTGGGAGTGTCATGGTCTGTGGCTGCATGAGTGCTGCTGGCACTGGGGAGCTACAGTTCATTGAGGGAACCATCATGTACTGTGACATACTGAAGCAGAGCATTAACCCCTTCCTTTGGAGACTGGGCCGCAGGGCAATATTCCAACATGATAACGACCCCAAACACACCTCCAAGACTACCACTGCCTTGCTAAAGAAGTTGAGGGTAAAGGTGATGGACTGGCCAACCATGTCTCTAGATCTAAACCCTATTGAGCATCTGTGGGGCATCCTCAAAGGGAAGGTGGAGGAGTGCAAGGTCTCTAACATCCACCAGCTCTGTGATGTCGTCATGGAGGAGTGGAAGAGGACTCCAGTGGCAATCTGTGAAGCTCTGGTGAACTCCATGCTCAAGAGGGTTAAGGCAGTGCTGGAAAATAATGGTGGCCAAACAAAATATTGACACTTTATGTCCAATTTGGACATTTTCACTTAGGGGTGTACTCACTTTTGTTGCCAGAGGTTTAGACATAAATGGCTGTGTTGAGTTATTTTGAGGGGACAGCAAATTTACACTGTTATACAAGCTGTACACTCACTACTTTACATTGTAGCAAAGTGTCATTTCTTCAGTGTTGTCACATGAAAATGTGAGGGGGGTACCCACTTTTGTGAGATACTGTATATACTCTGCATTCAGTGTAGACTATATACAGTGCGTGCTCGGATAAGGGTCTGGCATACATTTTAAGGGGAACTCCATGCCAAAATTAAAAAAAAATTGCCATGGGGTCCCCCCAAAATCCATACCAGGCCCTTCAGGTCTGGTATGGATTTTAAGGGGAACTCTGCGCCAAAATTGTTTTAAAAAATGGCATGGGGCCCCCCCAAAGTTCATACCAGACCCTTATCCGAGCACGCAGCTTGGCAGGGCAGGAGGGGGGACGAGCGAGCGCCCCCCTCCGAACCGTATCAGGCCACATGCCCTCATCATTGGGAGGGTGCCTTGGGGTCCCCCCCAAAGCACCATGCCCCCATGTTGATGGGGAAAAGGGCCTCTTGGTTGAGGGGATCTGTGGGTGGGGGCTTATCGAAATCTGGAAGCCCCTTTTAATAAGGGGGCCCCCAGATCCTACCCCCCCCCATGTGAATGAGTATCAGGTACATTGTACCCTTACTAATTCACCAAAAAAGTGTCAAAAAAGAAAAACCATAATAGACAATTAGAGACAAGTCCTTTATTAAAAAAGAAAAAAAGTGTCCAGCAATGTAATCCATGTCAATCACGTCACCCGACGGACGAAAAAAACATTTCCCGGAAAAGCTCCTCCTCGATGGGAGGCTCCTGCTGACTGCTGTCTTTTTCCGTTTGACAGCTCTTATAAAGGCTAGGGCGGGGACAACCGGTGAAGTAACACAGTGACCTCGCCCCTTCTGATGTCATGTGATGTCAGAAGGGGGCGGGTCATGTGACATCAGAAGGGGGCAGGGTCATCCGGTTATGTCAGCTGGTGGTCCCGCCCTAGCCTTTATAAGGGCTGTCAAATGTAAAAAGGCAGCAGTCGGCAGGAGCCTCCCATTAGGTAGCAGCTGTTTCTGGCTTTTTTTTTTATTTTCTCGGGTAGTCGTGCGCTGTGATTGATGATGGATTACATCGCTGGACACTTTTTTTTTTTTTTTTCTTTTTTAATAAAGGACTTGTTTTTCTTTTTTGACACTTTTTTATTGAATTAGTAGGGGTACAATGTACCCAATACTCACTCATTCACATGGGTGGGGGCAGGATCTGGGGACCCCCTTATTAAAGGGGGCTTCCAGATTCTGATAAGCCACCCCCACCCGCAGACGCCCACAACCACCAATCCTTTATGTTGAGGGCATGTAGCTTGGTACGGGTCCGGAGGGGGGGCACTCGCCGTGCCCCCCCCCAATCCTGCCCAGCCAGTTTGCATTCTCGGATAAGTGTCTGTATTATGGGGGGGCACGCCTTTTTTTTTTTTTTTTTTTTAATTTTGTCATGGAGTTTCCCTTAAAATTCATACCAGACCCGAAGGGACTGGTATGGATTGGGGGGGACCCCCATGCAATTTTTTTCAGTGATTTTTTTTATTTATATTGCCAGGAGCTGGCAATACATGACAGCCGCGATCGAGTTTAACCACTTCAGCCCCGGTAGGATTTCACACTTTAGGACCAGAGCACTTTTTGCGATTCGGCACTGCCTCGCTTTAACTGATAATTGCGTGGTCATGCGACGTTGTACCCAAACGAAATTTGCGTCCTTTTTTCCCACAAATAAAACGTTCTTTTGGTGGTATTTGATCACCACTGCGTCATTTCTGATGGCTGCTATAAACAAAAGAAGAGCGACAATTTTGCAAAAAAAAAACAAATTTCTTACTTTTTGCTAAAATACAAATCCAAAAAAATATATATAAAAAAAAAATTTTTTTCAACGGTTTTGGCCGATTTATATTCTACCTCATATTTGTGATAAAAAAAATTGCAATTGGCGTTTATTGATTGGTTTGCGCAAAAGTTGCCGCGTTTACGCATGATGAGAATTAATTTCTGGAGTTTTTCTTTTTTTTTTTTTTTTACTAGTAATGGCGGCGATCTGCGAAAATTTTTTTTTTTTTGCGGTACTGCGATATTGCGGCGGACATGTCGGACCATTTTGACACTTTTTTGGGACCATTGCCATTTGTACAGAGATCAGTGCTATAAAAATGCACTGATAACTGTGTAAAGGCCATTGGCAGTGAAGGGGTTAACCTGGGGGGGGCGCTCTAAGGGTTAACTGTGTTCCCTGGGCGTGTTCTAACTGTGTTAGTGTTTGACAGGCAGAGGAAGGGGCGTGATCACGGCTTCCATATCGAGGAAGGCTGTGATCACAGCCCTTCCCCCTCTCACAGAACAGAGATCCGTGTTTACATGCACGGATCTCCGTTCTTTCACTGCGGGGGGACGTCGCGGGTAGCCGGCGGAGATCGAGTCCGCCCTACCCGCTCCCTGACCCCCCCCGAACACAGTGAGCGCACCTCCGGTGGCGCGCGCGTGATCACAGTGCACGATCTCGCAGCCGCGGTTGGCGGTCGGCAAGTGGTTAAATTACAATTTTTCCCTTACAAATGTAATTTTGCTGTGGGACTGTTCTAAATATCGCACAGATGCGCCGCGTTACAGGCAGACTAAGGGGACCCCCCAGTCACGATATTTAACCACTTCAATACCAGGCACTTACCCCCCTCCTGCCCAGACCAATTTTCAACTTTCAGTGCTGTCGCATTTTGAATGGCAATTGCACTGTCATGCGATGCTGTACCCAAACAAAATTTTTTTCATTTTTTTTCCCCCACAAATAGAGCTTCCTTTTGGTGGTATTTGATCACCTCTGGGGTTTTTATTTTTTGTGTAACAAATAAAAAAAAAAGACCGAAATTTTTGAAAAAAAAAACTTTTTTATTTTTTTCCGTCACAAAACTTTGTAAATAAGTACGCTTTCTCCTTCACTGATGGGCACTGATGAGGCTGCACTGACAGGCACTAATGAGGCAGTACTGATGGTCACTGATGAGGCAGCACTGATGAGGTGGCACTGATGATGAGGCACTTATATGCAGCACTGATAAGCAGCGCTGATGGGCACTGATAGGTGGCATTGATATGCAGCATTGATGGGCCCTGATAAGCAGCACTGATGGGCACTCCTAGGCGGCACTGATGGGCACTGACAGGTGGCACTGGGCACTGATAGGTGGCACTGATGGGTGGTACTGGTGGACACTGATGGGGGCACTGATGGGCACTGATAGGCGGCACTGATAGAAGGCACTTTTAGGCAGCAGTTATAAGGAGGCACTGGCAGGCATCACAGATGGGCACAGTGCCATCCCTATTGCACATTGTGTGCCACTTTCCTGGTGGTCTTGAGTGTGCTCCCTATGGGTTCTGGATGGTCTTCCCTGGCGTTCCCTGGGTGGGCTCCCTGGTGGTCCTGGGAGGGCTCACTGGTGGCCCTGGGTGGTGATCCTAGGGGGATCCCTGTCAAGAGAGCCGCCGATCAGTCAGACGCGAGTAGAGGAAAAGCCGATACACGGCCCTTCCTGTTTACACTGTGATCAGCATCACGTGGTAAAGAGCTTCGGACAGAGGCACCATTCAGATATTTCTTTTTTTCAGCCGGCGATTCTGAACAACATAAAAGTTATCTTAGCGGCAGATTCGCCGCAAGATCACTTTTATCAGCGGCGGGAGAGGTCCCGCCGGCAGCGGCGGAGATGATCCGATCCGTTCCCCCCCAGTGTCTGATAACCAAGTGAGCGGCTGAAGCCGCTCACTCGGCTCCATAGTACGGCAGGGCGGAAATGACGTCAGAAGTGACATCCGCCCAACGGTCTTAAAGGGCCGGATTTTTTTTTTTGTCATGTCCTTTTTTTCAGATTTTTTTTTTTTTTTTTTTTCATTTTAATGTAAATATGAGATCTGAGGACTTTTTGGCCCCGGATCTCATATTTAAGAGGACCTGTCATGCTTTTTTCTATTACAAAGAATATTTACATTTATTGTAATAGGAATAAAAGTGATAATTTTTATTGTTTTAAAAAGAACAGTGTAAAAATAAAAAGTAAAATAAATAATAAATAAATAATGCGAGCTCGCTTGCAGAAGCGATCGCATACGTAAGTCCCGCCCACATATGAAAACGGTGTGTAAACCACACATGTGAGGTATCGTTAGAGCGAGAGCAACAATTCTCTCACTAGACCTCCTCTGTAGCTCGAAACTGCTAACCTGTAGAATTTTTTAAACATCGCCAATGGAGATTTTTAAGCTGCAAAGTTTGTCGCCATTCCGCGAGCAGACACAATTTTGAAGCATGACATGTTGGGTATCATTTTACTCAGCGTAACATTATCTTTCACAATGTGGAAAAAAATGGCCTAACTTTACTGTTTTCTTATTTTTTAACTAAAAAAACTGAATTTATTAAAAAAAAAAGCACCCTTGGAAGACCGCTGCGCAAATACGGTGTGATTTAAAGTTTTGCAATGACCGCCATTTTATTCTCTAGGGTGTTATAAAAAAATATATATAAGGTTTGTGGGTTCTAAGTAAATTTATAGCAAAAAAAAAATAATTTTAACTTGTAAACAACGAACCCAAAAAACAGCCCCCTAACTGAAGTGGTTAAGCATTATTAAAATCACTGCTCCTGAAAAAACAATTGATTTAAAACCTTTTTTTTTTGCATTGATACTTTTTATGCAATAACTTGCATATAAGCCTCTAAAATTAGCACTTTTGAGTTTTCATGTTCGTGTCCCATAGACTTTAATAGGGTTTGAATGTTCGCACAAATCTTTTGTCAGATCGCATGTTCTGGTGCGACTCGAACCGGGGGGGTGTTCGGCCCATCCCTGTTCAGGACTGGCAGATCACGACTTTGGCTGTATCCAAATGCTCAAAAAATGTCCTCTTCCTTGAGAATGCATACAAGGTGTTATATTGATGGTAGTACATGCCGGTTCAACTTGCTTCCAGGGTTGTGCCCAGCAGGGAACAATGGCGCATATTTGATGGTACTGCCTAAGAGTGAGGAGATTATGGATTCAGGTCTATGCTTTGCTTTGTACATTATTACACTCCAGCCTTTCGAGGCTCTTCTTTTTAAACCCACAGATACTCCCTTTTGTGCTGAATGGCAGCTTGCTATTCATTTATTTATGGTGACCAAGCTGACTATTGCCAGGGCATGGAAGTCTCCAGTCCCAGTGACGACTGGTGAAATTTTAGGATGGGGGGGTGCCAGACCCCGCATTTCCTTTTTGACCCCTCCCTCTTATAAGCCCCACCCCTTATAGATTCCACCCATTGTGTCAGGAGTATATAGCCCAGCATCACCGGACAGGGTATACAGCAGGGATATGCAATTAGCGGACCTCCAGCTGTTGCAGAACTACAAGTCCCATGAGGCATAGCAAGACTCTGACAGCCACAAGCATGACACCCAGAGCCAGAGGCATGATGGGACTTGTAGTTTTGCAACAGCTGGAGGTCCGCTAATTGCTTATCCCTGGTATACAGCATCGCCAGATAGGGCTATACAGCATGACCAGAGGAGTATACAGCATGACCAGAGGAGTATACAGCATGACCAGAGGGGTATACAACATCCAGCACCCCCCCCCCCCCCAAAACATAGCTCTGAGTGAGACCAACTTGCTCACCACACCACAAGTACTTCTACCTGCAAATTAAAGGCACAGCTATGAGGACTCTTTTTGCGCAATCTATACATGAGTACATTCGAACAAAAATACATCTTTTAAGAATCCTTTCCTGCACAAGCACTATATTGACAACCTCATACTCATCTGGCACGGGGACCCCAGTGAGATACCTAGCTTTGCAGACTACCTCCACCAAAACAACTGGGGTCTCACCTTCACACACCAGACACAAACAAAACCACCAGCGGCTACCCTGACATCACCCTTACCAACAACCAAAATGGCACAATCAAATAGCAACAGCTACTTTGACTTTAACAACTGCCATCATAAACCTTGGCTCAAAAACATGCCTTTCAGTCAGTTCAGTCAACTTAGAAGAAACTGTACAACAGATGAGAATATTTATAGCACCATCACAGATATTCAAATCAAGGTTCAAAATAATACATTAACCCCAACCAATTGTAGAAGTATTTAAAAGAGCCTCCACCATCCCACACAATGAGTATCTCCAACCATTCAACTTATATGGACCCACTAAACCTTTTTCACAATGCAATTTCATCACCAGATACAATACCAACCATACCCTATTCAAGAATACCCTTTCCAAGCATTGGCACATTCTTTATTCTTGCTGCCCCCTCCATGCCCACCACATCCTGCTGCTGAACACCATTTCAGCGCTGCTGTCGGTCTGACAGTGCCTTCAGGTCTCCTCTCCCCCTCAAACCCCACTGTCCCATCAGCTAGTCACCTGAGCCTGCCTCCTACTGTCACCCTGCTCTGGAATCTGACAGCCCTTCTTTCCTGAGCATCCCCAACCAACATCAACCGCTGGATGTTACAGATCCCCGGCCTGCATTCTTTATTTAACACTGAATCAGCTTTACATGACTGCTATTTGTCTCTTAATCCCCTGTTGTCTACTTAGTTACTTTTCTACATTGTAGCGGCTTTACATCCACTATCCATTGCTGTCACAGTACTCTATTAGACACTGATCTTTTAGGCCTCATACACACGGGCGTATCTTTAAAAATAAAACGTTGTGCCCGACGTCAAGAAAAAAAAAATCGGTGTTTTTCGGCGTTATGCATCGCCGTTAGTGAGCGTCGGCGTCAATAGGCATTTTTTTTTTAAAAAAATCATCCCTCTGCTATTTTTCAACCTAAAAACGTCCGCGTCAAAAAACGTGAGAAAACGCCGGTACAATATTAGTTGGTGTTTGTTGGAGTTTCGCTGCCTCGGTGTCAAAAATGCCAAAACGTTACAGCCGCAGAACGCGATGGCCGTGGGTTCTACTTTCAGCTCACTAACGCCGACGCCATCTACAGCTCAAAAACGCCAAGGTTTTTATGGGCCATTGACTAACATGGAAAGTTGCAAACGCCGGCGTCAAAAAAGTCTGTGTGTATGAGGCCTTAACATTTCAGATTTAAATGGTAGCGGCTTCCCATTGATCACAGACCCCCCTGGGGCTCGCAACCCACTGCTGTCACAACTGTCATTATTAGCTCCCAATCATCTCTTTTATCTTATCATACATGTTTTAGATTTCAATTTTGATTTAATTGTGATTTAATGTTAATTGCAGCTAATTCCTATCAGAACCTGACTACCCTCCAAAGTTTATTACAAACAGGTCAGTCTGTAGCACTCCCCACGTAGGAGCTGCAGATGAACATTGATCCCCCACTCCTGCACAGCCAGGCACACCGAATATTCAAAGGCACACAGAGTCAGAGAACAGTCCATAGCTTTGTTTTTTGTTATTTATTAGGGGGTTAGTAACTTAGACAGGGATGGGAGGTTATGGGATGCCCACTTGACTTCAGCAATCTTCAGGAACCACTTCCTATATACACTATATTACCAAAAGTATTGGGACACCTGCTCTTACAAGCACATGAACTTTAAGCACTTGCCGACCGTCAACCGCAGGTTGACGGCGACAAGATGGCTCGATATCGCAAAACGCCGTCATACGACGACGGCTGCGATATCATGCACTGTGAGCGCTCGCGCGCTGCCGGGGGTGCGCCCGCGCGCTCACTGTGTTCGGGGGGGCCAGGGAGCAGGTAGGGCGGACTCGATCTCCGCCGGCTACCCGCGATGCCCCCCCCGCAGTGAAAGAACGGAGGTCCGTGTAAGTAAACACGTATCTCCGTTCTGTGAGAGGGGGAAGAGCTGTGATCACAGCCTTCCTCTATATGGAAGCTGTGATCGCTCCCCTTCCCCTGCTAGGGCAGCCCACACACAGTTAGAACACGCCCAGGGAACACAGTTAACCCTTAGAGCGCCCCCTGCAAGTTAACCCCTTCACTGCCAATGGCATTTACACAGTAATCAGTGCATTTTTTTTTTTTTTTATCACAAGTATGAGGAAGAATATAAATCGGCCAAAACCGATGAAAAAAAATGTTTTTTCATATTTTTTTTTTTTGGATTTGTATTTTAGCAAAAAGTAAGAAATTTGTTTTTTTTTTGCAAAATTGTCGATCTTCTTTTGTTTATAGCGGTGATCAGAAATGAAGCAGAAACGATCAAATACTACCAAAAGAAAGCTCTATTTGTAGGAAAAAAAGGACGCAAATTTTGTTTGGGTACAACGTCGCACGACCGCGCAATTGTCAGTTAAAACGACGCAGCGCCAAATCGCAAAAAGGGCTCTGGTCCTAAAGTGTGAAATCCTTCCGGGGCTGAAGTGGTTAATGGCATCCCAGTCAATATTGAGTTGGCCCACCCTTTGCAGCTATAACAGCTTCAACTCTTCTAGGAAGGCTGACAATATTTGACAATTCTTCCAGAAGTTTGTGAGGTCAGGCACTGATGTTGGACAAGAAGGACAGGTTTGCAGTCTCCGCTCTAATTCACCCCAAAGGTTTTCTATTGGGTTGAGGTCAGTCAAGTTCCTCCACCCAAAACTCACTCCTCCATGTCTTTCTGTACCTTGCTTTGTGCAGTGGTGCGCAGTCATGTTGGAACAGGAAGGGGCCATCCCCAAACTGTTCCCACAAAGTTGATAGCATGAAATTGTCCAAAATGTCTTGTATGCTGATGCAATATAGTGTGGATGAGCCAGTTTGGGGTGGAGGAACTTGACTGGCCTGCACAGAGTCCTGACTTTTGGGCTAAATTAGACTGTGAGCCAGGCTTTCTCATCCAAATCAGTGCCTAACCTCACAAATGCGCTTCTGGAAGAATGCTCAAACATTCCTGTAGAAACACTCCTAAACCTTGTGGACAACCTTCCCAGAAGAGTTGAAGCTGTTATAGCTGCAAAGGGTGGGCCAACTCAATATTGAACCCTACGGACTAAGACTGGGATGCCATTAAAGTTCAAGTGCATGTAAAGGTAGGCGTCCCAATACTTTTCACAATATAGTGTATACCTATATACAGTGTCTTTCACTTTCCTCCTGCACACTCTTGCCAGATTCTGCTGAATCACTCTCGAGGGATCTGACATACTCCTTATTAGATCAGCAACAGCCCATTACAGGCAGGAACGCACAGTCCCTTAAATGTAACTCAGATGTAGTGAAACAGCATGTAAGTTTTCTTCTGGGACCACTGATCCCAGCACCACCGCTTCAGGCACTGCCAACCCACCTGTCTGTAGCTGCCCCTTTCATCGGCCCTCCTGGCTGCCTCTCTACACCAGTCCAACCAGCTGACTCTTCACCAACCCAGCCGGCTAGCTCTTCACAAGCCCACCCAGCTGACTCTCAGAATATCTCTCGGGGAAGGATAGAAGACTTAAGGACAGGCAGTCTCCCCCCTTTGTTTGTCCCCAACAGTGCTGCACTACTCACTCTGTCCTCTCTTGCTCTTGTGACTCAAGGAAGACCTCCCATGTGTTTTAGCAGGATTCTTCTAGCACCCGAGCCCCAGCCCGAGGCAGGACACCCCCCCCCCCCAGACTAGGGGGTATCCTAAAGGACAACGGACAGCCTCAACACTGTGTCTCCATCTTTCACCCGACTGCCCCTGCTGGCATGACTCCTCAATATTTAAAGGCTCCCCGCCAGGCCCACTCCTGGGGATTGGCCAGAGACCTCCAAATATGCCCCACCCACTATCTTCCAAAACATTCTCCAACTCTCTGAAACAGAGGGAGGCCTCAGAGAGTCATCCAGCCCTGACCTCTAATAAACCCTGACCCAATTAAGACTCACCAGCTTAAATGTGAGTCAGAGTATGGTTTGCCTACACTCACTTCTAGCGCACACTAGAGGGTGCTACACCTCTATCATCAAACCACACCATTTTGGTTTTTAGTGACATTCATCATTTCACATGTAAATATATTTTTATTATTAATCATTTACAATTCGTATTTTAGCATTTTTAATATAAAATACATACCTGTATGTCTTTTATATACTGTATAGGCATGTATATATTCTTAAACAGAACGCTGGTGCACACAAGGGAATCAGAGCAGTAGGAAGGGGGGGACTTCTCCATTGCTAAAGAAGTCCACGCCCTGTGCTAGGATGTAACGCATACATTGGGGAGGGGTTGCGTCTGACATCACCTGCAGCCATCTTGTTGGAGTGTGTTTGCATACACAGCAGTCTATGATCGTTTGCACTTGGCTTCAAGTGCTCGTTTTGTGAGTGTTTTACTTATACTTTTACTGTGATTAACAAATCCATTAGATGGAGAGCACTAGATTCTTTATTTTTTATTTATGGTGGAGTTTGTCCTGTGACAAGAAGTTGGATATCCTCTGATGTGGGTTTGAGCAGCTGGTTGATCTGTCAGGGTCGGATCATTAAGGTGAGAGGCCAGTCTAGCCTTTGGTGGATGGGAGCTGTCACACCTGAGCACCTGCGTGTTTTTCATTTATACTCACTTCACAGAGGATTATCTTTCACTCATGGACTTTACTCATGGATGTTTTCCAGACTTCTATTCAATGAATGATCATGTGCTGTAGATCAGTTGATTATTTTATGTATATCTATCATCAAACTTCATTTTAGCGCTGCACTTTTTGTTATAATTATATATTGAGTGTACACTATATATCAGTGCATTCGCGGGTGTACGTATGCTATATAGTATACTTGATGTGGTGTCTTAAAATATAGTCTAATATATAGGCTATACCCCGGTACTGTTTTTTAGAGTAGGCGGCCGGCTATCCGGTGATAATGGCCGATCAGGCTCGGGAGCCACTCGGTCATTATCCCAGGGAGCGGGAGGGGCCACCCCCCCTCCCACCACCATCCGCTGCTCTTCTCCGGCCTCCTGTCCTACCGGGAAACCGGAGCTCCGATCCGACGTGTCTGCCGCTGTGTGGAGTCCCTGTGTACATTTCCAGAAGCGACGTCACAACGTCACTTCCGGTTTACTCTGCGGCCAACAGCGCCGGTTTTAAAAAAATGATAGTATTTATAATCGCTGTTTTTGGCGATATGAATACTGTGAAGTGCAAAGAAGAGATGGGGGGGTCTTTTAGACCCCCAATCCCTCCATAAAGAGTACCTGTCACCATATATTACTATCACAAGGGATGTTTACATTCCTTGTGATAGCAATAAAAGTAATCAGATTGTTTTTAAAGGAACAGTGTTCAAAACAAAGAAATGAAATAAAATAAATAAATTTTTTTTAAAAAAAATGTAAAGCGCCACCGTTCCCGTGAGCTCGCGCAGCAAAGAAAACGCATGCGTAAGTCACGCCCACATATGAAAACGGTGTTCAAACCACACATGTGAGGTATCGCCATGATCACCAGAGTGTGAGCAATAATTCTAGCAAAAGACCTCCTCTGCACGTCTAACCGTTAAAATGTTTTAAAGCGTCACCTATGGAGATTTTTAAGTACCGGAGTTTGTCGCCATTCCGCAAGTGTGCGCAATTTTCAACCGTAACATGTATGGTATCTATTTACTCGGCATAACATCCTCTTTCACAATATACAAAAAAATTGTACTAACTTTACTGTTTTATTTTTTAACTCAAAAAAGTGATTTTTTTTTTCCCCAAAAAATTGTGCTTGAAAGACCGCTGCGCAAATACCGTGTGACAAAAAGTATTGCAACGATCGTCATTTTATTCTCTAGGGTGTTTGAAAAAAATATATATAATGTTTGGGGGTTCTAAGTAATTTTCTAGCAAAAAAAATGATTTTAACTTGTAAACAACAAGTGTAAAAAAGGGCTCCAGGGCTTAGTTGGTTAAACTAATTTACAACAGCAGGGCCCGTTCCAGCGCCCAACAAGAGAAACCACAAGGGGCTACAGTGTTCTGGCACCGTGAACACCCAAGGCCCAATTTTTCAGCACCTGATTGACTGGGGAATATCATCACAAATTTTAAACTAATTTACAACAGCAGGGCCTGTTCATGCACCCAACAAGAGTAACTGTAAGGGATTACAGTGTTCTAGCACCACCAACACCCAAGGCCCAATTTTTTGCCACCTGTTTGACTGGGGCGTGTCATCACAATTTTTTTAATAATTTACATCAGCAGGGCCCGCACCAATATTTAAAAAAAAAAAAAAATTGCGTAGGGTTCCCGCCCCAAAGTCCGTAACAAACCCTTCAGGTCTGGTATGTATTTTAAGGGGAACCCTGCGCCAAAATTTATAAAAAAATGATGGGGGTCCCCCCAGAATCCAAACCAGACTCTTATCGGAGCACGCAGCCCTGGCATGGCAGGAGGGGGTGGGGACGAGCGAGCGCCCCCCCCCTCCGAACCATACCAGGCCACATGCCCTCAACATGGGGAGGATGCTTTGAGGTTGCCCCCAAAAGCACCTTGTCCACATGTTGATGGGGAGAAGGGTCTCATCCCCACAGCCCTTGGCGGTGGTTGTGGGGGTCTGCTGGCGGGGAGCTTATCGGAATCTGGAAGCCCCCGGATCCCAACCCCCCCATGTGAATAGGTATGGGGTACATTGTTGGTTAGTCGCAGCTGGCCGGTAAGTAGAGCTTGGTATTTGCCTTGGATTTATCCCTGGCCCTTGTTTTTTCTGTCTGTTGCCCTCCAATGCTCCTTGCTGCAAAGGCCAGTTATAGGTGTAGGCAGTGGTCATTGTTTGGTATGTTTGATTTTTGGTTAGGCAAAGCATTGACATCTTTGCAGCCATTGTGCTATATGCTGGGTGTTCAATGTGCCCCTGCACCCTTAAGGAGGGGTGGGGCCCCCTCCAGACCATCTGCCTTCACCTATCTTATTAGAATGCATGTGCTTCCACTGTGGAGTCTCTTACAAGTCAGAGATAGGGACTACAGATCACAGGGTGCCTTGGCGGGGCCTGTAGCTTACGCATGCATTTGCAAATTTGTGCAACTAAACCCCTGTTTTTAAATGCATACTGTTAGACAGGTTAATTTGGTTAGTCACAGCTGGCCGGTAAGTAGAGCTTGGTATTTGCCTTGGATTTATCCCTGGCCCTTGTTTTTTCTACATTGTACCCCTACCCATTCACCAAAAAACGAGTAAAGTGGTACAAGAAACAAGAGGCAGTTTTTGACAAGTCCTTTATTGTGTAAAATAGCTGTCCTTTCTTCCTCCATCTTCTCCTGCCCCAGTCCTTCTTCTGGTCTTCTGCTTCTTCTTTCGGTCTTCTGCGTCTGCGGCAGCGGGAGCGGTGGCAGTGAAAGAAGAAGAAAGAACATGAAGATTGAAGAGGAAGAGAGGAAAGAAGACAGAAAGAAGAAGCAGAAGACCAGAAGAAGGACCTTCCAGATTCCGATAAGCCTCCCGCCTGCAGACAACCACCGGCAAGGGTTGTGGCGATGAGGCCCTTTTCCCCATCAACATGTGGACAAGGTGCTTTGGGGGCAACCTCAAAGCATCCTCCCCATGCTGAGGGCATGTGTCCTGGTATGGTTCGGAGGGGGGGTGCTCGCTCGTCCCCACCCCCTCCTGCCATGCCAGGGCTGCATGCTCAGATAATGGTCTGGTTTGGATTTTGGGGGGACCCCTACGCTATTTTTTAATTTGGCACAGAGTTCCCCTTAAAATCCATACCAGACTTGAAGGGCCTGGTACGGACTTTGGGGGGGGACCCCTATGCAATTTTTTTTTTTTTTTTTTGGGCGGGTTCCCCTTAAAATACATACCAGACCTGAAGGGTCTGTTACGGACTTTGGGGGGAACCCTACGCAATTTTTTTTTTTAAATTTCGGAGCGGGGTTACCCTTAAAATCCATATCAGACCAGAAGGGCCTGGTATGGACTGGGGTGGGCAACATAATGCTTTTTCAGTGATTCTATCTATATTGCTGGGAACTGGCAATACATTACAGCCGCGATAATAAATGACAATTTTTCCTTTGGAAATGCTATTTTGCTCTGGCTATGTTCTGAACATCACAGAGGTGCTCCCTTTTACAGGCAGACTAAGGGGACCCCCCAGGCACGATATTTAAAGGAATATTTAATTTTTATTGTTTCACTTTAAGCATTTTTAAAATCACTGCTCGGGAAAAAAGATAAATTTAAAAACTTTTTTTTGCATTGATACATGTTCCCTAGGGCAGGATCCCCCCCATACACTTTTTAGGGCAATAACTTGCATATAAGCATTTAAATTGAGCACTTTTGATTTTTCATGTTCGAGTCCCATTGATTTTAACGGCGTTCGCGCATTCACACAAATTTTTTGCCTGTTCACAAGTTCTGGTGCGAACCGAACCCGTGGGGGGGTGTTCGGCCCATCTCTACATGTGTGTATGATGTCATCACAGTTAAGGTGATTGTAAAGGGTTTTTTTTTTTAACCATTTCAATACCAGGCACTTTACCCCTTCCCGCCCAGATCAATATTCAGCTTTTAGTGCTATCACATTTTGAATGAAGATTGCGCGGTCGTGCGAAGCTTTACCCAAACAAAATTTTTATCATTTTTTTCCCCACATATAGAGCTTTCTTTTGGTGGTATTTGATCACCTCTGTGGTTTTTATTTTTTGCGTTGCAAATCAAAAAAATGAAAATTTGGGAAAAAAAACGTTTTTCTTTGTTTCTGTCACAAAACTTTGTAAATAAGTACATTTTCTCCTTCACTGATGGGCACTGATTAGGCTGCATTGATGGGCACTGATGAGGCAGTACTGATTGTCACTGATGAGGCGGCACTGATGAGGTAGCACTGATGATGAGGCACTTATATGCAGCACTGATAAGCAGCACTAATGGGCACTAATAAGTGGCACTGGGCACTGATAGATAGCACTGATAGATGTCACTGATAGGTGGCACTGGTGGGCACTCATAGGCAGCACTGATATCGGGCACTGTTAGGCGGCACTGACAGGCATCACAGATGGGCACAGTGCCATACCTATAGTATGGTGTGTGCCCCTCACCTGGTGGTCTTGGGTGGGCTCTCTAGTGGTCCCTGGGTGGGCTCCCTGGTGGTCCTGGGTGACCATTCTCGGGGGGCTGCACTGATAAACAATGAGCGCAAACCCCCCTGCCAGGAGAGCCGCCAACCGGCTCTCCTCTACTCGCATCTGTAGACATGAGTAGAGGAAAAGCCGATACATGGCTCTTCCTGTTTACACTGTGATAAGCCGTGACGACTGATCACATGGTAAAGAGCTTCCGACAGAGGCTGTTTACTGAGATCGATAATGTGGTGTGTCAGATTGATCGAGGGTTATCCAGCCGGATGTCCAGACGTCCGGTCAGGATAACTGATCCCACCGCCCGGCCGTCATTTGTCTATAGGCCAGGCGGGAAGTGGTTAAATAACAAACATGTTATACTTACCTGCTCTGTGCAAGGGTTTTCCACAGAGCGGCCCTGATCCTCCTAGATGAGTACAGATGTCTACGCTCATCTCCTCTCGGCCAACCGCCGAGAGGACCGTCCCCCCAAACGCGAGTAACAAATAGTCACGTCGGGGGGCTCTTACC
>BLSH010300883.1:254192-272377 GCA_018402905.1 Glandirana rugosa | reverse complement strand
CCCCCTCTCTCTCACCTCTTTCTCACACTTCCTCTTCCACCCCATTCTCACACCCCTCTCTCTCTCTCTCTCCTCCCCTCTCTGGCATGCAGGTCCCAGCATGAAGCCCTGAGATCTAAGGGGTTACACCCTTAGATCTCAGGGCTTCATGCTGGGACTAGTAGTCCTTCAATTTTGGAGGAAGTCACATCCTTAGATCTGAGGAGTGACACTCCCCCCTTCTCCAATGGAGGGGTTAGGAATCAGGTAGGTCAGTGTAATGGTCATTATAGGAATCAGGTAGGTCAGTGTAGGGATCAGATAAGTCAGTGTAGTAGACAGGTAGGTCAGTGTAATGGTCAGTGTAGGAATCAGGTAGGTCAGTGTAGGGATCAGATAGATCAGTGTAGTAGACTGGTAGGTCAGTGTAATGGTCAGTGTAGGGATCAAATAGGTCAGTGTAGTAGACAGGTAGGTTAGTGTAGTGGACAGTGTAGGAATCAGGTAGGCCAGTGTCGTGGTATATGTGTGTGTATGTGTATATATATGTGTGTGTGTGTGTGTGTATATATATATATATATATATATATATATATATATATATATTGCGTTTTAGAGTTGGCCCCCTAATTTTGGTCCCTGTCCCCCCCCATGTGTCCCCCCAAAATATGAAAGCTGGAGATGCCACTGGTCCAGCAGCAGGTACCGGACAGCACTGGACATCGCAGGCTTCGTTTGCGATGCATAGTAGCCCATTATGCTTCTACTTTACAGGGGAATGTAGAGGAAGTAAACCCCATCTGGGTTTACTACTTCTCTAAATTAGTCTCAGAACCTGTGTAATTAATATGCGTTCGGGTTTAAAGGGATGAGGTGGCAACTCTACCCACAGTAAGCAAACACTGGCTAGAACACATTTTTATATGCCTGGTTTTTTAATATGTCTATTTTCTGTGATGTGTTCCATTGCACGGAGTCATGCCGGGTTTTCCCATTTGCATTTTTAATTCACCTGTGTTGGTTAATCATGTGACCTTTGTATATATTATTTAAGTGTTATTTATTTTGTTTTTTTATCAGCCATGACTTAGGACTAATGTCTGAAACGCGTAGGTTGTTTTACAGCTCTGTACATGTACTTAATAAAGAAATACTATTTTGGATATCATCCTGAGTGCCGACCATCCCTTTCCTTAACCACTTCCTTACCGGACCATTGTAAAATGACGTCCTCCCATTCTTGCCGCTCCTGCCAGCCCCTAGGGGCCCGCAGTGTGGCGATCGGGGATGAAGCATGTCCCTCGGACACAGCCCATTACCGATCAGGGTAATGGGCAAATTAATCCCATCGGAGTACCTGTCACAGCCCATCGGAGTACCTGTCACAGCCCAGAGTACCTGTCACAGCCCATCCGAGTAACTTTCACAGCCCCAGAGTACCCGAGTACCTGTCATCATCATATCAGAGTAACCGAGTACCTGTGACCATCCCATCAGGGAACCAGAGTACCTGTGACTATCCCATCAGAGTACCTGTGACCATCCCATCAGAGTACCCGAGTACCTGTCACCATCTCATCAGAGTACCTGAGTACCTGTCACCATCCCGTCAGAGTGCCCATCAGGGTACATGTCACAGCCCATCAGAGTACCTGTCAAAGCGCAGAGTATCTGTCACAGCCCATCAGAGTACCTTTCACAGCCCAGAGTACCTGTCACAGCCCAGAGTACTTGTCACAGCCCGTCAGAGTAACTGTCACAGCCCCAGAGTACCCAAGTACCTGTCACCATCCCATCAGAGTACCCGCCACTATCCCATCAGAGTACCGGAGTACTTGTCACCAGCCCATCAGAGTACCCGAGTATCTGTCACCAGGCCATCAGAGTACCTGAGTACCTGTGACCATCCCATCAGAGTACCTGAGTACCTGTGACCATCCCATCAGAGTACCCGAGTACCTGTCACCATCCCATCAGAGTACTCGAGTACCTGTCACCATCCTATCAGAGTACCAGAGTATCTGTCGCCATCCCACCAGAGTAACCGAGTACCTGTCACCAGTTGGGATGTTTTCTTTTCAAAATGGGGTCATTTTGTGGGTAATTCCATTGTCCTGAAGTGTGATAGGTTGTCAGGAAACTAAATGTGTAATTTATGCTCCTGGAAGCCTGACAGTGCTCTCTGCATGTTGGACCTCTGTATGTGGCCAGACTGTGTAAAAGTCTCACATGTGGTATCGCCATACTCGGGATGGGTAGCAAAATGTGTTTTGGGGTGTAATTGTTGCTATGTGCATGCTCTGTGTTAGAAAAATCTTATAAATTGACAAAAATGTGTTTTCATTTTCTTTCCACGTTTTCCAAAAACTTGTGGAAAAAAATGAACCGTTCAAAAGACTCATAATGCCTCATGGAATATACGTTGGGGTGTTTGCTTTCCAAAATGGGGTCATTTTGTGGGCAATTCCATTGTCCTGGTGCTCCAGGGCCTCCAAAAGTGTAATATGTCATTCGAAAATTTTATGTGTAATTTATGCTCCTAGAATGCCTGACGGTGCACCCTGCATGTTGGGTCTCTGTATGTGGCCAGGCTGTGAAAAAGTCTCACACATGTGGTATTGTCATACTCAGGAGGAGTAGCAGAATGTAATTTGGGGTGTCATTTTTGCTTTGCACGTGCTATGTGTTGGAAATATCTAATTGACCACTTTGTGTAAAAAAATAGGTCATCTTTTTTTGACTATTGGGGAAAAATGAACCATTCAAAAGACTCATTATACCTCATACAATATACGTTAGGGTGTTTACTTTCCAAATTGGGGTAATTTTGTGGGTAATTCCATTGTCCTGGTGCTCCAGGGCCTTCAAAAGTATAATAGGTCATTAGGAAATTAGATGTGTAATTTATGTTTCTAGAACGCTTGTACTAGTACAGTGACAGTGCATATTTTTAGCACTAATCACTGTTTTAGTGTCACTGGTTCTCAAAAAGTGTCAAAAGTGTCAGTTAGTTGTCTAATTGTCCGATGCATAATTGCAGTCCTGCTATAAGACGCTGATCGCCATCATTACTAGTAAAAAATAAATAAAAATATCCCATAGTTTGTAGACGCTATAACTTTTGCGCAAATCAATATATGCTTATTGGGACTTTTTACCATATGTAGCAGAATATATATTGGCCTAAATTGATGAAGATATTTGATTTTTTTCAATTTTTTTATTGGATATGTTTTATATAAGAAAGTAAAAAAATATTGTTTGGATGTGCTGCTACTGAATATCAAGTGTATACCTATATATTATATTGAGGTATTAAGCAACCAGGTGGCCTTTTATATGAGCGAAGGCTGTGTAAAAAGAAAATGCATAAAGTCCATTTACACAAATTGTAAAAGGGTGATTCTTCTTTAAACTATGGAGATCCTTCCCAGGTGCAAATACAGTAGACAAATCTTCAACGTGCACCCTCCAACAGGTGCAATAAAGGCTCGCCTCAATGACTGACCCCACTGGGTCTAGCCACGCATAAGTTATATATTTCTATATGTCTTCTTTCCAGCTAGTTCGCTCTAGACGTGCCCCACTGGGCCAAGCCATGCTTACAAGCCACGTATTTTTACACACTCAAATGGGTATTCCCCTTTAAGACTGGATAGCTAGAGTCAATCTCCCATAATTTCCAGATGACATGTAAAAGAAAGGCTCCAATAGTGCAGCATGTCCAGCAATATTCACAATAAAACCATACTACCCCACATAAAATCTACTCACATTTTATTAAAAGTTTATCAGCATAAAAACATGGGTGAAAAATCAGCTTCTCACGTGTATCAAAGGTATCACCGCCAGGCTTCACCTCTACATGTTACGCCACCATCTCACGTGGCTTCGTCTGGGGGAGTCTCTGTCTTCCTGGACAGTCTTCTGTCCAGGAAAAGTGGAGGAGTGTGTGCCTCCCCTCCTAAACCATACCAGGCCACATGGGAGGGGGCGGGGGTGTTACAAGAGCCTCATCCCCACAACCCTGGCTGGTGGTTGTGGGGGTCTGCAGGTGGGGGGCTTATTGGAATCTGGAAGCCCCCTTTAAAAATAAGGGGGCCTCCAGAAACCGCCTCCCCCCCACATCAACTCAGCACACACAACTGATCCCAACAGTACAAGTAGCCTTGTGACAGCTCCCCGAGCTGTCATCAGCTATATAAGTGAAGGGGCAGGGATAGTGGTGACATCCTTGTCCAAACAAGGCCCGTACAGCCAAATTTTAGCTCAAACCGTCGGCTTATCACGACCATTGGCTCATCCTTCTTTTCAAAGTTCGGCTCAACTGTCCGCTCATCCCTAGCTTTCACTTCTGTGTTACCTGCTGCCTAGTGAACCCAGTGCCCAAGTGCTCCAAGGGACTCTCGCCTGCTCTCAGCTGTACCCTGCTCGGGTGACTTAGAAGACTGCAACCTGGGTATCGTCTGCAGCACATCTAGGAAGTCTGGTGAAGACCAGAGGATACCTTAAATTCTGTGCCTTGGCCCTTTTCAGGGCTTTCACAATCACAAAGCGAGCAGGCACGATAAGCGCTCTGTATCTACCCTGTGGCTTTTGCCACCATCTGCCCAGCTGTCGCAATTCATGCCGGTCAGCCACCAGCGTTGAGTTCAAATTTCTATTTAGTTTTAGCCATAGCGTTTTGACTAAAATGCCATTTTAGTTTTAGTTGTATTTCAAATAAAATCCCCAGTATCATACTCCGACAAAAATATTGTTTTTTATCAATAAAAAGTGCAACTTAAAAAAAAAAATTAAACATATTGGCTGTAATGCCATTGCACATATTACCTGACTAAAAAAACTTTATTATTAGAGCTACTTTACCCACTTGCCGACCGCCTTGCTTAGAAAGACAGTGGCAGTGTGGCTCCGCTACGCAAATTGCCATCTATAAACGGCAATTCACGCAGTTGCGGGCGCATGCTGCGAGAGCGTGCCCGCAGTTCGGACAGACTTGATATCCGCTGGCGACCCGCAGTCACCTACTACATAAGAAGAATGGGGAACCGCCGTGTTTACATCGGCAGTTCCCAGTTCTTCTTCTGTAGTAGGGGACAGGGGACATGACATGACAGTGATCAACTGATCCCTGTGATTGGGATCAGTTAGATCTGTCATGCCCCTACCAGCCCATCCCCCACACAGTTAGAACACACTGAGGGAATACACTTAACCCCTTGATCGCCCCATTAGTGTTCATCCCTTCACTGCCAGTGACATTTATACAGTAATCAGTAGCTATTTTTATCTCTGATCGCTTTATAAATGTCAATGGCCAAAAAAAAGTGTCAAAAATGTCTGATCTGTCTGCTGCAATATCGCAGTCCCGATAAAAATTGCAGATCGCCGTCATTACCAGGAAAAAAAATAATAAAAAAACGCCATAAATCAATACCCATATTTTGTAGACATGATAACTTTTGCACAAACCAATCAATAAATGTTTTTGCGATTTTATTTATCAAAAATATGTAGAAGAATACATTTTGGCCTAAACTGATGAACAAAATGTTTTTCTTTATATATATATATATATATATATATATATATACAGTATTTTTTGATATGTATTATAGCAAAAAGTAAAAAATATTGGTTTCTATTTTCAAAATTGTTGCTCCTTTTTTGTTTATTGCGCAAAAAATAAAAACTGCAGATGTAATCAAATATCACCAAAAGAATGCTCTATTTGTGGGAAAAAAGGACGCCAATTTTGTTTGGGTACAACGTCACACGGCCGTGCAATTGTCAGTTAAAGAGACGCAGTGCCAAATCACAAAAAGTGCTCTGGTAAGGAAGGGGGTAAGCCCTTCCGGGCTGAAGTGGTTAATACAGAGTTTTCTAATGTTTCACATGTTAGTGAAATTGCAGAGACAGTCATTTCTATCATATTACATTACATTCGTTTAACCACTTTAAGTCCAGACTGTTTCACCCCCTTCTACTCCAGGCCATTTTTCAGTTTCCAGCGATGTCACACCCAAATTAATTTGATATAATTTTTTTTGAGACAGATCGAGCATTCTTTTAGCTATTTAAAAAAAAAAAAAAAATCTTCTTCCTGCAAATTAATGTCATAATATGCTTGTATGCATCGCATACTAGCACATTATGAAAGACTTACCTGAAACAAAGCCCTCCAGCGGCACGCTGTCACCGCTGCCAGGGCTTCCATCTTCACCCATTCTTCCTTCTGGGTTCGAGGGCTGCGCCAGCCACGATGATTTCACTCCCGCGCATGTGCGCGGAAGTCACAGCCAGGCTATGGCTCTTTCTATGGATGGCATGCTGTCCATTGAGAGCGCAGTGCCCATGAACCGGTGACATCCCTGGTGCTGCTAAAGTAAATTACACAGTTTAGGAGATATTTACAGTACCTACATGTAAGCCTTATTATGGACTTACCTGTAGGTATAACTAAAAAAACGCCTTTACTACCACTTTAATCACCACTGGAAATTTTATTTTTTATTTTATTTTTTGCTATATAAATGAAAAAAATACAGAAAATTTTGGAAAAATACATTTTTCTTAGTTTTTGTTATAAAGTTTTTTGCATTCTTCATTAATTTAGTCCAAAATGTATTCTGCTACATTTTTTTTGTTCAAAATAACCCAAATATTATTTAATCTGTGTTAAGTTATAGAGTCTACTAACTATGGTATACAGTATATATTTAAAAATACAGTATATCGATCCTTATGTTCTGACTGCCTATCTCATTTCTAGAGACCCTAATATGTAAAGTCAGTGCACATTCTCCCAAAATGATCACTTTTTGGAAAGTAAACAGTCCAAGGTATTTAGTAAGACGTGAGTTATTTTCATGAGAAGTGAGTTTTGAAGTCATTTTTTGCCAAAATTCATGGAAAATTAGGCAAGTAAAAAAATTATTTTTTAACAAAGTTGTTATTTTAATTCAGGTATACTTACAAGTACACCCAAATACACATTCTACTACTCCTCCCATGTATAGTGATACCACTTTTTCACAGCCTAGCCACATAGAGGGGCCCAAAATCCAAAGGGCACTTTCAGACGTTCTAGGGCATAAATTATGCTTCTAATTTCCTGACTACCTATCAAATGTTTGGAGGTCCTGGAGCACCAGGGCAGTAGAAATGCCCACAAAATTACCACAGTTTGGAAAGAAAAGACACCAACATATTTTATCTCAATCTGAGTTTATTAGTTTTTATAGAGTTTGCTCACAATTTTCTGGCTTGAATTTTGACAAAGTAGAAGTTTGTGCAAGTGGCAAGGTAAAGATCAGGAGATTAAAACAGGAGTCTTCTAACTAACATTGCACTTGAGCGGCAACAAACGGTACCATTCAGCGTGAGCCCCATAGCCGTATGCCAAGGTGGTGAGGAGAGAAACCCAGAGAAGAGGCAACCCCCTCCCCCTTTTTGATGTGTGGGTACATATAAGGCGTTAACTATCATTTCCAAGGCACTTGACCTTTCCAAGGTGAGAGTTCTGTGAGCATGGTTTGTGGTGACACCAGCGCAGAGGCAACTTTGGCAGTTTTTGAAGATCCACCAAGCATACTTTGTCCCTGTGTGTGAGCACTGTATAAGGGATTGCACGAAGTTTTGGAGTCACTTAATTAGTTGAATTGATGAACTGTTTGCACTGCTCTGATATGAACTGAGTTATACATTTTATATTATTTGCATGTTATTTATTTGGAGCACCAAGTCACTTTGTTTATTTATTTACAAATGTTTGCACTGTTTATATACAAATTTATATGCACTTTATGAACCTCTTTTACTATTGTGTGGTTATACGAACTATGAGATCACTTTTTGGTGTTTAATTTATTACTTAATATATTATATTCATTTCACATTTTAAAATGTACCTACGAGTACAGAAGAGAAAAGACAAAAGGTCAAACAATAAGGTGTGACATGGAGATACAATATAGCAGTGGTGGCCCGCTCATTAGGGGCGCCCCGGCCCCTAATCTCAATGCAGGGAGCCAGACGCATGGATTTCAATGGGTTTTTTTTAGAAGCACATGATTAGAGCCTGAAGCTATAATTGGCTTCAAAAAGGGTGGGCTTGGGGCACAGAGCACTGCTCCCCGTGCCCACCCACTTGTGGATGTGTGCGGCTGTAGTCCTTTTTTGCCACAAGTGTTTTAAAAATGTGGAAAGAAAATGTATTTTTTATGTAAAGTTGTCAATTAATAGGATACAGTGGGTATAGAAAAGAATCACCGCCCTTTAAAATAATCACATTTTGCTGCTTGCTGCTGCAGCCAGAAATGAAGACAGACACGGTATTTGTTTTATCCTGCTGTATTTACTCAGTGCGACTTATAACATCCAAGTGAAAGATATAACACTAACTTGTCAGAAAAAAATCCAAAAAATCAAAAACAGAATCACTGAGTTAGAAAAAGGATCACCCCCTCCTAAAAACGACTTGTAAACTTAATCAGGTGTAGCTAATCACCTTCTCAATGGCACACAAAGCCATTCGACTTTCAACTGTGATCAGCTGTGGTCATTTTGATCAGCTCAGCATGAAAAGAGCTTTTCTAGGGCATTTCAGTCCCTGATAGTGCAAATGATATGTGTGGTGGAAATCCAATACAGGTCACAACCCAAATAACACCATACCTACAGTAAAACATGGAGGTGGTATTCTGTTATGGACTGTTTCTCTTCAGCAGGGACTAGGGCATTTGTCAGGATAGAAGGAAAATGGATGGGGCAAAATCCCATCAAATTCTTCTGGAAATTCTGCTGTCCTGGAGCACCAGGACAGTATAAACACTCACAAACTGGCCACATTTTGGAAGGACAACACCCCAAGGTATTTTCTAAGAGGTATAAGGAGTATTTTATAAATGTAATTTTTGCCACAAGTTTTTGGAAAATGTGAAAATATATATATATATATTTTTTTTTTTACACAAAGCTGTTAATTTAAGAGATATTTCTAACAACCAGCATATGTAGAATTATGCCTCAAAACACATTCTACTATTTCTACCGCTTTTGGGGTACTATGTGTATGAGACTTTTTTACAAACTAACCACATAGAGAGGTCACAAATCCAAGGAACACCTTCCGACTTTCTAGGGGCCCCAGAACTCCAGTGGGCCACGTACATAACTTGAGCCAGCCAAAAATGAGTTAAAGAGCAGAGGTGCGACCTGGTTACACAACAATAAGATGTTACAAAAATACAATATGCTTATTTGTATACAATGGATGTGCAGACATACATAAATATCCATTAGTAAATCATCCTAATAGTTCTGTTTTTATTCTGCAAGTTTGTACTGCAAATTCTACCAAATGCCAGGAACAAAACCCATTTATGGCACAGATCTCATTTATAAAATTTAGTGTATATGCTCACTTACCAGGGAATAATTAGCAGCCACTCACCAGGAAACACTTAGCAGTCAATCACCAGGGAAACCAAAGTGAGGCCAGCAGTGAGCAGGTAATGGCCACAAATAACTGCATCCCCACAACCACCAGCTGCCTGTCATTACAGTGTACGGGTTCGGCAGACACAACTAGACGTTAACAGCTGTCAAACACCAGTCAGGACCTGGGTCTGAACTTGCAACCTCTGCTGTGTCTGGTAATGGCTCTTCTTTCTGAGCCACCTGAGCTGCTGGACAGCACCCTTTCTGATCCATTGAACTTCCTACTTAAACCATGCCTTTGCACTTCCTGTTTGCCAGATTATTGTGCCTCTCCAGACATTTCTCGATCCTTTCATTCTTGCTGCTGTCCGTATCTCTACTATCACTTGTTTCTGATCTTTGGCTTGTTACTTGACTACGCTTCTGCTTAATCCCAACCTGCGACTACTTTTTGACCTTTGGCTTGTTTACTGACGTCGCTTCTGCTTGAACCCTGCCTGCTATATCTACTACTATACCCTGGCTTGCTCACCTCCTTGTGGGGTGATTCTGAGTTTCGCAACCTGGTACTAACACACAGCAAAACCCATCTCCACAATCCGCTCTGGTGAACACCAGTTAGTACTTAGGCTCCACAACTCAGGTGAGTCCTACACGATTAGTTGACTTCGCATATACATATATACTGTTATATACAGTATCTCACAAAAGTCAGTACACCCCTCACATTTTTGTAAATATTTTATTCTATCTTTTCATGTGACAACACTGAAGAAATGACACTTTGCTACAATGTAAAGTAGTGAATGTACAGCTTGTATAACAGTGTAAATTTGATGTCCCCTCAAAATAACTCAACACACTGCCATTAATGTCTAAACTGCTGGCAACAAAAGTGAGTGCACCCCTAAGTGAAAATGTCCAAATTGGTCCCAAAGTGTCAATATTTTGTGTGGCCACCATTATATTCCAGCACTGCTTTAACCCAATTGGGCATGGAGTTCACCAGAGCTTCACAGGTTGCCACTGGAGCCATCTTCCACTCCTCAATGAACCAAATAAGTTTATCTTGGTCTCATCAGACCACAAGACATTGTTCCAGTAATCCATGCCCTTAGTCTGCTTGTCTTCAGCAAACTGTTTGCGGGCTTTCTTGTGCTTCATCTTTAGGGATGACAGCCATGCAGACCAATTTAATGCAGTGTGCGGCGTATGGTCTGACCACTGACAGGCTAAATCCCCCCCCACCCCTTCAACCTCTGCAGCAATACTGGTAGCACCCATACTTCTATTTCCCAAAGACAACCTCTGGATATGACGCTGAGCATGTGCACGTAACTTCTTTGGTCGACCATGGTGGGGTCTGTTTGTTGTGGAACCTGTCCTGTTATACTGCTGTATGGTCTTGGCCACTGTGCTGTAGCTCAGTTTCAGGGTCTTGGCAATCTTCTTATAGCTTAGGCCATCTTTATGTAGAGCAAGAATTATTTTTTTCAGAACCTCAGAGAGTTCTTTGCCATGAGGTGTGAGAGAGTGAGAGTGATAACACCAAATTTAACACACCTGCGCCCCATTCACACCTGAGGCCCTGTAATACTAACGAGTCACATGACACCAGGAGGGAAAATGGCTAATTGGACCCAATTTGGACATTTTTAGTTAGGGATGTACTCACTTTTGTTGTCAGTGGTTTATACATTAATGGCTGTGTGTTGAGTTATTTTGAGGAGGCAGCAAATTTACACTGTTATACAAGCTGTACACTCACTACTTTACATTGTAGAAAAGTGTCATTTCTTCAGTGTTGTCGCTTTAAAAGATATAATAAAATATATACAAAAATGTGAGGGGTGTACTCAATTTTGTGAGATACTGTGTGTATCCACTTCAAGACCAAGCCTGTGTTTTTTGGGTTCGGTGTTTACGAGTTAAAACCATTTTTTTTTTTGCTATAAAATTGCTTAGAACCCCCAAACATTATATTTTTTTTTCTAACACCCTAGAGAATAAAATGGCGGTCATTGCAAAACTTTATGTCACACCGTATTTGCGCAGTGGTCTTCCAAGCGTGCTTTTTTTTTTTAATAAATTCAGTTTTTTTTTTAGTTAAAAAATAAGAAAACAGTAAAGTTAGGCCAATTTCTTTCCATATTGTGAAAGATGTTACGCCGAGTAAAATGATACCCAACATGTCATGCTTCAAAATTGCGTCCGCTTGCGGAATGGCGACAAACTTTGCAACTTAAAAATCTCCATTGGCGACGTTTAAAAAATTCTACAGGTTAGCAGTTTTGAGTTGCAGAGAAGGTCTAGTGCTAAAATGATTACTCTCGCTCTAACGATCGCGGCGATACCTCACATGTGGGGTTTGAACACCGTTTTCATATGTGGGCGGGACTTACATATGCGTTCGCTTCTGCGCGCGAACTCGCGGGGACGAGGCGCTTTACTTTTTTTTTAATTATTTATTTTGCTTTTTACTTTTTATTTTTACACTGTTCTTTTTAAAAATTAAATTGTGGTCACTATTATTCTTATTACAAGAAATGTAAACATTCGTTGTAATAGAAAAAAGCACGACAGGTCCTCTTAAATATGAGATCTGGGGTCAAAGACCTCAGATCACATATTTACACTAAAATGCAAAAAAAAAAAAAAAAATCTGAAAAAAATGACAGCTCAAAAAAAAAAAATGGGCCCTTTAAGAGCGCTGGGCGGATGTGACGTCTCACTCGGCTCACGGACACTGGGGGGGACGGACCGGATCATCTCCGCTGCTGCTGATTCACAGGTTGCCTGATTCCCCTGATTCACAGTTTGCCACTGGAGTCCTCTTCCACTCCTCCATGATGACATCACAGAGCTGGTGGATGTTAGAGACCTTGCGCTCCTCAACCTTTTGTTTGATGATGTCCCACAGATGCTCAATAGGGTTTAGGTCTGGAGACATGCTTGGCCAGTCCATCACCCTCCGCTTCTTTAGCAAGGCACTGGTCATCTTGGAGGTGTGTTTGGGGTCGTTATGATCTTGGAATACTGCCCTGCGGCCCAGTCTATGAAGGGAGGAGATCATGCTCTGCTTCAGTATGTCACAGTACATGTTGGCATTCATGGTTCCTTTAATGAACTGTAGCTCCCCAGTGCCGGCAGCACTCATGCAGCCCCAGACAATGACACTCCCACCACCATGCTTGACTGTAGGCAAGACACACTTGTTTTTGTACTCCTCACCTGGTTGCTACCACACAAGCTTGACGCCATCTGAATTAAATACGTTTATCTTGGTCTCATCAGACCACAGGACATGGTTCCAGTAATGTCCTTAGTCTGTTTGTCTTCAACATACTGTTTGCGGGCTTTCTTGTGCATCATCTTTAGAAGAGGCTTCCTTCTGGGACAACAGCCATGCAGACCAATTTGATGCAGTGTGCGGCGTATGGTCTGAGCTCTGACAGGCTAACCCCCCACCCCTTCAACCTCTGCAGCAATGCTGGCAGCACTCATATGTCTATTTCCCAAAGACAACCTTTGGTTATGACGCTGAGCACGTGCACTCAACTTCTTTGGTCAACCATGGCGAGGCCTGTTCTGAGTGGAACCTGTCCTGGTAATCCACTGTATGGTCTTGGCCACCGTGTTACAGCCTCAGTTCCAGGGTCTTGGCAATCTTCTTATAGCCTAGAAGACCATCTTTATGTAGAGCAACAATTCTTCTTTTTTTCAGATCCTCAGAGAGTTCTTTGCCATGAGGTGCCATGTTGAACTTCCAGTGATCAGTATGAGAGAGTGAGAGCGATAATACCAACTTTGACACACCTGCTTCCCATTCACATGGCTAATTGGGCCCAATTCTGACATTTTCACTGAAGAAATGACACTTTGCTACAATGTAAAGTAGTGAGTGTACAGCTTGTATAACAGTGTAAATTTGCTGTCCCCTCAAAATAACTCAACACACAGCCATGTCTAAACCACTGGCAAAAAGTGAGTACTTCCCTAAGTGAAAATGTCCAAATTGGGCCCAATTAGCCATTTTCCCTCCCCGGTGTCATGTGACTCATTACTGTTACAAGGACTCAGGTGTGAATGGGGAGAGCAAGTGTGTTAAATTTGGTGTTATCGCTCTCACTCTCTCATACCGGTCACTGGAAGTTCAACATGGCACTTCATGGAAAAGAACTCTCCAAGGGTCTTAAAAAAAATTGTTGCTCTACATAAAGATGGCCTAGGCTATAAGAAGATTGCTAAGACCCTAAAACTGAGTTGCAGAACGGTGGCCAAGACCATACAGCGGTTTAACAGGACAGGTTCCAATCAGAACAGGCCATCGCCATGGTCAACCAAAGAAGCTGAGTGGACGTGCCCAACGTCATATCCAGAGGTTGTCTTTGGGAAATAGATGCATGAATGCTGCCAGCATTGCTGAAGAGGTTGAAGGGGTGGGGGGGTCAGACTGTCAGGGCTCAGACCATACGCCAAACACTGCATCAAATTGGTCTGCATGGCTGTCATCCCAGAATGAAGGCCTCTTCTAAAGATGATGCACAAGAAAGCCCGAAAACAATTTGCTGAAGACAAGCCAACTAAGGACATGGATTACTGGAACCATGTCCTGTGGTCTAATGAGACCAAGATAAACTTATTTGGCTCAGATGGGGTCAAGTGTGTGTGGCAGCAACCAGGTGAGGAGTACAAAGACAAGTGTGTCTTGCCTACAGTCAAGCATTGTGGTGGGAGTGTCCTGATCTGGGGCTGCATGAGTGCTGCCAGCACTGGGAAGCTACAGTTCATTGAGGGAACCATGAATGCCAACATGTACTGTGACATACTGAAGCAGAGCATGATCCCCTCCCTTCAGAGATTGGGCCACAGGGCAGTATTCCAACATAATGACCCCAAATGCACCTCCAAGATGACCACTGCCTTGCTAAAGAAGCTGAGGGTAAAGGTGATGGACTGGCCAAGCATGTTTCCAGACCTAAACCCTATTGAGCATCTGTGGAGCATCTTCAAATGGAAGGTGGAAGAGCGCAAGGTTTCTAACATCCACCAGCTCTGTGATATCGTCATGGAGGAGTGGAAGAGGACTCCAGTAGCAACCTGTGAAGCTCTGGTGAACTCCATGCCCAAGAGGGTTAAGGCAGTGCTGGAAAATAATGGTGGCCACACAATTTGGACATTTTCACTTAGGGGTGTACTCACTTTTGTTGCCAGCGGTTTAGACGTTAATGGCTGTGTGTTGAGTTATTTTGAGGGGACAGCAAATTTACACTGTTATACAAGCTGTACACTCACTACTTTACATTGTAGTGTCATTTCTTCAGTGTTGTCACATGAAAAGATATAATAAAATATTTACAAAAATGTGAGGGTGTATTCACTTTTGTGAGATACTGTATATGTATGCATAATTGTGTTTTTTTTTTTTTTTACTTTTTTACTACTGTTGCTTTCACAAGAATGAAAACGCATTCAGTCTTTCTTCCTTACTTTTTTTGTGTTGCCCTGTAGCCTTAATAAGAACATGTTTCCCTTGTCTTTCTTGGCTTTTATACTTCTTCATATAGTCGAGTAATGTATGTCCTTTTTAGCTCTGATAATTACTGCATTAAGGCATTTGTACTTTTATACTTGTATATTTCCATAGCTTCTAACAGATTTTAAGTATTCTTTGTATATTTATTTATTTAAATCTTGCTTTAGTTATCTATGCCCCATTATCCTCAATATCATAAATGACTCCCTTAGCACTGGTTTTGTACCAACAGTTGTCAGGATTGAGCTTACCTACTGGTGGCTCTGTGCTGCTCTGGGCTGTTTGCTGCAGCTCCAGTGGCCACCAGCAGGTGTCTCCCCAGAGCCAGCAAGCTGTAACAATCAGCCACACCTTGGTTCAGCCATTAATGGCTATTTAAGATTGTTCCTCCCTTTCCCCAGTGCGTCACGATTCAGTTCGCCTTCCTGCTGCTAGAGATCCTGCTTTGCCTGTTTCTCTCCACCTTGCTTCTTGTCCCTTGCCTTGTATCCTCCTTGATTCCCTGCATACCCTGTACCCTTGTCCAGTATTTGCTTTAGTCTGCAGTGTAGGTGTTAGTGTTTTTGTCAGGTTTTGGATTTTGTTTGCTGGAGTTGTTTATGTTCACTGTTTGCGGTGTTTGTTTATTACTGTGCACTGTAAATAAATCTCACCTTTTTAAGTTATATCCTTCTTTGGTCTCAGTTTCCTTGTGTAGCTACGCGTCTGGTCTGCCTAGCTGCAGAAACCTGTCAACAATCCTCAAAACTGCTGCTATCACCCCCGTACCAAAAAAACCCAACATGGCTCTGGACAATTTAACCAGTTAACAACCGCCCCATAGATAAAATACGTCTGCAGGGCGGTTGCTTAACTCTGGGAGGACGTACATTGACGTCCTACCAGAATCGCGCTTCCCTGCGCCCACGGGAACATCCGTCACAGATCGCAGTGAATGGCTGCTGTGAGCGGCCTTTTACCACGTGATCGCGCCATCAAATGACAGCGCGATCACAAGTAAACAAGCTGGCACTTCCGCCGGCTTTTCTCTCTCCTCTCCGCACTGATCGGTGCATTGCGAGAGGAGAGAGGGGGCGAAAGGACGTGCTGCAGCGCTGTGGGCAATGTGTAATGCCCACAGTGCTGCTAAGTTACAGTGTGCACCCCCACCATCCATCCACACCCACCCAGCCATCATCACCCAATCCATCCACCACCCACCCATCCTCATCCAATCCATGCTCACCCACCCATCCACCCATCCTCACCCATCCATCCATGCTCACCCATCCAGCCATGAATGCTCATCCATGCTCACCCAGCCATCCATCCATGCTCACCCACCCAGCCGTGCATACCCATCCATCCATCCATGCTCACCCACCCAGCCGTGCTCACCCATCCATCCATCCATGCTCACCCATCCATGCTCACCCATCCATCCATCCATGCTCACCCACCCAGCCGTGCTCACCCAGCCATCCATCCATGCTCACCCACCCAGCCATGCTCGCCCAGGCATCCATCTATGCTCACCCAGCCATCCATCCATGCTCACCCCCCCAGCCGTGCTCACCCGTCCATCCATCCATGCTCACCCATCCATCCATCCATGCTCACCCACCCATCCGTGCTTACCCACCCATCCATGGCTCATCCATCCCCATCCATGGCTCATTTGTGCCTCATTCATGCTCATCCATACCTCATCAGTTCTCATCCATGATACATGTGGTCAGGCTGTGTAAAAGTGTGGTATCGCCATACTCGGGAGGAGTAGCAGAATATATTTTGGGGTGTCATTTTTGCTGTGTACATGCTATGTGTTAGAAATATTGTATAAATGGACAACTTTGTGTAAAAAAAAAAAAAATGCGTTTTCATTTTCTTTCCACATTTTCCAAAAACTTGTGGAAAAAATGACATGTTCAAAAGACTCATTATGCCTCCTAGAATATATGTTGGGGTGTTTGCTTTCCAAAATGGGGTCATTTTTGGGCGTTTCCATTGTCCTGGTGCTCCAGGACCTTCAAAAGTGCAAGAGGTAGTCAAGAAATTATGTGTGTAATTTATGCTCCTAGAACGCCAGATGGCGCTCCCTACATTTTGGGCCTCTGTATGTGGCCAGGCTGTGTAAAAGACTCACACATGTGGTATTGCCATACTCAGGAGGAGTAGTAGAATGTATTTTGGGGTGTAATTTGTTGTATGCATATGCTGGGTGTGAGAAATAACCCGTTAACATATGACAATTTTGGGGGAAAAAAAAAAATCTTCATTTTGCAAAGAATTGTGGGAAAAAATTACAACCCATAACCCTTACTAAATGCCTTGGAATGTGGGTAAATGGGTAATTTGGGGGGTATTTGTACTTTCCTGGCTTGTTAGGATCTCTGGAAATGAGATAGGCCGTCAGTACATCAAGTGTGATCAATATTCAGTGATTGGCACCATGGCTTGTAGACTCTATAACTTTCACAAAGACCAAATAATATACACTAATTTGTTTTTTTTTTACCAAAGATATGTAGCAGTATAAATTTTGGCCAAAATTTATGAAGAAAAATTACTAATTTGCAAATTTTTATAACCGAAACGAAGAAAAATTCATTTTTTTACAAAATTTTCGGTCTTTTTTTAATTCTAGCGCAAAAAATAAAAAACCCAGTGGTGATTAAATACCACCAAAAGAAAACTCTATTTGTGTGAAAAAAAGGACGCAAATTTCATACGGGTACAGTGTTGCATGACTGAGTAATTGTCATTCAAAGTGTGAGAGCGCTGAAAGCTGAAAATTGGTCTGGTTGTTAAGGGGGTTTAAGTGCCCAGGGGTCAAGTGGTTAAACAATTTTCGCTCAATATCTAACTTCTCCTTCCTTGCCAAGATCCTTGAGTGGGCTGTGACATCTCGGTTACATAATCACCTGATTTTAAATCTATTTGAACCCCCCCCAATCTGGTTTTCGGCAGCTACACAGCGCAGAAACCGCCTTGGTCAAAGTCATTAACGACCTTCTGTTAGCCTCTGATTCCAGGTCACTAACTATTCTTATTCTACTAGATTTTAGTTCTGCCTTTGATACTGTAGACCACAACCTATTACTCTCTCACCTTGAAACCATATTTGGAGTCTCAGAATTGGCTCTGAAACAGATTAAGTCATATTACATAGTTACATAGTTAGTCAGGTTGAAAAAAGACACAAGTCCATCCAGTTCAACCAAAAAAAAAAAAAAAACATTTTTAT
>BLSH010300883.1:237094-254182 GCA_018402905.1 Glandirana rugosa | reverse complement strand
AAAAAAAAAAAAAAAAAAATTTTTATATATATATATATATATATATATATATATATATATATATATATATACACACACACACACATACACAACCAAATAATCCCATATACAATCCTTCACCCACAGTTGATCCAGAGGAAGGCAAAAAAACCCCAGCAAAGCATGGATCCAATTTGCTATAACGGGGGAAAAAATTCCTTCCTGATTCCCCGAGAGGCAATCGGATTCACCCTGGATCAACTTTACCTAAAAATGTTAGTACCCAGTTATATTATTTACATTAAGGAAAGAATCCAGGCCTTTTTTAAAGCAATCAACTGTGCTGGCCAAAACCACCTCTGGAGGGAGTCTATTCCACATTTTCACAGCTCTTACTGTGAAGAAACCTTTCCGTATTTGTAGATGAAATCTTTTTTCCTCTAGACGTAAAGAGTGCCCCCTTGTCCTTTGTGATGACCTTAAAGTAAATAACTCCACACCAAGTTCACTATATGGACCACTTATATACTTGTACATGTTGATCATATCCCCCCTTAATCTCCTCTTCTCAAGTGAGAATAAATTCAGATCCTCTAATCTTTCCTCATAGCTGAGCTCCTCCATGCCTCTTATTAGTTTGGTTGCCCTTCTCTGCACTTTCTCCAGTTCCCCGATATCCTTTTTGAGAACAGGTGCCCAAAACTGAACTGCATATTCCAGATGAGGTCTTACTAATGATTTGTACAGGGGCAAAATAATGTCTCTGTCTCTGGAGTCCATACCTCCATATTGTGGGGGGGGGGGGCTGTGTTATCGAAGCTTGGTGCCTGTTGGAGGAACGTATAATTAACCTCTTGAGATCCGCGCTATAGACGAAAGACGTCTACAGCGCGGATCTCAATCTCTGGGTGTCATATCTCACTGATCACTGTCACTTTGTTTCTCTTGGTGGATTCAAGTCTGAATCTGGCCCAGTCAAATATGGTGTTCCTCAGGGCTCAATCTTGGCTCTCTTACTTTTTAGCATATACATGTTTCCACTTGGCCAACTGCTTATATCACATGGGCTCAACTATCACTTCTATGCTGATGACACTCCAGATATACATCCACACTAAACCAGAATCTACTTTGGCTGCTTCTCTCCTATCTAACTGTATTAGTGATATAAAAACTTGGATAGCCCATCATTCCCTTCAATTAAACTGTGACAATACTGAAGTCATGCTTATTGGCACCCCCCATCAATTACATAAGGCCAGTCCAAATAGCTTATCTATAGATGGCACTGTACATGAGCTTCAGTCCAAATTGAAAAATCTAGGGGTGATATTTGATGCTTGTCTAACCTTTGAGTCACATGTACAATATGATGTCAGAACATCTTTTTTCCACTTGAGAAACATTGCTCAGCTGCGTCCCATGCTATCATACACTGTAGCTGAATAGCTGAAACATACATTTGTGTTCTCCCGACTTGACTACTGCAATGCTCTACTTGCTGGTGTACCTAAATCCATAATAAATCGGCTCTGATATGTACAAGATTCTGGAGCCAGAATCCTGACTAGGTCTGGTACAAGTGATCATATTACCCCTATCCTGGAGTCCTTGCACTGGCTACCCGTCAGGGTTCGCATAGACTTTAAGATCCTCTTGCTTATCTACAAGGCTCTTCGTGGCTTGGCACCCCATTATCTATCTGAACTTTTTCAACTTACTCCCCCCCTCGTAACCTCCGCTCCTAAAATTCTGGTCTACTGTGTGTTCCCCCTACTCACCTACACTCAATGGGGGACCGAGCCTTCTCCTGCTATGCTCCAATGCTATGGAATTCACTTCCTAAGAATGTCAGAGTCCTCTTCTCTAAACTCATTCAAATCTAAAAATGTTTTCCTTTAAAAGTCTGTACAAGCTTTTGTGGCGCTCCCATCCTTTCAAAACTTCATGTCATCCACCATGACCTGTTGCTGCACTTATCCAGCTGGTCAGTGGAAGCCTCTCTACTGCTATGGCTACTGGCCTCCAAGCCTGACCCCCCTGTGAGCATGTACCCTAACACTTACAGGTTTTGTTCCTTACCAAGCCTGCTACTGGACTCTGAAAATAGAATAAACCAATGAGCTCTTCTCTTTGTCACTCTGCTCTCTCTCCCTAGTCCCAGTTCTGCTTTACAGAGGATTGCAAGAAGCTGATTAGTCAAATTCAGGTATTTACGCTGTTTCAATAAAAAATAAAAAGATACATTTAAGTGTGTATTAGTAAACTTAGAGCTGCACTAATTTGTGCCTTTTATGTCGGCAAAGATGTCCGCTTTAATGGAAGCTTGTGTCTAATAACACAATTCCCTGTGGAAAAGGGTGCACAAGAACATGGGAGGCTAGGAAGGCTTTTAGGACAACATGGGGTAGCATGTCAAATGTCACTGGGAATCAAAACAACGTTTTGAAGGAAACTATCAAAATTAGGAATATTTGTGCTTGGAGGGTCAATGAAATCTAAACAAAATCATTATTTAAATAGGAGTGTCCCTCCAAAAGTTTATTTAATCTACAATTTTTCTCTTCGTGTTATACATTAGTTCATTGCTTATTTAATTTGAAAAATGAGAGTCAATTGTAAATATTTTATGTATTGTGTATGTGGACATTATATACCTTTCACATGTATATCAAACTAATTTGTGATGTTGTATTGACAGGGGCTGAAAACTGGATCGCTCTTTTTTCCGGGTGGCAATGCAACCTACAGAGGTGAAACTGTAAATGTGAAAAAAGTGGAGAATAGCAGTCACAACTATAGCAATGAGAGGGAGTGGGAAGAAAATGTAGAAACGGTGATGAAGTGGTTCACTGAAAAAGATCTGGACTTTGTGGCTCTGTATTTTGGAGAACCAGATGTTACGGGACACAGGTATGGACCAGAAACTCAGGAACGCAAAGACATAGTCAGCCAAGTGGATCGCATGGTTGGTTACATACGACGTAGGGTACAGCACTATGACCTGGAATCTAATCTCAATATTATTATCATCGCAGACCATGGAATGGCTACCGTTCAGAAAGGCGCAGATGAGATTGTGCTTAATAAAATTCCAAACTTCAAATTTTCTGACCTTCAGTTCCACTTGGTGGATTATGGGCCATCTGGACTACTGGTCCCTAAAGAAGGAAATCTAGAAAAAGTATATCAAGTTCTGAAAGATGCACATCCTAAACTACATGTCTACAAGAAGGAAGAAATGCCAGAAAGGCTGCATTACTCTAAACATGAGAGAATCAGTCCATTAGTCTTATACGGTGATCCTGGTTATGTCATTCATGGGGTAAGTTCCTGCAGTTTTCTTGGTACTGCCAAAGAATGTCACATCTGTCACATAAAGAGTGTGTTGTGTGGATCAGAAAAATCTGCCGATTTGAACAGTGTACATCTCTAGATGAAGATATACAGAACTACTAGAAAATTGTAAATTCATAAATGAATTGTAAAACACATTCAGCTGTCATTTTTGCTCTTGCAGGTTAAGAAATAGGTACCTGCACTTTTGTATGCTTTCACTCAGTTTAAATATAAAGTCCATTTCAAATGGGTCTTTTTGTTTTGGGTGGACACTGTAGGAGCATAACTTGCATGTCACAAATAGCAGTAGCTAATACTCACCTTCCCTGTGTTTTCACTCTTTCTATTTGGCTGCTGTACATGTACTTTCAGTTATGGGGGACTCATGTGGTCAGCACAGTGGCTTAGTGGTTAGTACTTCTGCCTGGCATCAGTAGGGTTGTTGGTTTGAATCCAAACCACAACTCTACCGGCATGGTATTTGCATGTTCTCCCTGTGCCTGTGTGGGTTTCTTCCCATACTCCAAAAACATGCATGTAGGGTGATTGGCTCCTGTCTAAATTGGCCCTAGTATGTAAATGAGAGATAGGGTCCTTAGATTGGAAGCTCCTTGAGGGCAAGGACTGATGTTGATTTACAAGATATATTAGAAGGCCAGTATGGGAGGAGCCCAGGGAGGTATTTAAGCAGCCCACTATCCTGTGTTCTTTGTCGGTTCCAGTGCGAGATTCGTTACGTCACCAGGCCGACTCTTCCAAGCTCACTGCGCTTTCGCGAGTCTGTGTGTGTTTGTTTTTCAAATTCCAGCGTGTTCGCGGCTTCTCCATTTCATGGTCTTTGTCAGAGCTTCTAGCTCACTGTCGCAGGTAGGATTCAAACTTCTTATACCATACGCAAGCTTTAGTTTTTCATGTTTCCAAACTCGCACCCTGTCAGAAGTTACGGCCTCCGAGTTGTTGACGGTAGTTCCCCGGCTTCTCCCGGTACAAGCATTGTCGATGCGTATATTCCCTTTACATTATTGTTCCCTATCTACAAACTACAAATCGTTCGTAGACCTTCGGTCAAATCACCGTACCATTCATAATCACTTGTCGTTTCGCAAAAATCTCCAGTCACAGTCAGTTGTATCCCGGCTTTTACAGCCCAAGCTTTGTAGATGCGCAGGTTTCCCCTGCCTCGTTGTTTTCCAAGCATAAACTGCGAATCATTCGTAAACCTTCCGAAACCTCCAACTCATTTGTGGTCATATCCTGTTTTTGGCATTAGCCTCACTGTTCGTAGGTTCCCTCAGCCACTTGGCACACCCGTCATACTAACATACGACTCATTCGTAAGCCTCGCAAGCCTCCGTGTTTTCGTCGGCCTTTATCCAACATCACCCAGCACAGGCGCCACCAATAAAACTCATCAGTTCTGTTACCCATTACTTTCTATTCGTTAGTTCATACAGCCTCCGAGTCGTCGTCCGACATGACTCGGCACAGGCATTATCGGCCGTAGGTTCCGCAGTCGCAATACTGATTGTCGTACAACCTTACGACTCGTAAATAAACTATGTATGCCCCTGTGTTATCGTTCGGCCTTGTCCAACAAATATCCGGCCAAGCATTACCAATTCTTAGCTACCATTACACCCAGAGTTCCTCATTACAGTTACACACTGGCACCCTTGTAGGGTCGCCACCGTTATGTCATGCCTGCTTAGTATGTAGATCTCACTACAGCTAGCAGGTTTAACCCCCCCCCCAACTCACAAAAAGAAAAAACTTTAAAAAAATTAAAAACTTAAAACAAAAGACAAAAAAAAAAAGAAACAACATTTAAAAAAAAAAAAGTATATTTAACCACTTCCTTACTGGGTACTTAAACCCCCCTCCTGCCCAGACCAATTTTCAGGTTTCAGCGCTGTCGCATTTTGAATGACAATTGCGCGGTCGTGCGACGTTGTACCCAAACAAAATTGATGTCCTTTTTTTCCCCACAAATAGAGCTTTCTTTTGGTGATATTTGATCCCCTCTGCGTTTTTTTTTTTTTGCGCTATAAACAAACAAAGAGCGACGATTTTGAAAAAAGAACAATATTTTTTACTTTTTGCTCTAATAAATATCCAAAAATAAAATATAAAAAAAAAATTATTCATTGGGTTTGGCCGATTTTATATTCTTCTACATATTTTTGTTAAAAAAAAAATCGCAATCAGTTATCGTGTCTACAAACTATGGGAATTAATTTATGGCGTTTTTTATTATAATTTTTTTTTTTACTAGTAATGGCGGCGATCTGCGATTTTTATCGGGACTTTGATATTGGGGCAGACATGTGGACATTTTTGACACTTTTTTGGGACCAATGACATTTATACAGCGATCAGAAATTTAAATGTCCTCTGATTACTCTGTAAATGTCATTGGCAGTGAAGGGGTTAACCTGCAGGGGGCAGTGAAGGGGTTAACAGTGTTCCCTGGGTGTGTTCTAACTGTGGGGGGGATGGGTTGGCAGGGACATAACAGATCTAACTGATCCCAGTGACAGGGATCAGTAGATCTGCTTGTCCCCCTCTCACAGAACGGGGAACCGCCGTGTTTACATTGGCGGTTCCCCGTTCTGCAGCTCTGCAGGCGATCGCGGGTCAGGAGCGGACATCGAGTCCGCCCGACCCACGGGCACGCCCATGGAGCGTGCGGCGGCCGCGCTCGCCGCCGCCTGTGAGTGTGCGCCGGATCTCAAGAGGTTAATTATACGTTCCTCCAACAGGCACCAAGCTTCGACAACACAGCCTCCCCCACAAGGTTCCTGCCACAAGCTCCCAGTTGCTACTCACACCACTCATTAAATCTTAGAGGCACCACGAGCTTCTGCCGCACGCCCTCCTTCTCGAGGTTCTTGGCCACAGGCTTTCATACCACTCACTACCCGGTTAGAGGCATCACGAGCTTCTGCAATAGCAACCTCCCACACAAGGTCCCTGCCACAAGCTCTGTCACCACTCATACCACTCATTCACCTGATCCACATTTACAACTCATCTTAGGTTGCAAACGCCAGCATGCTTCAGCACGTCTGCGGTGTTAGCTTGTCAAATTTATATCACTCGGTCAGCATGGCCCTGCATATCCCCATACATGTTTAATATTTCTCTACTGCTTCTTTTCGCCTCCCTTTGAGGCTACTTTCTTGCAACACGCATTGCAAGCTCGTCTCCAGTGGCAATCAATCAGGCCACTCACGTTTTTCTTATCTATCATTCTCCGTAGGTCATTGAGGTCAGGTTGTTCCATCCTGCACAAAGTTGGACGTTTTTCTCGCAGGTAACATGAGATACATACACACATACAGGGCTTTACTCGGGGGGGGGGGGATTGTCACAGTCAAGGGGGTGGGGGCGGACTTAGGGCTCGCCTCTACGCCAGATAAGACCTGGCCCTCCATGTTACCTTTCAGGTACCCAGTCACCAGATTGGTCTCAGCCGCAACCAGGACCTTTATTCCATCAGGGCACAAGTAAGGTGGGTAGTACACAGGATACTCTCCCACTTCAACCTGCAGCACCCTTTATTCATCTCGATACCTCACATGCACGAATTGGGTTGCCGGTCTGGCACTTAGCTACTGTCACATTTATTTACTACCTATTGCTTAAGGACAATACCTTCAATTACGCAGACACGGTTGCTAAACAGTTACTTGCTGACAGTGCAGGTGTTAGCAGATCAACCATACGTCACCTACTGTAGAATGCAACATTCCAACTTGGGCCACAACCAGACTGCAGCTTTCACCCCAGTATGCCCTGGGGCTCTGGTTCACAGGTCCGTGCATGATACCGACCGGGCTCCCGAGCTATACGTTATGTGGCCAGTCACCTCCTGGCTAAAACTCGGTTGCCCCGTACTCTTCGAGTTTTCTAAATTTCCACTCTTCAGCGTTCGCCGGAGTGCATCGTGTTCTTCACTACACCTGTCATTCCCTTTTTCTGTTATTCCTCCCTCTTGCTCCTTACTTATTCTTACATACTCCGTCTCTCTTCCTCCGCTGTTCTCATTTCCCAGAATCTTTCTTAAACACACACCCTCACCCCCCTCCCTCTTTTCTCATTATAGCTGGAGTCATGTCACAGTCCGGCAGCGAGGACCTTGCCTCCGAGCCTCGGAGACAGGCAGTACTCAATCCCTTAGGGGATGGACTATCCCCAAGCTCACGGCAGAGCTGCGGCGTAGGGCCATTCCCTACCCTGCCACACACAGGAAAGCCAAATAATTCAGGCTGCTGTTCCCAACATAGCAGCAGCTGCGCCCGGTACTCAGCAGGCATCCCTGCAGTCCATCTCCTCAGCTCTCGCCCAGCTGCACACCATGATCGGCACGTTGACCACAGCTGTCTCAGATGTGCAGGCGAGAGTAGGAGTCCTTGAGGCGCGCCCAGCGGTGACACCTCTAGACACAGTCGCAGCGCTCCTCTTGGCAATACCACCCACAGGTGTGCCGGACACAAGTTTCACCATATTTCCTGCACACCTTGTGCCTGCCGGCATCAGGAAGTGCATCCTGGAGGGAAAGGATGTTAACCTGGCCTCCCTGCTCATCATTATATAGCCGAGAATAAGTCCTACGCATGGGGGGATGTGTCCGTGGTTCTGAAGGCCAAAGACCCCAGGCTTAATCGCAAACTCTCGGTCACCGAGTTTGTGTTGGCCTTTGGCATGTTTAGGGACGTGTTGTGCTCGGCCAACCCCGGCAGGACCGAAGAGCTGGATTTGTACCTCCATGCAGTGGTTGACTTGGGGAACAAATATGGAGGCTTCATCTTTTACGATTACCACCGCTCGTTCGCAGCCAGAGCTGCAGCCAAACTCGCCCAGTTACAAGCCAGCATGAACTGAAGCATAGTGGACACTGAGTCGTTCTGCCACCACTTTGCGGGTCTCCGCTCCCCGCTTTGTGCCGTTTGCCAGTCATCCACGCACACGGCAAACTGGTGCTCCAACTTGGACGCCAGACGTCCCTTAACCTTTCCCTCCACCTCTAGTGCCGCTCAAGGCATAGCTCCTATGCAACATCCTCAAGTGCACAAGTTGGGATGGCCCGTCCAGTTACTAGGCAAGACGCCTACCTGCAACAATTTTAATTACAGCACCTGCAGCTTCAGCCAATGCTGACTGCTCCATATCAGTGGCAATTGCCATAGAGCTCATCCCAAGAGCATGTGCACCCTCAAGCGCCCCAACGCATCATGACTGAGCCGGGTGAATGTTCGATGGCTGGAGTTCTACCTCTCCTCTCACCCATCACCCGCATACATACTATTCCTGGCACGTGGATTTATCTCCGGCTTCCACGCGGGACTCATCACCCTACCCCCACACCACCCATGAGTGCAGAAACCTCCACTCAGCTTCCATTAATGAGCAGGCTATCGACAAGCTCTTGCAGACCAAGCTGGACCGGGGATTTGTTATCGGCCCCTTCACTGAATCACCATGCGAGAAATGGAGAGTTAGCCCAATTGGGCTTGTCAAGTGCAAATTTTCGAATAAATTGCGATATGTCCGCACCTCATTCCTCTTTCCTAGTCTTAACACATTGATTCCTTCCACAGAATTCTCCCTCAAATATGCATCCCTTGACTTAGTTATACAGTCCATCATTGGCCTGGCTGTCCAAAGCGGACATTTCAAATGCGTTTAAGCTCTTACCCATTGGGCCATCCTTGTGGCAGTGGCACGGCATCAAATGGAGAGATTCATACTACTTTGCTACCAAACTCACCTTCGGCTCAAAGGGCAGCCCTTGGCTCTTTGATATGTTCGCTCAGTCCCTCACCTGGATCCTAACTCACCAGGCGCAGTGCCAGACAGTCTTCCACTACCTGGATGACTTCCTGCTGATCGAACGGCCAAACGACCCCCCCTCAGATTTAGACAAATTAAGGGTAGTGTTCGGCAACCTCAAAGTGCCCATGGCGGAGCATAAGGTGGAAGGCCCCGCGCAGTCCATCACCTTGTTAGGTGTCACCCTTGACACCTGCTCCATGCAACCCAGTCTACCCCAGACAAATTGTCGCGGATTAGGGCAATCATTCACGCCTTTACCACCTCACATAGTTGCACTAAGAGACAGCTGCAGTCCCTGTTAGGCATGCTGAACTTTGCTATGAGGATTGTCCCTCAGGGGCGTTCCTTCATTTCTCGCCTTCTGGTCTTCCTGGCCCACACACAAGACCCCGATCAAACCCTCCGACTAGACCAAGCAGCTACTACAGACCTGGCTATGTGAGATAACTTCCTTGAGAACTGGAATGGTGTGTCCATGTTCATCCTAGCAGCTTCAGCCTCCTCACCTCACATAGTAACAGATGCAGCAGCCTCCACAGGCCTAGCCGCCATTTTTGGAACCCATTGGTGTGCAGGCCCCAGGAAGTCCTCCTCGTCCCCGGGTTCAGCCAGACATCCTCACTGTTCAAACTTTACCCCATAGTCACAGCAGCTCAGGTCTGTGGACACACCTGGGTGGGGCAGACCATTGTCTTCTCCACTGACAACTTAGCCACAGCCAAGATTGCCAACAAGGCAGGTCCAAATCCCTGGCCATCATGTCCTTCCTAAGCAGGCTGGTGCAGATTTACCTTCATTACAGTTTCAATATCCACTGTACCTACATACCTGGCAAGTGCAATCTTGCAGCAGACTCACTCTCCCGCCTCAATTTTCCTTTATATTTCTTACAGAAACACAGAGCCGACCCGACCTCATGTCCTATCCCACCTTGGTCGCACCTAACGATGGGCTAAGAGACAACCTTCGCAATGCTACTCTGCTCATAAACCGGTCACTATCACACTTGCCATATCCAAAACTCAGCAGTCCACCACCGGGTTCACCATCAAATTTTTCCAGACCCACAACCAATGGTGTCCAGTAGCAGTTCTGGACCAGTTGTTATCATGTCTGCCTAACCAGTCTAGCTCTAGCCCATTGTTGCCTTTTCCTTCCAGCCCACTAACAGCTAGCCAGTTCATCAGACAGGTTTGCATCCTTTTGGCCAATCTAGGCCTCAACTCTAACCAGTTTTCCGGGCACTCCTTCCGGATCGGAGCAGCCTTGGCCGCCTTTCGACACGGGGTGCCAGGTTACATCATCAGAAGATTAGGCAGGTGGAAGTCCGCCTGCTTTACCCAGTACATTCTGAATCCCCAGGTGGAGATGTCGCAAGCCTTCTCCAAACTTGCCCAGTAAATGGCATACATATCAATAAAACAGCTTTCCCTATCCTGGTATTTTTACCCCCGTTCTTGGCGTGCCAACCAGCTGACCAGGGCACACCCCAGGTCTATGTTATGTTGTATGTCTTGTGGCGTCTTTATGTGGGTCACATCCATCTCGGTTGGAGGGCTCCGACCACAAATATATATGTAATGCACTGCATAAATTGTTGGTGCTATACAAATAATTGTAATCAAAAAATAAATAAATGTGGAAGCTTTAGAGGTTGGCAATTGGCTGCTCAGGGAGCAGTACTATCACATGAAGACAAAGTAAGAGTGTTCGTCCCTGTATAAGCTCCAACTAGATCAACTTGTTTTTAAATCATACTTACCTAGTTGGATCTGTTCCCTGTCGGTTCTAAGACTGAGAACCAAGCAATCAAACACCACCGTTCCCTTGGTTCTCCATGAGCAGAGAGCTGGTGGCTGTCAGTCACAGTTGTCTGCTCTGCATCTCCCCCCGTGCTCACTGGAGCGCTGGGCTGTGGAGGGGTTGGGAGCGGCCGGCTCAGTTGCTCATCAGTTTGCTGAAAGGCTGAGCCAGGTGCCAGTCCATGCTCCTGGGTGGATCCCGAAGGTATGGTTGTGATTGTTCCCCAGCCTGGACCAGCTCTGTGACGTCAACCGGCAGTGGGCTTCAATCCGCTGTCAGCTGAAAACGGGTCACGGGAGAAGTACAGCCAAATGAGCTAGGGCTGTACTTCTCCTTTAAAGCAAGCCTGTTGTCCTGCAAACTGTTAATATCTTAAAGTGTAACTTCACTTTCAAGTGGAAAAAATAGCAAATAAAAAAAAAAATACAGCATATACAATTGCCACACAAGTCATATTGTAATTGAATGTTATAAAAATTACCTTTCTCCTATCGTTCACTGACAGACGCAGCTCTCCATTACGTGTGGGGTTTATGCTGGTTTCACTAGGAGTCAACTAGGCAGGGAAAAGAAACAGCTGACCCCTCCCATGGGGCCGTCCCCTCTTCCCAGATAAACCCCCTCTATGGAATAGCTCACCAGTCTAAATGCCTAGTTTGCAAGGAGTTGACCTGGCTTCCCTTTAGGGGAATTGCGGTGCTGTTTGTGACCATTTCTTTTTCATTTTATTTTATTTTATTCCTTATCTTCAATCAAGTGATCTACTAACAAGAAGCCGGTCAGGGCATGCAGAGTCCATGGGCTCTGTACTTTCCCCGACCTGGCCAATTGTTGCGAGCCAGTCCCGACGTATAGTGCCCGTTCCGTGCGGGTGGCCTGGGGTGATCTCCGCCTGCGCCCAGCCCGGATGCGATTCGGTAGGGCGAATTCTGGCCTGCAGCATACCGTCCAGGCAGGGACGGAAAGTCTGCGACTGGGTGGCTACCCACAGCGCTCGCGGAGTGGTGAGTGAGAGTTCCGCCCTTCCCCCCCTTTTTCAGGGGCGGAAAAAAAAATGTTTCCTATTTGTCGGGGGTAGCCGCCGGCAGGGGGGAGCTCCTGCCCCCCCTTTTTCCGCACCCCCCCCACCCTCTATCCCAGCACCGCACCCTGTCCACCTGCGCCGTCGTTTTTTGTTTCGCCGCCATGCGGCGATCGGCCGCCATTTTGCGGCGGACCACCGCCATTTTGCCGTAGCCGCAGACATTTCTGACCTATGGGGCTTTCCCTCTAGAGCTCGGAGCGGCCATTTGCGGTACTACAAGTCTCTGTGCAGGGGATTTCTGCCTCTAGTGTCTAACGGCGGCCATTATGACCATATGTCTATGCAATAACGTGCATACAACGCTTCCTTTTCTCTCTGGAGCGGTGGTGATCGGACAGCGCGGCTCTCTGGGTCCTCTGGTATCCCTGGCACAAAAACAGCAAGTAACAGCTGGGCTCCCCTGTGGGTGCTGGTGGCGGTGGGTGCAGTCCTCCTTTTCCCTGGGGCTCTGTGGGGTGGCGCTGTGCGGTAGTGTGGGGGTGCCTCATCCTCTGTAGTGCCACAGGTGTCACTGAGAGGGGTCTGGGGGCATAAGGCAATGGCAGATCTCACTGCTGGACCTGCTGAGGAGGCTTCAGTGGCGGCGCAATCTGCGCAAGGGGAATTTTTGGACCAGCTACGGGCGGTTTTTAGTGAATTTCTCCCCCGGGCGGAGGTCGCCCAAAGGGCTTCCAAGAAGAGCCCCCCTCCCCCCCCATATTCGTCAGGGGAGGAATCGGACCCAGACTTAGCCTCTGGGGTCTCAGAGATCCCAGTGGACCTATCGGACGGGGACCTGGTCCCATCAGACAGCGAGGAGGATCAAGGGGCGGTGGCTGCGCGCGAAAAAGCGTTGGTCACCGCCATTATCACTGGCATTCGCACTACGCTGCAATTGAGCCAGGATGCTGAGTCGCAGACTTCTGCGTATGTGTCCTCTAGGCCCCCTAGGGCCCCCAAGGCTTACCCCTACAATCAGTTTTTTGATTGTTTCCTTTACCGTGAATGGCAACGTCCGCAGCTTTCCATTTCGCTGTCAAAACGTTTCGCTGCTCGCTATCCCTTTGAGGAAAGCTTCTTAAAAAAATGGGAATCGCCGGTGGTGGACCCACCGATAGCTCGCGTTAGTAAGGCGATGACTATCCCTTTGGAGGGGTCTCCCTCCTTCAAGGACCCCGCTGATAGGAAAACAGAGGCACTTTTAAAGTCGCTCTTCCTGATGGCAGGTTCTGCCGTGCGACCAGCCCTGGCGTCCGCCATGGCGGCTCAACACCTATCTGAGCGTATGGAGGAGCTCAAGTCTGACCTGGAATGCGGCCGCCTGATGGATGCGCCACAGAGGGCTGAGTTCTTGCTCCAAGGGTTCAAGTACCTTTGTGATGCGGCAGTTGATTTACTGCCTATGTTATCCAAGATAGCGATTTTTGCTGTTATCCTCAGAAGGATACTCTGGTTGCGTTCTTGGTCTGGCGACCATGCTTCCAAAAAATGTCTTGCTGACCTCCCCTTTCAGGGTGGTCGTCTATTTGGTCCACGTTTTGGATGAGATCATTAAAGATTTTACGGGAGGTAAGAGTACCTTTCTGCCGGAGCCCCGGAGGCGCGAGTTTCGCCGTAGACTGGGGCCTCCTCCCTCGGGGCAAAAAAGGTTTTTTCATGCCCCGAGCGCTCCAGGTAAAGGGACCCGTCCCGGTAAGGTCGCTGCTGGGGCTGGTAAGCGGCAGTGGCAGCGCAAAACCAAAAAGGCAGAAGACAAGCCTTCCTCAGCCTGATGGGTTGCCCCCACCCGGGTTTCGGGTGGGGGGACGTCTTCTGGGGTTCGCAGAACGGTGGCTGGCTCACATTCCCGATCGTTGGGTCCGGGAAGTGGTGTCCGCCGGGTACAGGATAGAGTTCAACACTCTACCCCCAGACAGGTTCTTCCCATCAAACTTGGGACTCCCGCAGGATCGCCGGGAGGCCCTTTTCGGGGCTGTTCAAGCACTTTCAGACCAGGGGGTAATTGTGCCAGTACCTCGAGCAGAAAGGTTTCGAGGTTTCTATTCGAATCTGTTTGTGGTCTCCAAAAAAGGGGGGGGGGGGTTTCGGCCAGTGCTGGACCTAAAGGCCCTGAACCGGTATGTCAGAACATGGAAGTTCCGGATGGAATCTATCCGCTCGGTTGTGGGCCCGCCCTCCATCAGGGGGAGTTTCTGGCATCTCTGGACATCAGGGATGCGTACCTCCATGTACCCATTTGTCCACGGCATCAGCGCTTCCTGCGATTCGCAGTGGGAGACCTTCACTTTCAATTCGTGGCACTCCCTTTCGGTCTGGCCTCAGTACCCCGAGTTTTCACAAAACTGCTAGCCCCGGTGTTAGCGTTGCTGCGACAGAGGGGCATTGCGGTGGTAGCCTACCTAGACGATCTGCTCCTGCGAGCGGAATCCGCCTCGGCTCTGGAGGAAAATGTGAGGATCACAATGACCTCGCTGCAGGATTTCGGCTGGTTACTCAACCTGTAGAAGTCGTCGGTATCGCCAACCAATCGCCTGGAGTACCTGTGTCTGATTTTGGACACAGCGCAGGCGAAGGTGTTCCTACCCCCGGCGAAGCTGCAGTCTCTGCAGTCGGCAGCGTGAACTGTTCTGTCGCACCGTCGGTCCTCATTACGATTCTGTATGCGGGTGCTGGGGCACATGGTATCATCTTTCGAGGCGATACCATTTGCCCAGAGTCACACTCGTCTGCTTCAGCGAGCAATTCTGGCTCGGTGGGACAGGTCGCCTCGGTCCTTGGACCTTCTGATTCACTTGAGCTCTCAGGCAAGGGCGTCTCTGACCTGATGACTTCGAGACTCGGTCCTGACTCGGGAAGTCTTTTCTGCCCCTCCAGTGGGTGATCATCACCACGGATGCCAGTCTTTCAGGCTGGGGAGGGGTCCTGGGACAGCTGTCTGCCCAGAGCCGTTGGTCAGCACAGGAGGCCCGCCTCCCCATCAATGTACTGGAACTGAGGGCAATCAGATTGTGCCTATCTCACTGGACAGTGAGATTGCAGGACCATCCGGTCCGAATTCAGTCGGACAATGCCACAGCAGTGGCGTATGTGAACCATCAGGGCAGCGCGAGAAGTCCAGCAGCTGCGGTGGAAGCAGCTCTGATACTGCGTTGGGCGGAATTTCACGTTCCAGCAATCTCTGCCATTTACATTCCAGGGGTGGAGAACTGGCAGGCGGATTTTCACAGTCAACAGACATTGGACCAGGGAGAGTGGTCCCTCCACCCGGAGGTGTTCAACCAGATTTCCCTCAGATGGGGGACGCCGGACGTGGATCTCATGGCGTCCCGGTTCAATCACAAGGTGGAGACCTTTGTGTCCAGAACGAAGGATCCGCTGGCCGTGGCCACGGACGCTCTGGTGGCCCCCTGGGGTTGTTATCAACTTCTGTATGCCTTCCCTCCAATAAAACTACTGCCGCGACTGATCCGCAGGATAGTGGCGGAGGGAATGCCAATAATCCTGGTGGCTCCGGATTGGCCTCGGCGCTCTTGGTATGCCGACGTGGTGCAAATGGTGGCAGACGCTCCTTGGCGGCTTCTGCTGAGAGACGATCTTCTGTCTCAGGGGCCCATCTTGAACCCTGCTTTACCCTCGCTGGCTTTGACGGCTTGGCTATTGAGTCCCAGGTGCTGAGAGACAGGGGAGTCGCTGAATCAGTGATTCCTACTTTGTTGAAGGCTCGCAAGTGTACCTCTCGCAAGATTTACCACCGCACCTGGAAGGCTTATATGGCTTGGTGCGAGGCGGAGGGTCATAACCCTCGCTCTTATGTCGTATCAAGGGTCCTGACTTTTTTGCAACAGGGCCTGAACAAAAATCTGGCTTTGAGTACTCTCAAGGGCCAGATATTGGCTCTGGCAGTTCTTTTTCAGAGACCTTTGGCATCACATTCCTTGATTCGTACCTTTGTTCAAGGTGTACGACATGTGGCGCCTCGGATGAAGGTTCTGTTGGCGCCTTGGGATCTAAATTTGGTGCTTTCTGTACTTCAGAAACCACCTTATGAGAAAATCAGGGAGATTTCCTTACAACTGCTTTCGCAGAAGGTGGCCTTTTTAGTGGCCATCACCTCTGCCAGACGGGTGTCTGAATTAGCAGCACTCTCGTGCAAGTCTCCCTACCTAGTCCTGCATAAGGATAAGGCGGTCTTGCGACCCTCGCCTTCTTTTCTTCCAAAAGTGGTTTCTTCTTTTCACATTAATGAAGATATTGTTCTTCCTTCATTGTGTCCTCGTCCATCGCATCCAAAAGAAATTGATTTACATGCTTTGGATGTAGTGAGGGCCTTTAAAAGTGTATTTGTCTGCTACAGCTTCTTTTCGAAAAGCTGATCCTCTGTGTTGCCTGAGGGTCCGCGCAAAGGTTTGGCGGCCTCCTCGGCTACAATTTCTCGTTGGATCAGACAGACCGTGACCCATGCATATTCTGTCAGGGGCAAGGTTCCCCCTTTTCCGGTCACGGCTCATTCTACCCGTGCTGTTAGCACTTCCTGGGCTTTTAGACACCAGGCCTCGGTGTCACAGGTGTGCAAGGCGGCCACTTGGGCCTCGGTTCACACTTTCACTAAGTTTTACAAAGTTGATGTGATGCAGGCGGCAGTGTAGGCACGTCTGGCGCCTCCTTAGAGGTTCTGTTGGGTACTGTTAGCGTTTGCCCACCCCTCTTTTTTTACACAGCTTGGGGACATCCCCACACGTAATGGAAAGCTGCGTCTGTCAGTGAACGATAGGAGAAAAAGGGATTTTATTAAAACTTAGCGTAAAATCCTTTTCTCCGAGTTCACTGACAGATGCAGCACCCACCCCTCTGTGCCCTGTGTTTGTACGGCTTGTGTACGAACTGGTGAGCTATTCCATAGAGACGGCCCCATGGGAGGGGTCAGCTGTTTCTTTTCCCTGCCTAGTTAACTCCTAGTGGAACCAGCATAAACCCCACACGTAATGGAAAGCTGCGCCTGTCAGTGAACTCGGAGAAAAGGATTTTACGGTAAGTTTTAATCCTTTTTTTTTTTTTTTTTTTTTTTTTTA
>BLSH010300883.1:184056-214319 GCA_018402905.1 Glandirana rugosa | reverse complement strand
CCCGGTTTTAGGTAAAGTGTTCTAAACTATTTTCAGATGTGTGCAGAACAGATGTAATGTGTGAAGAACATCTGTTCTGGTGCAGAACAGATGTTGTGTGTGAATAACAGATGTGCAATCATTAGCGGCAATAATAAAAGTGACACAGACTTTAAAAAGAAGTGTGAATAACAGATGTGCAATGATTGACGGTTTCATTTAAAGTGACACAGAGACTTTAAAAAGAAGTGTGAATAACAGATGTGCAATGATTGACGGTTTGATTTAAAGTGACACACAGACTTGAAATAATTGTGCAGAAGAGATGTGCACTGATTCCCGGTTTCATTTAAAGTGACACACACATTTTGCAGAACAGTGATATGGGTACTCCCGGCTTATTTATACTTTCTTGACACAGTTTGAAGATGATTTTAGAACAGTTCTATGGCCTCTAATGTTAATTAATACTTTTCAGACCTATTTTGAAGATGATCTCCATTTTTGCATTTTTTATGTTTTTATTTTTTAAAAAATATTTAAAGTTATTTCACTGTCCCCATTTCTTTGTAGGTCACTTGTCCCACCCTTACCCACATTTCTTTCCTTTTGCAGACCCCTAGGACCTTCCAGGACTATTTTACAGCCTTTTTTGTGCCTAAAAGTCCGTGTCCCCATTGATTTCAATGGGGTTCGGGTTCTGTCCGGACCCGAACCCGGACTTTGTCCCGAAGTTCGGCCGAACCAGCAGAACCCGGACTTCTAGAAGTTCGCTCATCTCTAGTGAAGACCAGTGGCGGCTGGTGAAATTTTAGAATGGGGGGGCTCCAGACCCCACCCTTCCTTTTGACCCCTCCCACTTCTCATAAGCCCCACCCCTTATAGTTTCCCCCCCTTGTGTCAGGAGTATACAGCCCAGCATTACTAGATAGGTATACAGAGTCACCATATAGCAGTATGCAGAGTCACCATATAGTAGTATACAGAGCCCCAGATAGCAGTATACAGAGTCCCAGATTGCAGTATACAGAATCACCATATAGCAGTATACAGAGCCCCAGATAGCAATATACAGAGCCCTAGATAGCAGTATACAGAGTCCCAGATAGCAGTATACAGGGCCCAAGATAGCCGCATAGGGAGCCACAGATAGCAGTATAGGGAGCCACAGAGAGCAGTATACAGAGCCCCAGATGGCAGTATACAGAATCACCATATAGCTGTATACAGAGCCCCAGATAGCAGTATACAGAGTCACCATATAGCAGTATACAGGATCCCAGATAGGGCATACAGGGCACCAGATAGGGCATACAGAGTACCAGATAAGGCATACAGAGCACCAGATAGGGCATACAGGGCACCAGATAGGGTATAAAGAGCACCAGATAGGGTATACAGAGCACCAGATAGGGGCTCACGGTGGCGGCGCCCCCCCCCCACCCGAAGTCGGGACAAGTCCCGCACTTACCCCATCTATAATAGCAGGCGGGTGTGTGCAGAGATCGGCTTGCAGTCAGCATGCTGGAGCAGATGGTGAGCAGCTTGGGACTGAAACCCAGCGGGGAGCTGCACCTGTCTGAGTAATCACACAGCTAGCACGTCCGCCACAGTCCCGCCCACAGCAGCCAATGACAGAGAGTTCAGCGCACACACATAGACTTTAACCCCTTGCCGACCGCCGATCGGCAATTGACGGCGGCAAGGTGGCTCGTGAGCGCAAATCGCCGTCATACGACGGCGGCTGCGCTCACAAGCCTAGTGAGCGCGCGCGCCGCTGGAGGCGCGCCCGTGCGCTCACTGTGTCCGGGGAGGGCCAGGGAGCGGGTGCGGCGGCTTCAATTGCCGCCGGCTACCCGCGATGGCCCCCCCCGGAGCAAAGGAATGGAGGTCCGTGTATGTAAACACGGACCTCCATTCTGTGTGAGGGGGAAGGGCTGTGATCACAGCCTTCCTGTATACGAAGGCTGTGACCACTTCCCTTCCCCAGCCATGGCAGTCCCCCTACAGTTAGAACACGCCCAGGGAACATACTTAACCCTTAGAGCGCCCCCTGCAGGTTAACCCCTTCACTGCCAATGGCATTTACACAGTAATCAGTGCATTTTTATAGCACTGATCGCTGTATAAATGCCAATGGTCCCAAACAAAGTGTCAAAATAGTCCGACATGTCCGCTGAAATATCGCAGTACCGCTAAAAATCGCAGATCGCCACCATTACTAGTAAAAAAAAACAAAAAAAAACCCCCCCAAAAATGAATTCTCATCATCCGTAAACGCGACCACTTTTGTGCAAACCAATCAATAAACGCTGATTGCGATTTTTTTTATCGCAAATATGAGGAAGAATATAAATCGGCCAAAACCAATGAAAAAAAATGTTTTCTTATATTTTTTTTTTGGATTTGTATTCTAGCAAAAAGTAAGAAATTTGGGTTTTTTTGCAAAATTGTCGCTCTTCTTTTGTTTATAGCGGCGATCAGAAATGACGCAGAGGGGATCAAATACCACCAAAAGAAAGCTCTATTTGTGGGAAAAAAAGGACGCAAATTTCGTTTGGATACAACGTGGTACGACCGTGCAATTTTCAGTTAAAGCGACACAGCGCCGAATCGCAAAAAGGGCTCTGGTCCTAAAGCCGGAAATCCTTCCGGGGCTGAAGTGGTTAATGACTGACCAATCGGCTCACAACTTGCTGTCAGCTGACAGCAAGGAGCCGAGGAAAAAAAAAAAAAGAAAAGTCAATGTACCGGCGCCTCCTGCTGGGGGCCAGGCTGACTTTTTTTACTTGTCAGCGGCGGGGAGGCGGCGCCCAAGTGTCCCTTATACACCAGCCGCCGCTGGTGCAGACACTGTTAGCAGCTTTCAGTATACCTAATGTGACAGTGGAAGCAGCCTCAGCCTAGACTCCATCCAGGCCACACCCTAGACATGTTTCACCCCGCCCACAGGGCTAATTATGGCCCGTACACACAATCAGAAAATGGTATGAAAAATACAGATTTCTAAGCAATCGTATGATAATCTGATCGTTAGTACACAGCTTTTGAGAGACGATTGCAACAGTACATTCAATATTATCAGATGGGACAAGCCAGAAAATGTTTCTTGTACAATAAGGTCGCATGATTTTCATTTAATCGGTACAGTTGTCATTCGAAAATACAATACAAATACACTCCAACACATTACATCACTTCTGAAATTTTATTTGGTCATACTAGAGTTTTCGTAACTTTAGAAAACTCTTCATTTTCGATACGAGATTAGCATGCAAAAAAAAAAAAATAGCTGATCATTCATCGGATAATATTATCGTGTGTACCAGGGATTAATCATGTCTTTACATGAGGGTTTTGTGTGATATGCGGCTTCTAGGACTTCTTTTTCTTTCTCAATGATGCTTGAGACACTCAAGCAGTAACAATTATCCTTTAGGTGTATCTAAACCCAAGAACATTAATGTAATATATTGCAGCTTACCAGTCCTTAGATATGGTGGCTGTATTCATGTTTTTTTCTTTTATAAACTTTTTTTCTTCTATTTTCACCTGGTGATTCTGCCAATAATAGAAATGTAAATTGGGATATTGCCGCGCTATGGAAATGTGCATTATGCTAGCTGCTGCCTCCACCTACAACTGTCAAGCAGCTGCTGAATGATAAGGATAGAATATAAGGGTGGATTTGGGCACTGCTAGAAAAAAGCAGGACTGGATTAACGTAGGGGCTATTGGAGCTGCAGCTCCAGGCCCCTACCTTAATACAGTATAGGCCCAGCCACCCAAAAATAACAGACTGCTCATGGAAAGCAATGGACACCGCCTGGGCAGGGTGGTGGGATTGATAATGGTCTCCGCATGAGCAGTCCTAATAGAAGTCTGGGCACGCCAATGCAGGGCTCTTACAGATATCTAGGGCTTCCATAGTGTTAGGCCTGTGCGGCTATGCTCTTTCAGCTCAGAGTTCATGCTGATGCACAGCCCTTATGGGATCCTGGCAAACCAAATGCCAGGATTCCCTGGTGTTACGCCCGTGCAGCTGCGCCAAGAACCCTTGTGAGCTTGGGCGCATGCCAGCACAGGCTCTTGGAAACGCAGAATGTGCCCAGTTAGAGGTCCTCCAAAATCCTCAGCACCAAGCACATGACGCTCTTAATCCGGTCCTGGAAAAAAGTGCATGTACAAAATAAAGTGTCAGTGCAAAAAATCAATATATGTGAACCAAGCTCTTTCAGCATTGTGCAGAATATATATATACAGGGTGGGCCATTTATATGTATACACCTTAATAAAATGGGAATGGTTGGTGATATTAACTTCCTGTTTGTGGCACATTAGTATATGTGAGGGGGAAACTTTTCAAGATGGGTGGTGACCATGGCGGCCATTTTGAAGTCGGCCATTTTGAATCCAACTTTTGTTTTTTCAATAGGAAGAGGGTCATGTGACACATCAAACTTATTGGGAATTTCACAAGAAAAACAATGGTGTGCTTGGTTTTAACGTAACTTTATTCTTTCATGAGTTATTTACATGTGCACCACCAAATTATGGGTGTCAGGTCCGAGTATTCCTAGATGAACAGTTTCCTGGAAAGTGGATTGGTCGTCGTGGGCCAGTTGAATGGCCCCCAAGGTCTCCCGATCTGACCCCCTTAGACTTTTATCTTTGGGGTCATCTGAAGGCAATTGTCTATGCTGTGAAGATACGAGATGTGCAGCCATGGTCACCACCCATCTTGAAAAGTTTCCCCCCTCACATATACTAATGTGCCACAAACAGGAAGTTAATATCACCAACCATTCCCATTTTATTAAGGTGTATCCATATAAACGGCCCACCCTGTGTGTATATATATATATATATATATATATATATTCAACAAAGTGCTTGTGCAGAAACAAGAATATAGAAGTCCAAATGTGTTGTCGTATATTGATATATTGTGTACTCTGGTGTTCAGCATTAATAGTAAAGTCCATGTAATAACAACATCAATCCTGACTGAATTAAACCATAAATTCCAATCAATTATCAGACAATCACAGGGATGGTTATAGTATGACCCTTTCATAGACCAAATGCTGCAGACCTGGGGATCCTTTTCCCTTGTGGACCGGGGATCCCGCTCGCGGCAGGCTTGTATGTCACCTCCAAAGCCCAGTCAAATGGAACGGAAAGGGAAAGAAACTCCGGATGAGTGCAAAGTACAGAATGTAATACTACTCTGTATACTGTACTTACTCGTAAGCTGGAGGCCTTTTAATGGGCATCATTTTTTTGGGGGGGGGGCAGCATTTCATTATTAGACCCAGGCAGCACAATGTGTCTTGGGCCAGCCCTGGACAAGGGTGTTTACAATGATCAACTTTGTATTCAATTATGTAAAACTTTATTCCAAAAGGGAAAAAACATGGTTTTAACTGCTTAAAGTGTTAGCTGGAGTTCATCTTTAATTTAAGGTCCACCTAAATCTGCTAGCACATCTAACACTCCCTTCTCCCCAAGGTTGACAATGCTGCTTTCCAAAGGTGTCTCCATTTCTCCTCCATTCAGAGTGGAGACACCCTAAGAGAGGAAATGTGTTACTGCCCAGATTGCCAGGTGAAATAGAGTAAAATAAAGAAAAAAAAAAGTCTAAAAAGAGAGAATTAATTTAACCACATGACATGCAACTAGATATATGGTGGGCAGCACCCGACTACAAGAAAATATTTTTGTTCATCAGTTGATGCGAGGCGCTTTAATGGACGGGCGATACTTATTGCCTCGCATGCGATCACTAGTGAGAGTCCAACCATGGTTTTGCCAGCCGCCGTGGCAGAGCTGGTTCCGGCCTGGACTTTCTGGTCCACTCAAACCCCTCTCCACCTGCATTTAATGACCAGGAAGAGAGCAGAGGAGAGCTCTATCCTGGATCTCAGAGGGAGACAGCTGAGTGAGCTCTGTGTGCTAATTTAGACTCAAAGATAAAGGTTTGCACTGTGCTTATGATTTGTGGGTGTCGGGGACAGCCCCACACTGTATGGAGAGGAACCCGATTGTTTAGCTTAGTGCCGGACGGCGAGGTTTTGTTTTCTGTTTTTTTTTTTTTTTTTTTTAGGTGTTTTGACCTTGCAAACCTGTGATAATGAACCTGGCAAGCCACCAGATTTTAAAGAAACTGACTTCCATGCTGAATCTTTTCCTCTGAAAGGTAATCTACACAAGCTAATCTCCCACACGTGGTGGAGGATGCTAGCAACTTTCAATGATGGAGGAAATGTTGAAGGCCCTGCTGCAAGCTAATGCAGCCCAGCGGGAAACCAACCACCAGGTCGCAGAGGCCACTTCAGCATAACATGCAGCTCAGTGGGAAACTAACCGTCAGGTCGCAGAGGTCTCTGCAGCACAGCATGCAGCTCAGCGGGAATCTAACCGGCAGGTCGCTGCAGCTCAACAGGTGGCTCTGCAGGAAGCAGAGGCTCAGCGAGAGGAGAGTCGCCAATTTGCAGGGGCCCTGTTGGAGTTAAGGAAGGGGCCGCACCTCCGGTAACAATGGAACCAAGGTTGGTACTTGCCTCTTACCACATGCAGAAGATGACACCTGCGCATGACGTGGAGGCATATCTCACGTCCTTTGAAAGAGTCGCTCTTTGCGAAGGATACCCAAAAGAACAGTTGGCGGGACTGCTAGCACCGTTCTTGACTGCCGAACCCCAAAAAGCCTATTTCGATCTGGAAACAGATAAGGCCCAGGACTATGAGACTCTAAAGGCAGAGATGTTAGCATGCCTGGGGGTCACCGTGGCAGTCCGGGCCCAACGTGTGCATCAGTGGACCTACAGCACCGACAAGTCACCCCGTTCGCAGATGTTCAACTTGGCTTATATTGCCAGGAAATGGCTACAGCCAGAGACCTTGCCAGGTCCCCAGATTGTGGAGCATGTGGTCATGGACCGCTATCTACATGTGCTCCCTCCCTAGAGGAAATGGGTCAGTCATGGGGACCCCAAAACCGCCAACCAACTCGTGGACCTCGTGGAGAGATACCCGGCTGCTGAGGACTTGTTGCGCCCGTCTGCACCCCACTCCAATGTATCTAGAGGTGAAAGGTTGCCCGGCGGACCCGGTAAGACTGTTCCAGGGTTCAGGGGCTTGGGGCAATTTGATAAGACTGATACGGCTAAAGAGACTGGGGGCTCTAGACCTGGAGACTGGTCAAAGAAGCCAGGAAGGTCTTGGGGACCCTTGAGAGGACTGGGTATAGAACACATACAGTGCTACCGATGCCATGCATTGGGCCATATTGCTGCCAATTGTCCCCTGAATGATGAACCCATGCAATGCGATTATACTTATGTGAATAGACACCTTTCTCTTTTTGCACAGGTCGCATATACAGCATCATGTTCAGGTTGTATGGAGAAGCAAATGTGTGTGATTTTTGTTGATGGGAGACCAGTCACTGCACTGCTTGACTCGGGTAGTGTGGTAACATTGGTAAAAAGCAATTGCGTAAACCTTGCAAGGTTACACCCTAGCACTGTTGGAGTCATTTGCATCCATGGGGACACTCGTGAATTCCAGACGGCGGTGGTTGAGTTTGACACCTCTTGCGGTAGTGTGACTCATTCAGTGGGGGTGGTACCTTCACTACTTTATGATGCCCTAGTGGGCAGGGATTTTCACCAATTTTGGAGGTTATGAGAAGGCACAGGGAGTCTGGAGGATAGAGCTCCCCCTGCTGCAGAAGCATGGGACCTCTCGCCAGACCCATTTTGCCAAATGGAAGGGGAGAATGGTGGCAGGACCAAGGAGGGAGGAGACCGTCTTCCTTTTCCTGCACTGGCTGGGGAGCCGGAGGAGCTGGGAGATAGTTCACAGCAGGGGGCTAATGACCCAGATAATGTCTCTGAACCTGACGGTGAGAGTGAACCGAATGTAGTACCTGACTTAGAGCTCTGGAGAGAGGACTTCTGCACAGAACAACTATGGGATGTCACTCTCATTAGAGCCAGAGAAAACGTGAAGGTGATGGATGGGGATCCCGTGGACCCTAATTGGCGGGTGTATTTTCCCTATATGGCGCTTAAAAATAATTTGTTGTATCAGGTGGCGAAACACGGGGAGGATGAATTGGAACAGCTATTGGTTCCCAAATCCTTCCGCAGGATGGTGCTAGATCTGGCCCATGGGCATGTAATGGGGGCACATTTGGGTCTTCTGGCCTGGGTTGTATGCAGACATCAAAGAATACTGTGAATCATGCCCTGAGTGTCAAATGACGGCCCTGTCACCCCATTTTCGTAGTCCCCTTGTCCCACTATCCCATAATTGAAGTGTCATTTGAGCGAATTGGCATGGATCTCGTGGGACCAGTAGTAAAATCTGCCCGGGGACACCAGCACATCCTGGTAATCATGGACTATGCAACCCGCTATCCTGAGGCCATACCCTTGTGGAATACCTCCACTAAGACTATCGCCATGGAGCTGGTTCAAGTGTTTAGTCGGGTGGGGATCCCTAAAGAAATATTGACGGATCAGGGTACCAGAGTGACCAGAGAATTGTGCAAGTTGTACAAAATCTCCCATCTCCCTACCTCTGTTTACCATCCCCAAACTGACGGTCTGGTGGAAAGGTTTAACTAGACCCTCAAGAGTATGCTAAAAAAGGTGGATAAAGATTGGCGAAATTGGGATTTTTTTTCTGCCGTACCTCATGTTTGCCATTTGAGAGGTTCTGCAGGCATCTACAGGGTATTCCCCCTTTGAACTCTTGTATGGTAGACATCCCAGAGGACTGCTAGATGTCGCAAAAGAGATGTGGGAAGGAGAGACCACCCCATATAGAAGCGTCATAGAGCACATTTCCTTGATCCAGGATAGAATCGCTATCCTGCCCCTTGTACAAGAGCATATGGAGCAAGCCCAGGAAGCCCAGAGAAGGGTTTACAATCAGGGTGCCAAAACATTGAACTTTCAACCCCGGAGACAGAGTGCTTGTGCTAGTTAACACGGTTGAAAATAAATTCCTGGCAAAGTGGCAGGGTCCCTTTTGAGATTAGGGAAAGAGTAGGGGAAGTAAACTGCAAAGTTTACCAGCCTGGGAAAAGGAAACAGGAGCAGATTTTCCATGTTAATCTCCTAAAACCGTGGAAGGACAGAGAGAGTTTATTGGCAGTGCCCACTTCCCAAAAGGACAGGTTACCCCTGAACCCGGATGTCCCCATAACCGAGTCCTTGTCACTGACGCAACAAAATGACGTTAAGGAATTTGTCAGTAAGAATAGAGACTTTTTCTCTTCCCTACCTGGACTGACCACTGTATTACAAAATGACATAATCACGGAACCAGGGGTCTGTTTAAATGTAAAACACTACCGAATACCTGTGGCTAGACGAAAAGAGGTGGTGAGAGAAATAAAAACCATGTTGGAGTTAAACGTGATAGAGGAGTCCCACAGTGCCTGGCCAAGCTCTATAGTGCTGGTCCCAAAGCCCGATGGCACTATCCGGTTCTGTGACGATTTCAGAAAGCTGAATGACGTGTCTAAGTTTGACACATACCCGATGCAGCGGGTTGACGAACTTGTGGACAGGTTGGGAGGTGCCCGGTACATAACAACCCTAGACCTAACTAAGGGATACTGGCAGATCCTCCTAACGGAGGCAACAGAGGAAACAACTGCCTTTTCTGCCCCCGAGGGGTCCTTCCAATACAAGTTAATGCTGTTTGGTCTACATGCGGCCCCTGCATCCTTCCAGAGGATGATGGACAAAACCTTGAGGCCGCATCGGCCCTATGCAGCGGCCTATCTGGATGATGTGGTCATCCACAGCCTAGATTGGGAATCACATCTGCCCCGGGTGCAGGCAATGGTGGATTCGTTGAGGGTAGCAGGTTTAACAGCCAACTCAAAAAAGTGTGCCATAGGTCTGGAGGAGACCAAATATCTTGGGTTTGTTATTGGACAAGCCCCAGACCAATAAGAGCAAGGCCATTCAAAGGTGGCCCCAACATGTCAACAAAAAAACAGGTTTGTGCCTTCCTGAGGATTACAGGGTATTACCATCCCCAACTTTGCCACCATTGCCGTCCCTTTGACCGATTTGACGAAAGGTAGAGGGTTGGGAATGGTTAAGTGGAATCCCAAAGCTGAGAGGACATTCCAGAAGTTGAAGCAAGCCCTTTGTGTATAGCCAGTGCTTATGACCCCAGACTTCACAAAGCAGTTTGTGGTTCAAACCGACGCCTCTGAGGTGGGACTAGGTGCTGTTCTGTCCCAGATCAGAGATGGTGAGGAGCACCCGGTCGTGTAATTAAGCAGGAAGCTTAATAGGCATGAAAGGAATTATGCCATTGTGGAGAAGGAGTGCCTGGCTATCAAGTGGGCTTTAGAGGCCCTAAAATACTACCTGCTGGGAAGGTCATTCAGGCTAGTCCCCGACCATGCCCCCTTAAGTGGCTGTGTAACAACCGGGAGAAAAATAGCCGGGTGACTAGGTGGTTTCTGGCCCTACTACCGTTTACATTTTCAGTGGAACACCGGGCCAGAAGGCTCCAAAATAACGCCGATGGGCTTTACCGGGCCCACTGCATGGTCGGGACAGTTGCTCCACCCCAGGGGCTTGAGCAGAGGGGGGGATATGAGACGTTCTGTGAGGACGCCATAATGGATGGGCGATACTTTTCGCCCCGCATGCGATCACTTTGAGGCGACTAGTGAGAGTCCGACCCGGGTTTTGCCAGCCACCGTGGCAGAGCTGGTTCCGGCCCGGACTTTCAGGTCCACTCAAACTGCTCTCCACCTGCATTTAATGACCAGGAAGAGAGCAGAGGACAGCTCTATCCTGGATCTCAGAGGGAGAAAGCTGAGCAAGCTCTGTGTGCTAATTTGGACTCAAAGATAAAGGTTTGCACTGTGCTTATGTTTTGTGGGTGTCAGGGACAGCCCCACACTGTATAGAGAGGAACCCAATTGTTTAGCTTAGCGCTGGATGGCGAGGTTTTGTTTCCTGTTTTGTTATGCGTTTTGACTTTGCAAACCTGTGATAATAAACCTGGTAAGCCACCAGATTTTAAAGAAACTGACCTCCATGCTGAATCTTTTCCTCTGAAAGGTTATCCCCACGAGTTAATCTCCCACACAGTATATAATAGAAACAGTTAAATACATTCTGATTCAATGTTCACCAACAACAAAAAACATTTAAAATTCCAAGAGAGTGAATGCTTTTTAGGCTGCATTCACATCTTAGCATATTGAATCACGGGCAAATTTGCTGCGAATCTGCCTGCGATTTGACAGCACTGATATGTGAATGGCAAAACGCGGGACGCATATTTGAGATGCTATTCATTTGAATGACAGCTCAAAACGCGGTGCCGGTCTGCCGCGTTTGTCGGGCGATAAAGCGTGCTGCAATCGCGGCAACAGGCATCACGGGACGCATGTCGCCCAAAAATAGTTCAGGAGCTTCTTTGGGGCGACATGCGTCCGGCGATGTGTGTTGCCGCAATTGCAGCATGCTTTATCGCCCAACAATCACGGCAGACCCGCACTGTGTTTTGAGCTGTCATTCAAATGAATGGCATATCAAATATGCGTCCCGCGTTTTGCCATTCACATATTAGCGCTGTCAAATCGCGGGTAGATTTGCGGCAAATTTGCCCGCAATTCAATACGCTGAGATGTGAATGCAGCCTAATAGGCACAGTATATACATTATAGAGTACAGTACTATCTAAGCCTGAACATACCCCTGATCACATGTATGCACTGACAAACAGCATAAGAATGACTGCACATTGCAATATTGCCACTTTCTGCAAGGGACCATACTACCAGTGTTAATTTAATCAACTAAAATATTTTCATCAACTAAATTAATACTATTTTAGTCCACTAAAAGAAGACTAAAACTAAAACAAAAACAATTGAGATGACTAAAACTAAAATGGCAATTTAGTCATGACTAAAATACGACTAAAACTAAATTTGGTGTTTTAGTTAAAAGACTATGATTATAACTAAACTGAAACATAAGTTGCTAAAAGAAAAAAAATAAGAAAAAGACTTTTATTTTTTTTTCTTGATATTTAATGTTGGTAATATATTCAGGTGATATGTGCAATGGCATTACAGCCAATAGAGTTTACAGTTTTTGGGTTTTTTATATTTTGTTTATGACACTTGGTTTTATTTTTAAAGACAGCCAAAATCTGTCTGTAGTGAATGTTCAAACCTTAATACCATAATTAATAACTTGTTAGATTTTTATTTCAGGATTATAGAATGAGTTTGGCAATTCTATAGAAATGCTTAAATAATGCATTACATTTTAAACTAAACCCATTCAATTTTAGTCGACTAAAATGTACTGAGAGATTTTAAAAACTAAAACAATTCAGATGACTATAATACGACTAAAAATAAAATGGCATTTTAGTCAAAAAACCAAAACTAAAACTAACTTGAAACTTGACGTCAAAATTAACACTGTATACTGTATTCAAAACCACTGGCCAGATATTTTTTCCAGATTTATCTTTACAATAAAACCCTTTTTTATTGCAGGTAGTAATATTATTGAGTCATCTAATTTGATGTATCATTTGTTCAAATGCTTTGTTTCCAGATACCACAAAATATGATTTGCCCGATGTCATTTTCCAGGCAACGGTTGGACTGGCTGCTGTCGTGGGATTTCTCTTTATAGTATTCGTCATTAGCACTATAAGCGTATCTGTCAAAAGACACAAAAAGCAAAAACGGTGAGAAAATGGGAATAGATAGAGAATATTACTTCTTATGTCTGTTAGCATGCTGGTTAAGGCCTCATACACACAGACGTTTCTTAAAAAATAAACAAAACGTCAGGCCTGACGTCAGGAAAAAAAATTGGCGTTTTTCGGCGTTATGCATCGGCATTTGTGAGCGTCGGCGTCAATAGGCGTTTTTTTTTTTTAAAAAAAGCACTAACGCCGACACCCTCTACAGCTCAAAAACATCTGCGTTTTTATGGGGCCATTGACTAACATGGAAAGCTGCAAGAAACGCCAGAAAACGCCGGCGTCAAAAAAAAACCGTCTGTGTGTATGAGACCTAATAGACTTGAAGACCTGGCATATTCCTAAGTTGCCAGAACTTGCTGGATTTTCATTAACCTTTATTGAGCTAGGTTTACTGCTGCAATCCGCTTTTGATCTGATTTTCAGTGTGATTATGTAGTGCAACTTGGATGTAACTTGGATGTGGTTTGCATATTCTATGGGGCCAAAATCGTGCTGGAATCACATGAAAGTAGTGCAGGAACCTTTTCCAAAATCGCACCGTGTTGAGTTGCATTGATGTGCAGCTTTGTAAGCAATGTGATTTCCATTGTCATGTGATTCTGTGCGACTCAAGTCACATCTGAAATCACACCAGTGTGAACGGAGCCTTAAAATATTAGTAATATAAACCTGTATCTAGAGGAATTGTCTATAAAAATACAGGGTTTTATTTACTAAAACTGGAGAGTATAAAATTTGGTGCAGCTGTGCATGGTAGACAATCGGCTTCTAACTTCAGCTTCAATTAACCACTTGCCTACTGGGCACTTTCACTTTCAGGAGGGAACTCTGATGTAAGGGGAAACGTTGCAGACTCTGGGGTAAAGGAGAATTCTGATATAAGGGGGTCTCTGGTAACCAGAGCCCCCACATACATGATAGTTCCCAGCATACCCCTTTAATCAGGGTTCGCAGAGTCCCTCTGTCATGTACCTGGAGTCTGGCTTATACAGGGGTAACCTCTCTTGCGACCCTGATTCGCGAACCCCTGGTAGAGCAGGCAGGTTGGTTCAGGAGTGAGGATGACACAAGGGTTGAACTGGTCACCGGTGACAACTGAAGTAGATTCTCCGGTCTCGTGCTAGTTGGTAGAGTGGTGGTACAGGCTGGGTTGGCAACGGGCTGGTGGTGCAGTACAAGGGAGTAGGCAAAAGAGTAGTCGGGCACAGGCAGAGTTCGCTAACAGGCAAGCAGCGGAGGTACAAGGAAGCAGGCAGAAGAGTGGTCGTGGAAGCCGAGGTCAGTGCAGGCAAAGATCAGAGCAGGGTCAAGACAAGCCGGGTCACAGGAACAGATAATCAGGTAATCAGATGGCTCAGGAACACACACAAATGCTGTAGAATGGACAGCACAGGTTGCAGGGTGCCGTCCGCTTAAATGGGTCGTTTGGCGGCCAATGCCGGCGCATACGTTCACACCCGCTCACAGGCGCGCGCACACGCTATGTACGCCCATGCACAGGCTTCCTGACCCAAATTCCAGGGGCAATGGTTGTTTCCTGACACCCTCCCTTCATCCCAGTCCGCAGAGCCCCCCTTACATCAGATTCCGCAGAGCCCCTGTTACATCAGAGTCCTCAGAGCCCTCCTTACATCAGTCTGCAGAGGCCCCCTTACATCAGAGTCTGCAGAGGCCCCCTTACATCAGAGTCTGCAGAGCCCTACTTACATCAGTCTGCAGAGGCCCCTTACATCACAGTCTGCAGAGTCCCCCTTACTATAGAGTCTGCAGAGCCCCCCCTTGCATCAGAGTCCACAAAATGTCACTGTAAGGGGAGTTCTGTGGACTCTAATGTAAAGGGGAACTCTGATTTAAGCAGGTGCTCTGTTTTAAGGGGGAATGCTGTGGACTCTTGTGTAAAGGGGAACTCTGATGTAAGGGGGTCTCTGCTCACCAAAGCCCCCTTTACATCAGAGCCTGCAGGGCACCCCTTAAATCTGAGGTCCCCTTATATTATTGTACTGATTCAGAGGCAGGAGAGAGAAGGGAGGGAGTGAATGGATGGATGGTGAACTCACTCACCTGAGGAAGGAAGGAGGCTCGTGCTGTCTGCATATTCTCCATGTTCATTCTCCATGCTGTTCTGGGCTTCCCCGCCCACTCATCTCCAGCTTCCCCACCCACTCATCCCCAGCTTTACTGCCCACACTCCAATGCGACTAGAGTGCGGGCGGGGCCGTGGGCACACACAGGTGGACACAGGAACAGGGGCAAGAGGAGGAGCAGCAGATCCAGCTCTGTCTCTCTCTCTCTCTCTCCTCTCCTGTTTGTATGAGGTGCAGGGGGCCAAGCGGGCTGTCGGTGCTGACAGTTTACGAGAGAGTGTAACATACACTCTTCGCTTACAACTGCAGACAACAACCCAGCTATGAATCCACAGAATGGGCTTTTGGGCCCTCCACAGTGGTGGAATGCCAGGGCCCAGTCGCAAGTGCAACTGCTGCAACCCTGGTATTTCCACCACTGCAGTACAGCACACAACAAAGAGATGTACAGGTAGAATACAGTTATGCCAAGCAATCAAAGCCATTAAAGTACAGATAAGCAGCAGATGTAGATTAGGCATAGCAAGTCATGGGCAGAATACACACGTAAGTACCAGAAAAGAAGACCCCCTTCAAGGAAGGAGAGACATCTTGTACCTAGGAGCGCAGAGGCGTAACTAGAACCTTCAGGGCCCCGGTGCAAGAAATTATGAAGGGCCCCCTGATGCCTGGCCAGGGCCCTTCCCTCTTCCCACTGATCCTGGGGCCCTTTACTCCCATCGTGGGTCCCTTTATTACGGTACTGCAGTGGGGCCCTTTCACAAGTTCTGCAGCAGGCCCCAGAGGGACCAGGGAAGCACACAGGGGCCCTGGGAACAGTAGAAGACAAGTAAACTGGATAGAGGAAAATGGAGGAGATTGGGTCCTCTAAATGCCACCCCCGCCATCCCTCCTATTCAGGTGTACAAGGGAGGCACATGGGCCCCCTGGACCATGGGGCCCGGTTGCAATTGCAACCCCTGCAACCCCTATCGTTACGCCCCTGTAGGAGCGTAATATGGTGGAGGAGAAAAGAGGAGGGATAAAGGGGAGGAAGGGGGTCAGGAGACAAATACAAAGAAACAGTCAGGGAGGGGAGAGGAAAGGGCCAATGGAAAGGACACACCCATCTAGTACCAGACCCTACACTTAGAACATAGGTGGACCGCCTCAGATCAGGGTCCAGGGGGACCATACTTTGTCAAACTTCCAGGGGCATCTCCTATTCATAGAAGTTATTTTATATAGAGGGAGAGCCACATTCACCATAGCTTTCCACAAGGACACTTCAGGTTGCACTGAGGATGACCATTTTATCAGAATTTCTTTTTTGGCTTAGTAAAGGAGATAATTAAGATATTAGGTGTATAGTATGGTTATGGTGAGACCGTTGTTCGTTATCTTGAATCCCCAGTAGAGCTAAGGACGGAGCAGGCGAGAGAGTCAACTGCAATCTAAGGTTTATTTCTTCAAAAATAGCAGCTGAATATGTCACAATAGAAGGGCACTCCCAAAACATATGTAAATAGCATCCCGGTTGAAGTCTACAATGGGGACCGAGGGGGTCCCGATCTGGGAACAATCTATTAAGCCAAGAGGGAGTATAGTACACCCGTTGAAGGAACTTAACTTAACTTGACTTGACAACATGCCTAGGACCCTGCTCCAAAGAATCCTCCCAATCCCCCTGTCCAGAGAGGAGATAACCCCCTTCCAGTACTCCCACAGTTTTTTTATCTTAGGTGAGTCAACACAAAGGAGAGCACCATAAAGGGTTGAGAGAGGCTTATATAAATCACCAAGGGCCAATAGTTCCTCAATGGAATCAGTCTGGAGGGAGGGCGACTGCGGGAACTGGGACCTTACAGCATGGCGCAGCTGGAGGTACCGGAACAACATCCAGCCTGGCAAACAAAACAGACATTTGGGAGTAAGATAGCAGGGTACCTGAGGGCATTATGTCCCTGAGAGTCTTAACTCCGTAATATGCTCATACCTAAGGGTCCAGGATGGTACGGAGGTGGGGAAGTGTAGGATTACCCTATAAGAGCTGAGCAGGTGACAACTGAACAGGGCTAAGCGCTGTTACAGTTTGAATGACAATTGCGCGGTCATGAAATCCTTTATCCAAACAAAATGTTATCATTTTTTTTGAGACAGATAGAGCTTTCTTCTGGTGGTGTTTTAATCGCCACTATGTTTTTTATTTTTTGCTAAACAAATGAAAAAAATGAAAATTTTGGGGGGAAAAAATAAGTTATTTTAGTTTCTGTGATATAATTTCCAAAAATGGTGCACTGGATAGGATGCACTGATGAGGCCGCACTGATATGTTACACTGATGGGCACTGACAGGCAGCACTGATGGGCACTGACAGGCAGCACTGATGGGCACTGATAGGTGGCAATGATGGGCACTGATAGGTGGCAATGATGGACATTGACTGGCAGCACTTGTGGGCAGAGATTTGCAGCACTTTTGGGCACTGTTGGGGCTTCACTGATAATCAGGACACTGATGATCAGTGCCCTGATTATGAGTGTAGATGTCCCCTGTGTGAATTTGGTGGTTATCGGCTCTCCTCATAAGGAGAGGACTGCCGATAATCGGCAAATCATGTTTATACTGTGATCAGCTGTGATTGGACACAGCTGGTCACATGTTAAAGAGTTATGTGGTTGGTTCTTTACCCTGATCTGTGATAAGCTGTTTCCAAAGGACACATGATCACATATTTGTGCCAATGTGCATCTCAGGAGGTGCGCGGGAAGCGCGATCACGGGAGGACCTACATAGACGCCCTCCCAGCAATGTTAGCCCGCATTGTAGCCGTCTTTCGGGAAGTGGTTAAAGTGTTACTAAACCCACAACAGTAAAATCGGTCTGTATATGCAGAATAGCATGCTTGCTATACTCACTGTGGAACTTACGAGGTTAATCCTCAGCATTGTTTAAAAAGGCTGTTTTGTCTTGTATGCAGATTCTTCCCTCCTGCACTGTCTATCTGAGCAAACCCATTAATACACAACAGGTTGGTAAGGCTACACATGCTCTGTTTGGTCTCTTATGCTGGATAGAACATTCCTGTTTCAGTTGAACTATTCAGGTCACAGGATATTGACATCACACATGTGAGTGTGTATACAGGCTGTAGTGGAAATCTCCTCCTATTTGAACACATAGCACTGGACAAACTGTGCAGGTTATCACGGTATAGCATGGTATACAGATCATCCCAAAAGGTATATAGTGGCAGTATTTTCATGTAAAAAGATTTATAAGCTGTGGGCACTGTGGGGGACATATGAACTATTTTCATATTACTGGGTTTAGTAACACTTTAAGCTTTGACCAAAAAAAAAATGGAAGCTGATTGGTTTCTATGCACAGCTGCACCAGATTTCGCATTCTCCAATTTTAGTAATTCAACTCCACAGTCAAGGAAATTAAAAATGGAGTTTAATCTTGTTAGATTTTGTCTTCCCTGGTTCCTCCCTCATTAATATTGTAATGACATTTCAAAGTAAAGCTTTTCCAATTTCCATTTATATGTTATATAATAATGTTTTGAAGCATAATCTATCCACCCCTTAGGCTCTATTCACACTTATGTGATGTGGAAATATCTGCAATATTGCACCCTCTTCCCCAATGCGTGAAAGCGCACTATGCTTCGGCAGGTACAGTGCAGTGTCATTCATTCTTAATGGCACCAATCATGTGCAGTTCATTTTATTCCGAATTGAAATTTGGACAATTTTTTTTCATTTTCGGAAAAAACGTCTGAATTACAGAAGTACCGAATTTAAACAAGTCCGAAATAATGGGAACAAAAATTTGGACAAAATTTGAATCGATTTGAATAGTTTTCAAATCAATTTTGAATCATTTTCAAATTCGAATCGTTTTCAAGTTCGAATTTTAAAACTATTTGAATTTGAAAACGTTTCAATTTGTTTTCCAATTTCCACAGAGAATAAAATAGAAAAAATAGAATAGAATAGAAAAGACTATAACAGAAATTAAAAGAATAGATTATAATTGAGTAAAACAGAAAAAATAGAATAGAAAATAAAGAAATAGAATATAAATGGATAGAATAAAAAAGAATAAAATAGAATATAACCATCTTCTGAAATGTAAATTTCAAATAGAATAAATTCATATTCAAATACATAAGAAAAGAATAGAATAGAAAAAAATGGAATAGAATAGACCACAATAGAATAGAAAAGAATAGGATTTTAAAAAATAGAATAGAATAGAAAGAATATAACCATTTTCCAAAATTCAAATAGAATCGATTTGAATTGGGATAGAATAGAAAATAGAATCTAAGTTATTCTATTTTCTAATTCTATACTTTTCTATTCCTTTCTATTCTATTCTGTCCTTTTATTTTCTATTCTATTTTGTTCTGTTTTACGCTATTATATTCTACTCTTTTATTTTCTGTCATATTATTTTCTATTCTATTTTTTTTCTATTCTATTCCCTTATTTTCTATTCTATTTTATTTTCTTTGGAAATTGAAAAAGAAATCGAAAACTATTCAAATTTGAAAACGTTTCGAATTCGAAAAATATTTAAAAACTATTCTAAATTGATTCAAAGACTATTTAAAGTGATTAGAATTTGGAAAATTTGAATAGATTAGAATGCAAATAAACAAAACGGATTCCGAAAATGAATTCAAAGAATTTATGTAACTAATGAGTCGAAACAAAACAATTTTTTTTGTTCTGCACATGGCACCAGCCAACACACATGCGCTAAATTGCACTGCAACACATGCTTATTTGTTGCTATGCATTGTAGTGCAATGGGATTTTTTTTTTAAAAAGTGTCAACGCTGCTTTTGTGTGATTGTCCTTTATAGGGCAGTCCATTGAAATGAATGCGCTGCCTTAAATGCGTTGCAACCAAACACACAAAAAACTTGTAAGCATGGCTGCAGCTGCATAATTGTGAATGGGGACAGTTTCCTTTCATTGAAATCTCTTGCTGACTTTATATTATATTTTTCTGATAGACACTACAGTAGACAGATATACTTTATATATGTTAGTCCTTATTCACTTTTCAATCATCTGCTCATTTTGCAGAGCCATGAAGTCCCTTAGCACCATGACCCTGGATGAAAAATAATAACCCAAAGGATTCCTGAACCTGCCTAAAGGATCTGCCTATTTGTAATACAGTGATATTGCTGAAAGTAGAACTACGATTGGATGATGAATACCTTACTATGGCATTGGCTGCGAATACAGATTCTTCAGCCAGATTATATCCTATGTGTCCAATGGGAACATAAATAAAAAACAAAGATAAATATAATATTCAATAAATTATTTTGACACATTCATCCTAACAAATGCACTCTGACTTCCACCCACTGAAAGTATGCAAGTGTGCAAGAATCACTAAGCAGCAACCTGTTGTAGAATAATTGGAAGACCTTATTTATCAATAAAAAATGTTTATTTATCAGGCTTCTTTTTTAGCTTGGAACAAAACAGAAAATAAAAGCTGCTTTTAACCACTTCACCCCCGGAAGGATTTCCCACTGTAGGCCCAGAGCACTTTTTGCGATTCGGCACTGCGTCACTTTAACTCACAATTGTGCGGTCGTGCGACATTGTACCCAAACAAAATTTGCGTCCTTTTTTTCCCACAAATAGAGCTTTCTTTTGGTGGTATTTGATCCTCTCTGTGTCATTTCTGATCACCGCTATAAACAAAAAAAGAGAGACAATTTTGCAAAAAAAAAACAATATTTCTTACTTTTTGCTAAAATCCAAATCCGAAAAAAAATATAAAAAAACAAATGTATTCATCAGTTTTGGGCGATTTCCACTCTTCCTCATATTTTTGGTAAAAAAAAAAAAATCGCAATTGGCGCTTATTGATTGGTTTGTGCAAAAGTTGCCACGTTTGCACACCATGAGAATTGATTACTGGCGTTTGTACAATTTTTTTTTTTTTTTTACTGGTAATGGCAGCGATCTGTGATTTTTATCGGGACTGTGATATTGGGGCGGACATGTCGGACATTTTTGACACTTTTTTGGGACCAATGACATTTATACAGCGATCAGAAATTTAAATGTCCACTGATTACTGTATAAATGTCATTGGCAGTGAAGGGGTTAACTTGGAGGGGGTGCTGTAGGGGTTAACTGTGTTCCCTGGATGTGTTCTAACTGTGAGGGGGCTGGGCTGTCAGGGGCACCAGAGATCTAACTGATCCCAGTGACAGGGATCAGTAGATCTCTGTCATGCTGCCTGGCAGCGCGGGGAACCGCCATGTTTACATTGGCAGTTCCCTGTGTTTCTCCTCTCCTAAACGATCACGGCTCGCCGGCGGACATCAGGTTTGCCCGAGCCGCGGGCACACTCCTGCAGAGTGCGGCGTTCCCGCCCGATAGCCGCGCATGTGCAAACCGCCGTTTAAAGACGGCAATTTGCGGGATGCTGCCACTCAGCAGTAAGGCTCCATTCACACCTGAGCATTTTGTAGCTCAAATATGCCTGAAGCATGAAGCTGCAAAACGCTGGAGGGGGAAAAAAATCAATGTTTCTGAATGTAGATGGTTCACATCTCTACTCAAAAACACCTGAAGCTCAAACTACTCCCGGAGGTATTTTTGTCACGCAAATTGGGCATATTCCGGCATTTCTGACACTTTTCTAATGACATAGAATCAATGGAAAAGTGTCAAACGCACGTATTAGCGCGACATCGGGCGTTTGCAAACGCCCGATGTCGCGCTACAAAACGCGCGACAAACCGCTTCAAATATGCCCGAAAACGTGTCGCTCAGGTGTGAATGCAGCCTAAATGTACGTGGGCCGGTCAGAAACTGATTAAAAAGCCTAAAAAGCTTAAGAAAAATGCTTCCCTTTAAGGCCCCTTTCTCACGGGGTGGATCCGCTCAGTGGACTCCGCCAGCTCAGCGTAGGATTGCTCCGTTGATCTCCGCTGAGCCGGCGGTCTTCGCTCACTGCTCAGGGACAGACCTGTCAGATCCCCACTGTTCTCTATGGGTAGAACGGATGAAAATGTTCAGTTTTGGGCACCAGTTCTCAAAAAGGATATCTGGGAACTGGAGAAAGTGCAGAGAAGGGCAACCAAACTAATAAAAGGCATGGAGGAGCTCAGCTATGAGGAAAGATTAGAGGATCTGAATTTATTCTCTCTTGAGAAGAGGAGATTAAGGGGGGATATGATCAACATGTACAAGTATATAAGTGGTCCATATAGTGAACTTGGTGTGGAGTTATTTACTTTAAGGTCATCACAAAGGACAAGGGGGCACTCTTTACGTCTAGAGGAAAAAAGATTTCATCTACAAATACGGAAAGGTTTCTTCACAGTAAGAGTTGTGAAAATGTGGAATAGACTCCCCCCAGAGGTGGTTTTGGCCAGCACGGTTGATTGCTTTAAAAAAGGCCTGGATTCTTTCCTTAATGTAAATAATATAACTGGGTACTAACATCTTTAGGTAAAGTTGATCCAGGGTGAATCCGATTGCCTCTCGGGGAATCAGGAAGGAATTTTTTCCCCCGTTATAGCAAATTGGATCCATGCTTTGCTGGGGTTTTTTTTGCCTTCCTCTGGATCAACTGTGGGTGAAGTATTGTATATGGGATTATTTGGTTGTATGTGTATATGTGTATATATATATATATATATATATATATATATATATATATATAATTTTTTTTTTTTTTTTTTTTTGGTTGAACTGGATGGACTTGTGTCTTTTTTCAACCTGACTAACTATGTAACTATGTAAAAATGGACTGCATGTCCGTTTTCATCCGATCCGCAGGACAGATGGCGAACCTATTGCCATCCATGTGTTTTGAGCGGATCTTGTTGGATCGGATGGCAGACGGGTGTCAGCGGACAAATCTCCGCTGACATCTGCCTGCCCATAAAAGTCTATGGGTAGCTCGCTCGGATCCGCCTGAAAAACGGGCAGGCGAATCCCAGCAGGCTGATTGTGTGAAAGGGGCCTAAAATCAATCAATGTGTTCACACTGGGGCGGCGCACTTTTGCTTGGAAAAAAATCCTGCTTGCAGCATTTTTTGGAGCATGTTTGGGGAGTTTAGCAAAACACACCAAAAACGCGCCATCCCATTGAAAACAATAGAAAATGTGGCAAAAACACTAAAAATCGCAGAAGTGATGCATTTTTTTGTGTGGTTTTTGAGTCTTTTAAAAACTGCCCAGCAAACATGGCAAAATTGCAGCAAAAATGCAGGGGATCAGTGCAAGGCTGCTGTTAGAAATCACGGGGCCCCGTACAGCCTAACTGGCAGGGCCCCTCCCCCGAATATGTCAAGACCATATTTTCATTAAAGATGCACTAAAATCACTATTAGCAGACACATAACAGAGAACCTGTGTGAATTAGCCCTTTTTTTTTCAAATATTTTAACTTACACGGGGGAGGAGGGATGAGAAACAGGCAGAACAGGGAAGGAGATTGATGTCGGGGAAGCAATTGCAAGAATGATGCATCCTTTTGCAATTGCTCCTCCGCCCCCATCCATACAAATTCCCTCTGCTGTTTGGGCCCCCTGTGCGCCCAGGTCCCTTACAGGAGGACTGGTACCCTCACCCCAAACAGCGGCCCTGGATCAGTGTGAAAGCAGCTTAAAGCCCCATTCACACTTGTGCAACTTGTAATGTGACTTTGGACCCCAAAGTCGCATGACAAGTCGCACTCCATATTTCCCAATAATAACTGTTCATATCTGTGCAACTTCAAGTCTCAGTGACTTCAAAGTAGTTCGTGCACTACTTTGGTCCGACTTTCACGCAACTTGAGGTCCATAGACCTCAATGTATACCCTCAAAAGTCGCAAGAAAGTCACACCTGCATGATACAGATGCAGTTTGGGTGTGACTTGTAAATGCCAGCAATGGAAAAAAAAATGAAAAAAGCAGTGTGGGGTCCCCCCTCCCAATGTATACCCTTCGGGCTAAAATTCATACCAGACCCTTATCCGAGCATGCAGCCTGGCAAGTCAGGAAGGGGGGGGGCAAGCGAGCGTCTTCCCCTCCTGAACCATACCAGGCCACATTCCCTCAACATCGGTAGGTGCTTTGGGGCAGGGAGGTTCTGTCCCTCTCAAAGCACCTTGTCCCCATATTGATGGGGACAAGCGTCTCTTCCCCACAACACTGGCTGGTGGTTGTGGGGGTCTGCGGATAGGGGGCTTATTGGAATCTGGAAACCCCCTTTAACAAGGGGGGCCCCAAATTCAGCCCCCAGTGAATAAGTATGGGGTATATAATACCCCTACCCATTCAAAAAAGTGAGTAGAGACCTAACACACGTTTTTTACAAGCTGATGAGTCATCGGTTGTTAAGGACGCAGTGGCCAGCTTCCCAGCCCACTTCCAACACAGAATTCGAATTGTTTGATCAATTTTCGACCGTTTCGAATTCAAATCCCTCTGAAAATTTGGAATTACCTGAGCTTCCCCTGATCCAGCGATGTTGCATGAGAGACTCAGCTGTCTGGGACTCTTCCTCCCGGGGGGGGGGGGCCGGGCCACGGTTCTGTGTCTGAATGGATACACGGAGCTGCAGCTCAGCTCGGGTACCCCCATAGAAAGCTGCTTGCTGTGAGGGTACTCAACAGTAGGAAGGGACCTGGAGCACAGAAGAGGGACTCGAGAAGAGGAGGATCTGGGCTGCTCTGTGCAAAAACTACACAGAGCTGGTAAGTATAACATGTTTGTTATTTTCACACACAAAAAAAAAATAGATTTTAGTATCACTTTAACCTCCCCTTCTTCCACTGCCCCAATCTATCTGCTTATAGAACCGAGCCTTGGAAACAAGCTGCACATGCTCAGTTTGGTGTGCATTGCTGGAGAGTTTTTGTTGGGAAAGTGAATGTGATCAGCACAGAGCCAATCAGCACTGTCCAGACAGAGGGTTAGGGGTCATGCAGCCTCAGGGGAGAATGAAAACTCCTCCTACAAACTTTAACCTGACACTGATAGAAGTCATAAGACTGTTATATACTGCTGATGAGAAAAGATATTTAGCAGTTTATAGTTACTAAAATAATGGCATTTCCATGTTCTGTGTACTGTGGGAGACCAGATACAGTGAATGCAGAGTCCTGGGTTAAGTAACACTTTAATTTCTGGTAGAAGTGGCTGGTGGGATTAATGTGCCTGTATTTAAAGTCATTCTCTTTGTGGGGTGGAGGATGGGGCCCCTCAGGCAGGCAGTATGGGGGCCCCACAATATCTAATGGAGGCTTAATGGTGCCCCCAGAGACAGGATTGGCTGAAATTTCACCTCAGGGGTAAGTCCCTTAGGCATAGTGGGAGACGTAGAAAGACAGGCACCAGTAACTTTCAAATAAATAAATTAGTACTTACAGTCAAGTATTACTCACAGTCTAATGGGAGAGAGGGTTAGGGTTGCAAACACTCAGAATTAAAACAGAACTCCGGTACTCCATGCATCACGTCACTGGGTAAAGAACCTTTAAAGGGTTTGTAAAGGTTCAAATTTTTTAAATAAAAACAAACATGTTATACTTACCTGCTCTGTGCAAGGTTTTGCACAGAGCAGCCCCAATCCTCCTCTTCTGGGGTGCACCACCAGTGCTCCTCCCCTTCATCGGGTGCCCTCACAGAAAGCTGCTTTCCATGGGGACACCCGTGCGGCGGCCCCCCCTGTCCCTGGATTGATTGACAGCAGCAGCCAATGGCTTCCGCTGCTATAAATCTATCCAATGAGGACAGAGACAGCGTCATGAGCTGCTGGGCTCGTGCTCATTGCTGGAACAGATGGGCTCAGGTAAGAAAATGAGAGACTTTACAATCCCTTTACATTGGGACCGACCTTCCTGTGCTAGAACTCTGTAACAATCAGCACCAGTAGCAGCAGCTTCCTTCTTCTGCAGGAGAGTCAACCAGCCTCCATGAGACTCCTGCATCCTGTGAAGATCAGCAGCTCCAGACCTAATCACTTCACAGGCGTCCTCTGGGCAGCTCTATCATGCACACCCTCCCCTGGCCGCAGCCCAGGGAAGAAGATAGCTTGCATCAGCCAGCCCCAAATATTTATACTCTTACCCATAATGCACCACTGGCAAAGGAAACTCCTAGTGGTGGCATGGGAAACATGAATATTCATAATTCATACCTACTACAAGAAATATACAGCTAAATGAACCACTTCAATACAGAGAACTTATACACCCTTCCTGCCCGGGCCAATTTTCAGCTTTCAGTGCTCTCACATTTTGAATGACAATTACTCAGTCATGCAACACTGTACCCAAACAAAATTTCATTTTTTTCACACAAATAGAGCTTTCTTTTGGCGGTATTTAATCACTTCTGGGTTTTTTATTTTTTGAGACATAAGTGAAAAAAGAGCGAAATTTTCTAAATGAAAACCCTTTTTTTTTGTTTCTATGATAACATAAGTCATTTTTGTTCATAGATTTGGGCCAAAACCTATACTGCTACGTATCTTTGGTGGAAATTACCCAAATAAGTGTATAATATTTGGTCTCTGTGAAAGTTATAGAGTCTACAAGCTATGGTGGCAATCATTGAAAATTGATCACACACTGATGGCCTATCTCATTTCTTGAGGCCCTGAAATGTCAGAAAAATACAAATGCCCCCCAAATGACCCCTTTTTGAAAAGAAGACAGTCCAAGGTATTTAGTAAGAGGCGTGGCCAGTTTTTTGACATTGTAACTTTTCCCCCACAATTCTTGGGAAAATTAAGACATTTTTTTTTTTTTTTTTACACAAAATTGTTATAACAAGATATTTCTCACACACAGCATATGCATACTTCCAATTACACCCCAAAATACATTCTGCTACTCTCCCCGAGTATGGCAATACCACATGTGTGAGACTTTTACACAGCCTAGCCACATAGAGAGGTCTAACATGCAGGGAGCACCGTCAGGCGTTCTAGGAGCATAAATCACACATCTAATTTCCTAACGACCTATTACACTTTTGAAGGCCCTGGAGCACCAGGACAATGGAATTACCCACAAAGTGACCCCATTTTGGAAAGCAAACACCCCAACGTATATTCTATGAGGCATTATGAGTCTTTTGAATGGTTAATTTTTTCCACAAGTCTTCGAACACTTGTAAAGAAAATGAAAAAATGCTAATTTTTATACAATGTGGTCATATTATAAAAAAAATTTGTAACACATAGCATTTACATAGCAAAAATTACACCCCAAAATTCATTCTGTTACTTATCCCGAGTATGGTGATACATGTGTGAGACTTTTACACAACCTGGCCACATAGAGCGGCCCAACAGGCAGGGAGCAGATGGGCTGGTGACAGGTACTCGGGTATTCTGATGAGCTGGTGACAGGTACTCAGGTACTCTGATGGGTTGGTGACAGGTACTCAGGTACTCTGATGGGTCGGTGACAGGTACTCAGGTACTCTGATGGGCTGTTTACAGGTATTTAGGTACTCTGACGGGCTGGTAACAGGTGCACGGGTACTCTGATGGGCTGATGACAGGTACTCGGGTACTCTGATGGGCTGGTGACAGGTACTCGGATACTCTGATGGGCTGGTGACATGTACTCAGATGGGCTGGTGACAGGTACTCAGATGGGCTGGTGACAGGTACTCTTTAGTACTGGGGGATCAGTCAGTGTGATTGGTGTGTACTGAAAGCAGTAACAAGCTGTTACCGCAATCTCCTCCTCACGCACGATCAGTGTGTGAGCTGGAGAACCCGGTAACAGCTCGTTACCGTGGTTTGTTTACATTCTGTGACTGTATGTGATTGGACACAGCCAGTCACGTGGTAAAGAGCCAATTGGCTCTTTACCGTGATCAGGGATGGGCTGTGTCAGGGTGACAAGCCTCGTCCCCGATCGCCGCTCTGCGCGCCATGCATGAGGACAGTGCATGTGACCAGCTGTGATTGGACACAGCCGGTCACGTGGTGAAGAGCCATTTTTTATTGGCTCTTTACACTGACACTCCCAAGGGACACGCCTCATTCCCGATTGCTGCGCTGTGGGCCCCTGGGATGGGAGAGTGTTCCTGCGGTCATCATATGACTTTTTTTACTATTTTGGGCCAGTTTTCCTTTGATGATAAAAAAAAAATCAGGAGATATCCATTACCATTTACCACCAAATGAAAGTCCAATTTGTCCTGAAAATGCTGTATAATCCACGTGGATGTACAAAGTAGTTGTGTGGATATGTACGGTGTAATGGAGAGAGTCCCTGTACGTATGGGAACAGGTTGGGAAAGGGCACAGAGTTTTGCTGACTGAAAGACTACAGAGAATAGGTTTTGAGAGGAGAAAACTGCTCTGGCAGCTTTCTCTGGATTTTGCTATCACCGGATGGGGCTCTGTAGCAGGGCCGATCCTAGGGTCACAGGCACCTGGGTGCAGAAATATTTCTGGCGCCCCCATGTGGGCGTGGTCATCTTACAAACCCCGCCCCTTTACAAACGTTTCTATGGCAACGGCTCAAAACACAGAGATGCTCCCCTAAGGAGTCTTAATTAACCTGGGATCCTCCCATGATCTCTTAACAATAAACAACATACTGGAAGAGAAGCAGGGTACTCTAATGGGATCTGGAGGGGGATCTCTCTAATGGACACAGAGAGGGCTTCTGTTAGAGCAGTGGTTCTCAACTCCTGTCCTCGGCACCCACTAACAGGCCAGGTTTGCAGGATAACTGAAATACATCACAGGTGATATCATTTGCTGCTCAGTGATTGCAGTATTCTAGTCTGCATCTCCCCAAGGTAATACTTAAAATCTGGCCTGTTGGTGGGTCCTGAGGACCGGAGTTGAGAACGACTGTGTTAGAGAGTCTGTTAGAAAGAGCCCCCAGATATACTGCAGACATGGTACAGGAGATGGTCAGAGACTGCAGACAATACAGGAGATGGTCAGAGACTGCAGACCTGATAAAAGAGATGGTCAGAGACTGCAGATATAATACAGGAGATTGTCAGAGATTGCAGACATAGTACAGGAGATGGTCAGAGACTGCAGACACGGTACAGGAGATGGTCAGAGACTGCAGACATAATACAGGAGATGGTCAGAGACTGCAGACAGACATGATATAAGAGATGGTCAGAGACTGCAGACAGACATGATATAAGAGATGGTCAGAGACTGCAGACAGACATGATATAAGAGTTGGTCAGAGACTGCAGACCAACATGATAAAATGGATGGTCATAGACTGCAGACCTGATAAAAGAGATGGTCAGAGACTGCAGACAGGCATGATAAAAGGGATGGTCAGAGACTGCAGACCTGATGCAGGAGATGATCAGAGACTGCAGCTACGATACAAGAGATTAATGCATCAAATGCAGCTTAACAGTGCTCACCAGTTACAGCCTGCCAGTGCCCACAAATTGCAGCCTGCCTGTGCCCACCAAATGCAGCCTTATAAGTGCCCACCAAATGCAGCCTGCCAGTGCCCACCAACTGTAGCCTACCAGTGCTCACCAAATGCAGCTTATCAGTGCCCACCAAATGCAGCTTATCAGTGCCCACCAAATGCAGCTTATCAGTGCCCACCAAATGCAGCATGCCAGTGCCAACCAAATACAGCCTTATCAGTGCCCACCAACTACAGCCTTATCAGTGCCCACCAAATGCAGCCTACCAGTGCTTACCAATTGCAGCCTGCCAGTGCCTATCAATAGCAGCCTGCCAGTGCCTATCAATAGCAGCCTGCCAGTGCCCCTGGACCACACAGAGCGGCGAGGATCCCCTACGGTCACGGAGCTCGGATTTGAATTGCCGGGGCGCCCACTATAACAAAGTCCTGCCTCCTAGTCTGGCTTGCGGCTCCTATGATACACATCACACTGATTCAATTTCACTGCATTGGATCAGTGTTCCATTTATCTGACAGGAACTGGTCTAAGAGGTAGGACTTTTTTACAGCGCCGCCGGTCATTTCAGACCAAAGCTCGTGTGGTGGGAGTGTAGGCCCGGACTAGGACAAAAATGAGGCCCAGGCATTTTAGAAAACAGCCAAAAACTGACCTCCCACCCCCATCTACACCAAACTGACCCCCCCACCCCCATCTATACCACACTGACCCCCCCCACCCCCATCTATACCACACTGACCCCCCCACCCCCATTTATACCACACTGACCCCCCACCACCATCTATACCACACTGCCCCCCCACCCCCATCTATACCACACTGACCCCCCCACCCTCATCTACAGCACCACCACCCCCCCAGTCAAACCACATCTACCCCCACCCCCACAGTCACACCATATCTACCCCACCCCTCCAGTCACACCATATCTACTCCCACCCCCCCAGTCACACCATATCTACCCCCACCCCCCCGTCACACCATATCTACCACCACCCCCCAGTC
>BLSH010300883.1:134050-174880 GCA_018402905.1 Glandirana rugosa | reverse complement strand
TTTTTTTTTGGTACGCTTTTCTTTTTATAACAATAAACAGTAAAGGTTAGGGTCTCCAAAAATGCGGTGACATCTTTGGAGACCCTGTGAAAGTGTGTCCTATTTCTATGTAGTGCTGTTCCCTACGCTAATACTGAACTAATGAATGGTAGCGCTCGAAACAGTGACCGATGCAGAGACCAATATGTTATATAAATAACACTGCGCTATCTGAGGTAAGCAGCAGCCAAATACCCAATCCACAGTATACTTCAAATATAGTAGCACAAGGGCTGCGCTAACAATATGATAAGAAATAGTCCACATATATCATATGGAATGAATGGTATGAAGATCAACAATACGATAATGTCATTCTCCTCATAATCTCCTGGATAGTAAACACCTGGGTGTCGCACACAGCTACCATGATCCACCACCAGTAAGGTAATGAGCTTACCAGACTTAAATTATAAATGCGCCTGATGATATGGGCATAAAATCCTTCTCCTGATAGTCTTCTTGACCAACCATCAACCAGGGTGGATAAGGCTAACTGCACTGTATCTCCCTTGCTGGTGTGGAGTGATCTCCAAAGATCTCCAAAGGTCTCAGTGGGTATCAAGAAGAGAAAAGGAGCCACATAGCCAAGTACCGTTTGGTAATTTTAATAATAAAATGGTAAACAACTCACATGAATCGAGTGAAAAGCAGCAGATTTGTGCAATAAAAGCCGGCATAAATTTCCAAAAGGTGTCGTCAGCGCGAGGGAGGGTGCGCTGACGTCACCTTTTGGAAATTTATGCCGGCTTTTATTGCACGAATCTGCTGCTTTTCACTCGATTCATGTGAGTTGTTTACCATTTTGTCAAGCGCATGAACCGCAGAATCTGCTCATATCGTGTCCTGGCCATGGAAGCAGAGTAGACATACATGTGATGAATTGAGTCAGTGGACCAATATAACCGCAATTCAGGTAGTTTATGTATGCCCATGTTGAGGGTGAGGCCCAGAAAGGTCTTAAATTCGGAAACCGTAATTGACTTCCAATGTCTGGCAAGTGACAAATGGGGATTAGCGGCGATGTATTGACCAGCATATAAATTGCTTTGGTCCACAATAGATCTATAGAGATCTTCGGTGAAATACAGCGAAAAAAAATCAATGGCCCTAAAATCAACTGTATTTACCTGAATTCCGGGTTGGGCAGTGAATGGGGGAATTACGGGCGCTGCATCAGTGGTGGGTTGCCAATCAGGGTTTGCAAACACATCAGGAAGGACACTATGGGTTCTGTGGGCCTGTTTTCTTCGTCTTCGTGGCTGCGGGGCATTACTTGTGCTAGCCACACCAGCTTGAACTGCACTTATGGGACTCGCCACGTCACCAAGTGTTACTGCAGTGCTTGCCAGGTCACCAGAAGGAGTATCAGCGCTAGTACCGGCTCTCTGCTCCATACGAGAGCCCTGCGGTTCTTGCACCTCAGCGACAGCAGAACGGGACCTGGTACGCCTGACCTTAGCAGGGACCACCCAATCGTCAGAGCTTTCTGTCATGGAGCCGCTGTCGAATATCAACTCGATTGGTGAGTCTGAATCTGACAGTGAGTCTTCCCCATCGCTCTCATCTGTCATACTCACAATCGCGTAGGCCTCTTCACTAGTGTACCTCGGATTAGACATGGCCTCTAAATTTATAGGTACACTAGTGAGACTCACAGGCAAAAAAGTGCACCTGGTTGTCAGAGCCTGTGTCAAGTCGCTACCAAAATCACTGTCAGAATTTGCAGGGATCGGGCGTGATCTCTGCGAAGGCTGCAGATATGTGTTTTGTGTTTTGTAAGTGACAGCGATCTATTGATCCTGCACTTGGGTGGGCTGGGCTGGGCAGAGAGGCTAAACGCAGGTGCTAGCACTTATCTGGGCTGATCCCGCTAACGCTGCCTTTTTTTAGAACCCTAATCTAGTGGGGGCGCTAATATAGATATGATCAGATCGCAGATATTGATCAGATACTACAATAACATCTAACACCTACCTAATGTGTGTGTGCATGTCAGAATACCTAACTAACTGACCCTGCCTGGAGTTTGCGCTGACCCTAACGCACGCTAAAACCTAATTGGGCTCACCGCCAGGCGATCGGGGGTTAAAACCTATAAAAGGTATATAAAATAATATATGGCGGGTAATCAGATGGGGAAAAAAACTATCTAGCTAGCTAGCGTCACCTGTGACACTTATACGGTGATCACAGGTGACAGGGGGCAATCAAGGGGTTAAAACCTTTATTGAGGGGCAAGGGGGTATTTACACCTACCTAGGCCTACTAGTAACCTACCCTAACACTTATTTAGTGTCACAAGGGTCACAAGTACAGCGATCAGTAAAAATAAGATCGCTGCACTGTATGACACTGTGACAGGGAGTGACAGGGAGTGAAGGGGTTAACTGGGGGGCGATCAAAGGGTTTAATGTGCCTATGTGACCTGGTGTCAGAGTGCTGTTGGTGCAACTCACGTTTCTAGATGTCTCTCTCTCCTCTCTGCAACGGAAAAGAAAGCAGAGAGGGGAGATGACATCACTTCCCCTGCCTGTGTTTACATTTCACAGGCAGAGGAATAAATCCCATTCACTGGCCGATCAACAGGAATAGACCAAAATCCATTGGTCTATTCCTGTTGACTGAACGGTCCTGCAACGAATGGGACCGCCGCGACCACGCTGGGGGCGCGTGCCCCCTAGCTGTGACCGCAATCACCGCCTATTTACGGCGATTCCCGCTCAGTGTCCACACCGCCACAGTAAATATACTGCGCACGGTGTGGAACCGGATATACAGCTCCGTATATACATTTCCTCTTGTCCTCCAGCACTTTACTTACTTCAGTTACACTTCTACCTCCAGCACATTACTGTACCTGCTTCTCTAAACTCTGGTTTCTCTCTCCTGCACATTACTTGTTCCAGGCCCAGAAGGAAGTTTACTAGGCCTTCTCCATTCCTCCAGCTTGACTACCACATGGTGAGGCCTGCATTGCTGTGCGCAGGGCCTCAGAACCACCCAATACAGGTAGGGACAGTTGATCCCCCTAGTTTAAGGTGGCCAGATTTTTAAAATTAAATCCGGGGACATATTTTATTTTACTAGTAATGGCGTCCATCAGTGACTTATAGCGGGACACTACAGAGTGACACTTTGTGGGAACCAGTGACACTAATAAAGTGATCAGTCCTAAAAATATACACTGTCACTGTACTAATGACACTGGCTGGGAAGGGGTTAAATATAGAGCAATCAAAGGGTTAAATGTGTGCCTAACAAGAGTTTTCTCTCTGTGGGGAGGTTGTTTTTACTAAGGGAAGGCACAGATCCCTGTCTCAGCAGCCATGTTATGTGACACACTGTGGCAGTGCAATGCCAGCCAGAGCCATGATAGAATGCCTGCTGCCTGTGAGTTATGATACCATCCATTATGCCAGAGAGACAGACACAGTGCAATGTAGTCTATTCACAGACACCCCCAAAGCACAGCGGTGTTGAAGCCTTGAAGGCACTGGCAGCCCCACGATCGGATCCACTTCCCCTCTGTGCCTGCTGCTGGACACTGTCAGCTGAGCTCAGCTGCCTTTCTCTGCCTGGCACCACCACTGCCCGCCTCACAGCCTTTCTTGGGGCCCCGGAACTGAGCAGAGGAAACTTACTTACTTGCTGGGGAAGGCAAGGAGACAGGCAGGCAGGTGGCTGGCTGGGACTTGAGACAAGGCAGAAGAACATGTGAGCGGGAATTGCACCCCCCCAAGCTAGTAGGAGCAGCAGAGTGGGGGGGTGGTGTAATTCAGAATTTTCTTTTTAATTCTGCACTCTCTTTGAAATGGTTTGGGCCCCTGTTCAAATCCAATCAGGGGACAAAAAAGGGGACAGATTTGGTCCGGGGACGGTGTCCTCAATCCGGGGACTGTCCCCTGAAACCGGGGACGTCTGGTCACCCTACCCTAGTTTGTAGGTACACTGATGTGCTAGCCGGCCTGATGGACTACTACTCCCAGCTCACCCTCTTACTCCAGGCCCTTCCAGCCACTCCAGCTGCGTTGGCCTCCTCCACTGCCACCATGACACCACAGTCCCTTACTGACTTCTGCATCCTTCCCAGATTGTCTCTCACTCCAATCCGCTCCAGCATGGCTCTATAGCTTCCCAGGGTGTGTGCTACTCACCGGCCACCCGGTGGACTCCCTGCTGAGCTTCTCCAGTAGCACTGTCTGTTGCTCTCCTGCTTCCTTGTGCTGCTCCAGGACCCCTTCCACCCGAACTGCTCCCAGATTGGGCTGACCCTGGGTTTTTAAGGAGGCATGCCCACTGCCAATCTAGATTGGTCAGGGCTACTTAGAATACTTAGAGTACTCCAGATGGCTACACCTCCCTCACAGCTCTCTGTCCAGAAACCTTCCTCCAGTTTCTAGAAAGAAGTGGGAGGTCCTGGTGACCTCATCTGTGAATCACACTCAATCCTCCCTGAGCCACTCCCAGCCCAGAAACAAAAACAATCAGGCTTTCACCCCAGTCAGGCCTGACTAAATTTTCCTCACCTACCAAAAATCTATACACACTAGCTCCCATTTGCTAGGGGGCGCTACGGGTCTAACCAGTGTAAGTCTAACTTTTATTTTCACTATGAAGATGGGGGGTGCTGTGAATGCAAGGGATATTATCTGCTTCCGGATCGCCTCACACAGATATACTGCTGCAGCATGGCCACTTTGTGCTGGAACACGTATCTAGTATGTGATTTGTGGTTTCAGTTAGGGGACATGTCCGCCGCCCCAGCTGTGCTGTGATTTGTTACAGCACAAGCCGATCAGCAGGTCCCAGCCAATGATTGATCACTGGAACCCGCTGATCAGCCCCGTCATTCATGGAAGAGAGCTCTGTGTGGTAAACCACACAGAGTTCTGAATTCTGGCAGGTGATCTTGCTGTTTTTTTATTCCCTGCAAAGCAGGGAAACAAAGAGCAAGATTGCTTAGTAAAAACAGCACATATAAACATATTACACATTGTTAGGCACACATTTATCCCCTAGATGTTAACCCCTTCCCAACCAGTGTCATAAGTAATGGCGGCTGGTGCTCAATATTTTGGGGGGGTGGAAAACGAACACCTCAGGCTCTAATCATGTGCTTCAAGAAAAAAATCTAGTCAGGCCTGACTGTAGGTGCAGGCCTGGATGTTTTGATCTGGGCTAGGGGAGTAGCTCAGGGAGGGGCTAGAGATAGCGGGAAGGAACACCCCTTGGAGATTCCTCCCCCTTGAGCTTGGAGAGTTCTAGAAAGGGGGATGGAGGAGGAGGTGTCACTTCCTGATGTATGACAAGGAGCCCTGACCAATCCAGTGGCTGGATTGGCAGGGGGCAGGCCTCCTTAAATACAGCAATCTGCCAGCAGGTGTCATGAGAGTTTGGGTGGAAGAGTGAGGATGTAGTCAGGAGCTGCGGAGCAGGCTTGTGGCCTTGCCCGGGAGGGGATCCTCCTTCTGGGGGGGGGGGGGGGGTTGAACCTAAGGCCTGGGGCTTGGGTGCAGCCAGGAGCGGGAGTCGGCTCCTGGAGCAGCACAGGAGAAGCAGGAGAGCAGCTGAGGCCTACATGGAAAGAGACTCTTAAAGGAATCTACCTTTAAGTCGGTGAGCGGCGGCCCCTGGGAGTTGGAGGACATGGCTGGGACAGTCTGGGGGAGAGAGAGAAAGCAGTCTGTGGAAGCCAGGAGGAGCCAACCAAGGGGATGAAGAGCCATTAGACCGTCGGACAGACCGGATGGGTCTGGAGGATGGGCTGGGATTAGTAGTTCATCCAAAGGCCCAGCTAGCACCAACATACTTTGCTACACACCAGAGGCTGCCTTGTTTCAGTGAGAGAAACCTACAGCTCTCACCCACAAAGGGTAGTTCAGAGGCCATGTGCTAGCTGTGATGAAGAAGAAGTGTCAGGACATCTGATAAATTTCCCTTCAGACCAGGAGGACAGGTGTCCTATGTTCAATTACTGGGCATCCCACAGTCATCCCTAATCCCTATCCAAGTTTAAACCCCTAAATAAAACAACAAAAACAAAGTACCGGCCTGTTCAGTGACTTTGGATGTGTGGAATACGTGTGATTGAGGGCAGCAGGTGGGTGGACCACAAATTTCAGCCACTCTAAAGGGAGCACATGGCTACACTAGTATAAAAATAAATACATAAAAATTCCAATATCTATACCAGACGCAATAACTTCGTGCAAAACAAATAATATAAACTTATTGGGATTTTTTTTTTACCAAAGACGTGTAGCAGAATACATTTTGGCCTAAATTAATAAAGAAATTAGATTTTTTTAATTGTTTATTAGATATGTTTTATTGCAGAAACTAAAAAATATATATATTTTTTTAAATGTTCTATCTTTTTTTATTTATATTGCAAAAAAGTAAAAAACCCAGTGGTGATAAAATACCACCAAAATAAAGCTCTGTTTGTGTTTAGCACTGTACCCGTAGGGCTTCCTGTGTGTGGACTTCTTAGGCCTTCCTCTAATTACCTGCAGACAGTTGCTAGGGGTCTTTCACATATCCATCCCTTACTCCCATTTGCTTGTTACTCAATGACCAGTCCAGAGTATTTGGGGGTTTTTTTATATTTATTGTGGAACTTGCATAGGAGAAGGGAATAGTGGGATACTCCAACTGAACTATTCACAGTAAATAAGGACAACTTTCACTTGGCCTCACCAGAATATTTGTGGAAGCAAACACACTGCTTTACCATACTGGTACTTGTATGGAAGAATTAAGTCTTCTTGCTCTCACTAGCAGCAGACTTGATGCAGCTCCTTTATCTTCAGGACACTATCCAGCATCCCCTTGACTGACACCCGTCCACTGACTCTTCTAGCTAAAGGGATGGCCCTCACAGGAGAGGCCCTGCAACACAGATTTGTACTCACAGTAGGCAGAATCAGATCCTTCCTGGTGTCTCCCTTCCAGTCAGCTCTGCAGGACCTTTGGGTTCAGCTTCTCTCCAGCCTTCAGGTCGACTACCCAAAGCCGCACGACAACTTCTACAGAGGAGGGGCAGCCTCCCCCTCCCTTTGGGACCTTGTTTTCCAACTGAATACCCTGAACACACTTGCCCTTAGCCAGGGCTGGCCCAAGACATTATGCTGCCTGGGTCCAAGAATGAAATGCTGGCAGACTAGGGTAGTATAGGGGCAGGCTAGGCTAGTATATGGGCAGGCTAGGGTAGTATAAGGACAGGCTAGGGAGTATATGGACAGGCTAGAGTAGCAAATGGAAAGGCTAGGGTAGTATATAGACAGGCTAGGGTAGTATATAGACAGGCTAGGGTAGTATATGGACAGGCTAGGGTAGTAAATGGATAGGCTAGGGCAGTATAGGGGAATCCTAGAGTAGTATATAGACTAGGGTATTATATGGACAGGCTAGAGTAGTATAGGGGCATCCTAGGGTAGTATATAGACTAGGGTATTATATGGACAGGCTAGAGTAGTATATAGACAGGCTAGGGTAATATATAGACAGGCAATTGTCAACCTGCCCCCCGGCCCAGTCCGCCCCCGGATGATACACAAAACTGCTGGAAAAAAAATCTTGGGCGTCAATTTGCCACCCCACTCAAAGTGCTGCCTGGTTCCATTGGACTCAGCAGGACCCATGGTAGGGCTGGCCCTGCCCTTAGCATTTATACAGTCACCCAGCATGCAATGAGCATACCTCCCAACTTTTGGAGATGGGAATGAGGGACACCTATCAGCAAAAATATGTAGGCATCGGACACACACCCTGCCACCCTCTCTTAACAGAGAATTATACAAAAAAAAGATTAGTTGAACCCACAAGTGCTTTTTTTTTACAACTATTATTCCTTTATACTGGCTTTTGACATTTACAAATGCAGCAATTTAGAAATTGGATGAAAGGTTTAGCACTGTGAAATACTTTTTGATAGATAAATAGTGCATTTTATACTCTATATTGATCAGACCAAAATGAGGGACAAATGAGGAGGAAAGAGGGACAGAGGGACTTTGCTCCAAATCAGGAACAGTTCCTCAAAATCAGGGACAGTTAGCTATGCACTGATGGTGCACTGCACTAAAACACAACCACAACGTACCTTGCGGTCTAAGTGCATTATTGGTTGGGGAGAAGGTAGTGCAATGTTCACACGGGCGTATTATAGCATATGTCTGTGTGAGGGCCATCTTTGCCTGCTCGGGGATGCACAGGTGTTCCATACAGGCAGTCCCATTCATGTCAGTTGGGATGCATCAGCTGCACAGACACAGCTGCTGTTCGAGTCCATGCACCCACACAGCTCTTAAATTAGATGCAGGGCCGGCTCTACCACTAGGCGGTGTAAGCGGCCGCTTAGGGCGCCCAGCCCCTGTCCATATACTACCCAAACCTGTCCATATACTACCCCAGCCTGTCCATATACTACCATAGCCTGTCCATATACCTGTGGACCACAGCTGGCATGGGGAAGCGAAAAAATAGGTAGAGAGGCACTGCCAAAATCTCCACCTCTACCACCTCCATCATATTCATGCACAAGGCAAAGGGGGTGGAGTAAGGGGTGGGGCCAAAGGGGGAGGCAAAATTAGGTTTCGCCTAGGGTGTCAAAAATCCTTGCACCAGCCCTGATTAGATGTAGTGGTTGTGTCCATGCAGCTGCTGCGTCCCAATTCACTTGAATGGGACTGCCTGCATGGAACACCCGTGCATCCCCTTAGCGGGCAAAGACTGCCCTCACACGCACATACGCTGTACTACACTTGTGTGAATGAGGCCTAATTCATTTCAGTTATTGGACTTGCAATAGTGTGAATGGGCCCCTAGCAATCCTGTCACTGGAGAGTTGTTATCAGCAACACAATGGTTAGTATGACATGGCCCTGAGCTAGAAAATGTATTTTACATAGTGCAGGTTCTAAAGTAATCAGTGCTGCATGCAGCACTGAGCATATCGCCATCACTGCACAGCTCCTGCCAGTGCAGAAAGAAACTAGAAGTAAATGAATAGAAAATAGAGGCAATGAATACACAGCTCCATGCCTCATATGGTTATCATGGCTGCACATGGCCTGAACGTCCACAGTTCTGTAGAATGTAACCCCTTGTGTACACAGCAATCTTGCTATGCAACCATAGCAGGCATCAGTTCTCGCTGGCTGCTTACAAAAGTAAGCCTGAAAGTGCCTAAGAAAGCTTGGAAAATGTAATATTTGGACCCCTTACAAGGCGTGGGATATGGTGCGACAGGAAGTGGGAAGCGGCTTGCACATTGGTAGTTTCTGTGTAATGTGGGCACCTGCACAGCACGTCATTAGGTCTTAGCAACCAATGACTGAGAGGAAGAGTAAAGTGGGCAGGGGGTTGGGGAGAGAAGCAGACAGCGCAGGCATGCCGGAATCCTCAGCGGGCACAATCCATGTGAGAGAAGACTTTGCATTCACTGAGCTCCGGGACTTCAGCCCTGCTCTGCGGGACCCCCTGGACTTACTTGAAGTCACGGGAGAGTCCTGCAGAATCCTGGATGGTTAGGAGGTATGCAATGAGGCATCTTCCTCTGCCAATAACCAGGGCTGTAACAATGCCTATGCCCTCACTTCTCAGGTGTCCTCCCACTGACCAATGTGCCTCCCTATTGAGCAGTGTGAAACATTCAGACAAGCTGAGCTGCACCTGAGCACCATGAGCAGACCTCACCAATGGATCCTGCTCCATGGAAGGTAAAGAGCATTGTAAATGTACCTAATGATCCTCCTGTTTGGCAGAAAGACCCAAAACTACACTCACTTCTAGCACCTACCTAGGAGGGTGCTATATGTGTGAAAAAAAAAAAAAAGTAAATTTCATTTGGGTACAGCGTTGCATGACCGCACAATTTCCAAATAAAGTAGTGCAGTGCTGAATAGCAAAAATGGCTTGGTCATGACGGGGGTAAAAGTTCAAGTGGTTATGTGAGGTGGTTTGTGTGCTAACTGACACATTTGTTGACTGCAATAACAAGAGTACATTATTTATTAATTCTGTGATGAGGTGGACTTAACCTTTTGTAGCACTTACTCCCCAAGGACTTACTGGAAATTTGCCCAGGTTCTTTCCCAGTGGCTTGCCCCGGACATGTCCCGACACCACTTCCGATACAGCTCCAATTGTGTACGTGTGTTCCACGCTGGTTCCTTCACCACCAGGCAGGGTCCTGGCCGGCTAATCCATCTAACCTGCCGGAACACCGCCAACCCACTGTGACACATGCCAGGTCTTCTCTGAGTGGCCATGGACTCCTCGTATTACATGCTGCTTGAACTTTATATTATGTGAGTAGCTATTTGGCTGATGTTTTTAATAAATTCCCGTTTGACTCAACTTGCTACACTTAGTTTGGCGCACCTTGCTGTACTTTAAAAAAAAAAAAAAGTTTTGCCTTTAGCTATACTTTAGCCTCTTCAGCTCTGGAAGGTTTTACCCCCTTAACGATCAAGCCATTTTTTGCGATCGCACTGCTTTACTTTAACTGACAATTACGCGGTCGTGCAGCACAGTACCCAAATAAAATGTTTAGCCTTTTTTTCCCACAAATAGAGCTTTCTTTTTGTTGTATTTGATCACCTCTGCGGTTTTTATTTTTTGCGCTACCCAATGTCCGCCGGCGAGCCGCGATGAGCGGCCACAGCTAAAGAATGGGGAACCGCCGATGTAAACACGGCGGCTCCCCGCTCTTTTAGTGGAGGCATAGGAGATCTACTGATCCCTGCCACTGGGATCAGTTAGATCTCTTATGCCCATGGTAGCACAACCCCCCCCCCCCCACAGTTAGAACACGCCCAAAGAACACAGTTAACCCTAGATCTCCCCCTGCAGGTTAACCCCTTCACTGCCAGTGACATTTATACAGTTACAGTAATCAGTGGACATTTAAATTTCTGATCGCTGTATAAATGTCATTGGTCCCAAAAAAGTGTCAAAATGGTCCGACATGTCCGCTGAAATATCGCAGTACCGCTAAAAATTGCAGATCGCCGCCATTACTAGTAAAAAATAAAAACCCCAGAAATAAATTCTCGTCATCCGTAAGCGCTGCCACTTTTGCGCAAACCAATCAATAAACGCTGATTTCGATTTTTTTACCAAAAATATGAGGAAGAATATAAATCAGCCAAAACTGGTGAAAATTTTTTTTTTTTAATATATTTTTTTGGATTTGGATTTTAGCAAAAATTAAGAAAAATTGTTTTTTTTTTGCAAAATTGTTGCTCTTCTTTTGTTTATAGCGGTGATCAGAAATGACGCAGAGGTGATCAAATACCACCAAAAGAAAGCTCTATTTTTGGGAAAAAAGGACACAAATTTCGTTTGGGTACAACGTCGTACGACCGCGCAATTGTCAGTTAAAGCGATGCAGTACCGTATCGCAAAAGTGCTCTGGTCCTAAAGTGGGAAATCCTTCTGGGGCTGAAGTGGTTAAAGCCCATACAGCTTCAACAAGCTTTTATGATGTGTTTTTGAGGCTTTGGCTGTGCTTCAAACAGGCTTTAGTGAGGCTTCAACAAGGCTTCAGTGATGCACTTTTAAAGCCTTGTTGAAGCTTGGTAAACGCCCTGTGTGTTTGTTGATATCTCACACCTGCAATTTCTCCAAAACAATGCGAAGCTAAAGCTGAATTACAGCCTCTGAAAAGCCGCAGGTGCTTCAAGCAAGCTTCAAACAAGCTTTGTCATAGACTTCTATGGAGGCCTTGAGGAGGCTTTGAAGCATGGCTAAAGCTACATGGGGTATCATTTTTGACGCGAAGCTGAAGCCCAGCCAAGCCAACGCAAGGTGTAAACAGGACTGTAAGCTAACCATTTTATTTAGTGACAGGGGCTTTGATTGGCGTTAAAGGAGCTTTAACAACCCCTGTCTGCCGCCCTGTTTTGCAGCAAGTGTAAACGAGCCCAACTGACAGTTTTTGGGGACCAGTGACACCAATACTGTGATCAGTGCTAAAAAATATGCACTCTTACTGTACTAATGATACTGGCAGGGAAGGGGTTACCATCAGGGGCAATCAAAGGGTTAACTGTGTTCCCTGGGAGTGCTTGCTAACTGTGTGGGAGGTGCTTTGACTGGAGGAACATAAAGATTTGTGCTCCTGCTTAGCAGAAACACAGGATCAGTACATTCTCCTCTTGTTTACATAGACAGACTGCCGTTGTGCCTGTCTCACAAACAATCGGCAGGTCCTGGCGGACATCATCTCTGCCGGACCCGCTGATTGGCTTCTGCTGTGTCCAATCCCAGCAGAAGCGGGTCACCGGCAGGCCCCAGACCCGGAAGTGTCCGATCACGTACTAGGTACATGGTCCGGCACAGAGCGCCTGTTCTGCTGCAGTACATGTGAATGGGGGGCTGCAGCCAATTAAATCAGTGCTAAAGGCATTTTTTTTTTTTCAATTTTGGAGAATTCCATTCACTTCCTGTTCAAAAGCCACAGCTGGAAATGACAGGAAATCCTCCCACCAGGACTTGTGTCCCCATTGGAAGATTTCCCCTCTATTCTTGTTCTGGTGACAACCCAAAATGTGGGATTTTCTTTGGTGATAACAGTCACCAGGAGAAATAGAGGGGGTGAATCTCCCTAACAGGGACACAGACAGTAATAAAACCTTACAGGGGGTCTAATCCCTCTGCGCTTTATACAAAAGTAAAACAGGTATTCCCTTCGGTGCTATCATGGTTTATACAGTGCAAAGGTAGAGCTGACTTTATTACAAGCAGGAAGCCCGTAGACCTGAACTTTGTTCCCAGTTACAAGGTAATTAGTTGTAAACCAGATGGGGTGTAAGAGTTCTCTTCTATCCCGCTGTCACTTCTCCTCTGAGCATCCACCGAGCTCCGCCCACTCCTCTGCCACAGCATCGCTTCGCTGTACCCAGAGCCCCGCCCACTCCAACTTCACTTCAGTGTACCAGGGACCCGGGACCCGCCCACCGGACCACTCTGAACTCACATGCGGGGAATGTGGGGGGGGCTATGCAAATGTAGCGGCGCGATCACCACCTTCCGAAAACATCCCTCTCACCGCCCCGGAAGCCCCCGCTATGCCCCGCTCTCCCATTGGACGGCCGCGAAGAAGAGGCGCGCGCCTCCGCTCGCTCCCGCGCTGGCTTTGTGTAGCTGTGTGGGACTCGTGGAGCTGAAGCGTACTCCGCCGAAGGGCGCCTCTGCGGGGAAGCCATGGAGGAACTGAGCGCGGTCGGGGAGCAGGTGTTCGCGGCCGAGTGTATCCTCAGTAAGAGGCTGCGGAAGGTAAGGCCCCATCTTCACAGCCGCCATCCATTCCCATGACCCCGCCCCCTGGAACAACAAGTCACCCCGTGTTTTCTTGTCTCCCCCGCAGGGAACGGCCGAGTACCTGGTGAAGTGGAGAGGATGGTCCTCCAAGTGAGTGCAGAGCTAGGCCTGTGTGTGAGCGGACTGTACCCCCTCTATGGTTCCCCCCTCCTGTACTGACACTCCTCCGCCATGTTTATGTGTGTTTACATTCCTCACTGATCTCTCATCATCCATGTACTGCTGGCTGCGCTCCTCCATGGTGTACATCACACCTGTATGGAGGAGGAGGACATCATCATCCCTGTACTGCTGGCTGGGCTCCCCCATGGTGTGCATCACACCTGTATGGAGGAGGACATCATCATCCCTGTACTGCTGGCTGGGCTCCCCCATGGTGTGCATCACACCTGTATGGAGGAGGACATCATCATCCCTGTACTGCTGGCTGCGCTCCTCCATGGTGTGCATCACACCTGTATGGAGGAGGACATCATCATCCCTGTACTGCTGGCTGCGCTCCTCCATGGTGTGCATCACACCTGTATGGAGGAGGACATCATCATCCCTGTACCACAAGTATCTTTTGGTTCTTTTAGATCAGGTATCGCCAAGCTTTCTAAGCAAAGGGCCAGTTTAACCACTTGCCGACCGGCGTCTGACGGCGACAAGGTAGCTTATTATCCCAAACCGCCGTCATATGGCGGCTGCGATAACTAGTACTGTGAGCGCGTGCCGCCGGAGGCACACTCACTGTGTCCGGGCGAGCCAGGGAGCAGGTACGGTGGACTTGATCGCCGACAGCTACCCACGATGCCATCCCGCCGCAGTGAGAGACCTGAGGTCCGTTTATGTAAACATGGATCTCCGTTCTTAGAGGGGGAAGGGCTGTGGTCACAGGCTTCCTGTATATGGAAGCCGTGATCACTCCCTTCCCCCTGCCAGCCCACATACAGTTAGAACACAACCGGGGAACACAGTTAACCCTTAGTGCGCCCCCTTCAGGTTAACCCCCATTCACTGCCAATGGCATTTACACAGTAATCGGTGCATTTTTATAGCACTGGTCGCTGTATACATGCCAATGGTCTGACATGTCCGCCCCCAATATCGCAGTACCACTAAAAATCGCAGATCGCTGCCATTACTAGTAAAAAATAAAAACCCCCGAAATTAATTCTCATCCGTAAACACGGCAACTTTTGCGCAAACCAATGAAATGTCGATTGCGATTTTTACCAAAAATATGAGGAAGAATATAAATCGGCCAAAACCGATGAAAAAAAATCTTTTTTTATATTTTGTTTGTTTTTTTTTGGATTTGTATTTTAGCAAAAAGTAATTAAATATTGATTTATTTATTTTTTTTCTTTTTTTTGCAAAATTGTCGCGCTTTTTTTATTTTTTTTATTTATAGCAGCGATCAGAAATGACGCAGAGGGGATCAAATACCGCCAAAAGAAAGGTCTATTTGTGGGGAAAAAAGGACGAACATTTCGTTTGGGTACAATGTCGCACGACTGCACAATTGTTAGTTAAAGCGACGCAGTGCAGAATCGCAAAAAGTGCTCTGGTCCTAAAGTGTGAAATTCTTCCATGGCTGAAGTGGTTAATGCCCTTAAGACTTTAGAGGGGCCGGATTGTGGCCAGCAGGAATAGAATTTTTTTCTGGCTTCAGTGGGAGTAAACCATGCCCCATTATTGGTGTCAGTGGGCAGATTAGTGTATCATAACAGTAGGGATGAAAAGTGCCTCAGGGGCTGAAAAAGTGCAACCAAAGGGCCATAGTTCGCAGACCCCTGTTTTTGATCCAGTGATGAACTTCGGTCTGTAAATGAGGTAATTTTAACCACTTAACCCCTTCCTGACCCCGTTGCGTACATATACTGCTGGAATGTGGCAGCATAACGCGAATCACTGTTTATAAATGGTGATTCACGCACACGCGGCTAGGGGGCGAGTGCATGCTAGTGCCCGCCGTGAGCTCCCTCAGCTTGGCTGCGCGTTGGGCGGACTCCAAGTCCGCCGGCAACCCGAGAGCGCCTACTACACAGAAAGAACGGGGAACTGCCGATGTAAACACGGTGGTTCCCCGTTCTGCCATTGAGCATGACAGTGATTTGCTGATCCTTGTAATTGGGATCAGTTTGATCTGTCATGCCCCCGCCAGCCCAGCCGCCCCCCTAGTTAGAACGTGCCTAGGGAACACAGTTAACCCCTTGATTGCCCCCTGCAGGCTAACCCCTGCACTGGCAGACATTATACAGTAATCAGAGCTTGTGTGTTTTTTTTTTTTTCTTTTAATTTTATTTTAGCTCCGATCGCTGTATAAATGTCAATGGTCCCAAAAAAGTGTCCGATCTGTCTGCTGCAATATCGCAGTCCCGATAAAAATCACAGATTGCCACCATTACTGGTAAAGAAAATAAATATTAACCACTTCAGTCAGGGAGCTGTTTTTTGGGTTTGTTGTTTACAAGTTAAAATAATTTTTTTTTTTTTTTGCTATAAAATTACTTAGAACCCACAAACCATATATATATATATATAAATATAAAATTTTATTTTCTCTAACACCCTAGAAAATAAAATGGCAGTCATTGCAAAACTTTGTCACACCATGTTTGCGCAGTGGTCTTCCAAGCGTGCTTTTTTTTTTTTTTATTCAGTTTTTTTGGTTAAATAAGAAAACGGTAAAGTTTTTTTTTTTTTTTTTTTTTTTCCATATTGTGAAAGATAATGTTACGCCGAGTAAAATGATACCCAACATGTCTTGCTTCAAAATTGTGTCCGCTCGCGGAATGGCGACAAACTTTGCAGCTTAAAAATCTCCATTGGCGACGTTTAAAAAATTCTACAGGTTAGCAGTTTTGAGCTACAGAGGAGGTCTAGTGATAGAATTGTTGCTCTCGCTCTAAGGGTCCTTTCACACATGCGGAGCACGTTTTGACGAGGATCCATCCGTTGATCCCCGCTGAGCCGACGGATGACAGGACAGTCTCTGCAGCTCCATTCTCCTCTATGGAGAATCGGATGAACATGGACCGTCTGTCCGTGCTCCTCCGATTCGCCAGGCGGATGGAAAATAGGGCTTCCATCCGTCTGTTTCTGGCGGATCAGGTGTCAGCAGACATGTCACCGCTGACATCTGCCGCTCCATAGAGCACAATGGAGTGTCCGTTTGGGTCTGCCTGAAAAACTGACAGGCGGACCCAAACGGTTAAACATTTTTGTTTTTACTGTAACAGTTTAACCTGTTTTCCAAAACTTTCAGCTGTTTTGAAAAAATGTCTTTAACCAGTGTAGTAACTCCCCCCAGGGTACACATCTCCCTCTGGCTGATAATTTATGATCTAAGAAAGATCACCTGCACGCATTATTCTTAGCTGCTCTGACATTTACAGCAGTGAGCAACACACTAGGGAGCTGCCAGCAATGGCTCTCTAAAATAAATTGTTGCCTAAGGTTTTCACCATCTGCAGTTATCGATCTTAAAAATATAACCCGTAAGTAAATATAATTATAGAGTACAAATTCTAGATCAATATAATTTTCCATCAAGTCTGTCAGTTGCTTTTTATGGAAACTCAAACCACTCATTTTAGAAAAAGCTGAGCCCTAGATTGATATCTGCCCTGTAGTCCCCAGCACAGCAGAAATCTGGGCAGAAGTCCAGCGCTCTGAGCCATTCATAGAGGACATGTGCTTACAGTAAGCAGGCTGATGGTGAGCAGAGGAATGGCCCCATTAGTATTCTGTTTCTCCTTCATTATACAATCAGCAACCAGAGGATTTGCTTTGAGCTAGAGCTGCACAATTAATCGTTAAAAAATTGCAATCTCGATTCAACCCCTCTCACGGTCTTGACAGCATTTCCATGATTCATTGCAGAGTCAGAGCTGACAGCTGTCCAAAAAAAAAACAAAGCCGTGCACGAGCGAGCTGCTGTTTATAAATGGCGATTCACGCTACTGCAACACTCTGCAGCAGTAAATGTACGCGGGCCGGTCGGGAACCGGTTAAAGAAAAATCCTTCTTTTTTTTTTTTTTTTTTTTCTTTTTTTGTCTCTGAAGCAAGTTCTCACTCTATTCTTGAACTAGTGACAACTCAGAAGTTCAGATTTTTCTTTACGCTAGGTTCACACCCATGCGTGATGTGATTGAGTTTTTGGTTCCACTTAAATGCAAACGCACCAAAAAACTCAAACTGCTGCATGTCAAAAAAAATGGTCACGGATCTTTTCTAAAAAAAATGCATCTGTTGAAACCGCGCAGATGTGAATGTGACCCATAGAAAAAAACCTGTTAAATGAACTGTAGTGCTTCACTGCAAAATGCCTAGGTGTCGGCCTACTGTCTTTCCTGAGAACCTTAGTCATTAGGACAAACTGGGTGGATCACCCCCCGGTGGGACACAGACACCTGTCGAAACCTGACAAAGTTCTAAGCGTTCTCTGCTCTATTCAAAGCGGAAAAAGTGTCTTACATCCTAGATGTTACAATTTTGTTCACTTATAAAATCCCTATAATTACCTTGTCATGTTTTGCAGGCACAACAGCTGGGAACCAGAGGAAAATATTTTGGATCCACGACTACTTCTGGCATTCCAGAAGAGGTAGGTTTTTCATCAAGTAACATCTAAGTTTGCAAAATATACATCTATGCTGGACTAGATTTTTGTTTTTACCGATTGATGTAATGCAACTTATACATTTGCAACACAAGTCATATTGAAATGGAATATTATTAAAAATGTACCTTTCCTTTTCAGTTTGCAGTGCTGTAATTGTCTGTAAAATGCATTGCAATATGGCTACCTGGAGGCAGTCTGTACACAGATGGGGTACAGAATGCCCCCCAGAAATGTAATTTCCTGCTTGTGTGATTGGCTCACTGATTTTCCCAGAAGTCTGCACTAAGATGTATATCCCATTTTGAACATTCCTTACAACAAAAATGGTGAGATACACTCAACGGGAAATCTGGTCTAAAGGGATGCACACCCAGCAATTTTCTTAGAGCCCTGCAGGTGCAGGAGCTGATTGAGAATGACAAACTCGCTTCCATTAACATTCACTCTGTACATGGTAGGAATCTGCAACAAAGAGGTTGATTTACTAAAACTGCAGAGTGCAAAATCTGGTGCAGCTGTGCATAGAAACCAATCAACTTCCAGGTTTTATTGTCAAAGCTTAATTGAACAAGCTAAAGTTAGAAGCTGATTTGCTACCATGCAGAGCTGCACCAGATCTTACAATCTTCAGTTTTAGTAAATCGACCCCCAAAGTTTCAAGCGGTTGTCTACCCAATTTTTGTACTTTTACCTACAGGTAAGCCTATAAGAAGGCTTACCTGTAGGTAAAATGAATATCCCTTAAACCTGTACGGTTTAGGAGATATTTCCTCTCCAAGATGCTGCGGCGTTACGGCGCATGCGCCGTGTATGTCCCGGCAATAGGGCCGGACCTTGCCGGAAAGAGGGGTCCCGCGCGCATGCGCGGCAGTGATGTCTCGCGGCTCCGGCCAGTCAGTGCCAGAGCCGCGTACCCGGAAGCAAGATCCGAGGGAAGATGTTCGCTCCCTCAGAGCGGACCGAGCAGCTCGGTCGGATCTTCATTTTCAAGGTAAGTATTTCATAATGAGCTAGTATGCGGTGCATTATGGGATTGTCTTGCAGGCTTAAATTATTATTATTTTTTTTTTTTAATGGGTAGATAACCGCTTTAATTTGCAGAAAGTGGATATTCCACAAACGGGAGCCAGGATAAGCAGCAAGCTTAAGGCTGGGTTCACACATATGCAAGTTGGATGCGGCTTATACTGCATCCAGTTCGCAGAACATTTGAAAATATGTTCTTTTCAATGTGTGGTTCACACATGTGCGTTGCATCCGCACTCCGCATTGCACAAAGAATGTGTGTTTTCTAGGCAGTGCGGTGCGAATTGCAGGCACATAGGCCTCAATGGGAACGCATCTGATTTGCAGATATGTTCCATCCTGAACACAAATTCTCCCCGCCCCCAAAGAGAACGGAGCTGCAATTTGCTCTGGACTAGTGTGAACCCAGGCTAAGCTTTCTTAACGGGCGCTTTTTCTTTTAAATTTGTATTTCAGCATCTGGATCACTTTAAAGTGGAACTACAGTCACTTAAGCATAAAATTGCCAGGAGGTAGTTTCTCGGCAGGTCTCTTTTGCCAAAATGTGTCTGGCTCCCTGTGACTTTGTACAGCATGCAGACTCTGACCCTATTCTCAGCATGCAGAGGATAGAGCCAGGTGTGGAAGTGTGTGTTTGTGTATATATCTATCTCAATAGGCAAAGTTTGCAGCAGAGATGGCTGTGGTGGGGTGGCCACAGTGGTTACTGTATCCTGGATAGTTATCGCTCGGGGGCGGCTCAATGGAAGGTACAGTGGGGAAAATAATCATTTGATCCCCTGAGGATTTTGTAAGTTTGCCCACTTATAAAGAAATGAAGGGTCTATAATTTTTATCATAGGTGTATTTTAAATGATGGAGACAGAATATCAACCAAAAATCCAGAAAAAAACACATGATACAAATGTTCTAAATTGAGTTGCAGTTCAGTGAGTAAAATATTTGATCCCCAAGCAAAACATGACTTAGTACTTGGTGGAGAAACCCTTGTTGGCAAGCAGAAAGGTTAGATGTTTCTTGTTGGTTACCAGGTTTTCACACATCTCGGGAGGAATTTTGTTCCACTCTTCTTTACAGATCTTCTCTAAATCCTTGAAGGTTCGATTTACCAAGCGACAGCCAAGAACCTTAACTCCTTTCATAAATTTTCTATAGGATTAAGGTCTGTTGACTGACTAGGCCCCTCTGTGACCATAATGTACTTCTTCTTGAGCCACTCCTTTGTTGCCGTGGCAGTATGTTTTGTGTTATTGTCATGCTGGAAGACTCATCCAGGACCCATCTTCAGTGTTCTGGCTGAGGGAAGATGGTTCCCATCCAAGACTGTAGGGATAGTGTTCTTAGGGTCATAGTCAGCATTTTTCTTCCTCCAAACAATGCGAGTCCCCCTCCTCAAGAAGGCACATGTACAGGCACGTCTGAAGTGTGCCAGTGAACATTTGAATGTTTCCGTGAAGGATTGGTAGAAAGTGCTGTGGTCAGATGAGACCAAAATTGAGCTCTTTGCCATTAACTTGACTCGAAGGTGGAAACATGATGCTTTGGGGAGGTTTCTCTGCTAAAGGTACAGGCTAAATTTGCCGCATTGAGGTGCCATGTATTGTAAAATCTTGGAGGAGAATCTTCTTCCCTGAGCCAAAAACACCGAAGATGGGTCTTCCAGCATGACAATGATCCAAAATATACCACCAAGGCTCAAGAAGAAGCACATTAACCAATTACGGACCGCCTGCCGTCGTTGTACATTGCTACTTTGACGTGGAATACCGTTATGGTAGCAGTTACCATAACCCCCTGTATTGTGTTTTTTTTCAGTGGGCAATCCTCTTTCAGATAAGTGGTTTCTGCGGCGGATTCGCAGCCAGACCACTTTTACCAGAAGCGGGAGATGGCCACCCTCCCGCCACTTTACAGTTGTCTACGCCGCTTACCGGATCCGTCGGTAGCAATGGAGACAATCTGGTCCGCTCCCCTCAATGCCTGGATGCCAATGAGGGCAAGATGGAGCCCGCTCGGCTCCATGTCATTGAAGGGCAGAACTAACGTCAAATGACACTTCTGCCCAATGCTCGTAAAGGAGACAATTTTTTCTCTTGCGTTCACTGACAGACTCAGCCCTCATATGACAAGTGTGGTTATATGCACATCCTACTAGGAGTTAACTAGGCAAATAGAAAGAAAGCAAGCTGGCCCCTCCCAGGAGGCCGTCCTCTCTCTCCCATATAACCCACCTGCTCTGCTTAGCATATCAGTTTTATTATGCCTAGTGCAAGGAGTTGACCTGGCTCCCTTATGGGACCTGCGGTTCATCCTTTTTGCTACCGCTTTTTTATTTTTTTTCAAGCTATCTGATGAAGACTGCTATCAAGAAGCCGGCTGGGGCATAGAGAATAACTAGAATCCTGCGCTTTCTCCAGCACGGCCGACCGATGTGAGCTAGTCCTAAGCCTTGGCGGGGCCCGCCGCATCGCGTCCGTTCCGTGCGGGCTGCCAGTGGGTGACCTCCACTTGCGCCCGGTGACCGGACTTGGTGCCTGTCCAGGGGCCTATGGCATACAGCATCCCACTCCAGCATTGGAGGAAGGTCTGCGACCGGGTGGCTACCCGCTACGCCCGTCGGAGTGGTGAATGGGGGGGGGGTGCTGGGCGTATTTTAGCGTTGTGGCTGGCCGATGAAGGGTGTTCGCTGGGCTAGTGCCCCCCTGGGTGTCCTCGCCCCCGCCCCCCCCCCCCCACACACACACACCGCACCTCGTGCGTTCGTACCGCCATGCGGCGATCCGCCGCCATTTTGCCATAGCCGCGGCCATTTTACTGAGGGTTACCCTCTAGTGCCAGCAGCGGCCACTTTGCTGTAGTCGCGGCCTGCATAAAGGCTTTGGGCTCTTGTGGACGTTTTCGGCGGCCATATTGGATGTCCCTGGAGAAGTAAAAAACGTGCTGCTGCCGTTTTACTTCCTCTTTCGCTTGGGACAGCGTGGCTGACTACAGATGGCGCAAGCTTCTTACTGGTGGTCCTTAAGCACTCCTGCTGGGAGCAGCGCTTGTGGGCAAAACAGCAAGTATAGCTGGGCTCTCCCTGGGGTGCTGGTAGCGGTGGGTGCAGTCCTCCTACGGTCTCCCTGGCATTCTGTGAGGCTGCATTGTGGGGGTGTCAGGTCATTTTTCAAATTTTGACGGTCAGTTCTGGTGTTGCGATGGCAGATGGCCCTGCAGGTCCTTCTGGGCAGTGCTCTGGGGGCCCCTAAAAAGCGTCCGCCTCCCCCTTGTTCCTCGGGGAAAGAGTCCGAACCGGAAATGGCTTCGGGGGTCACGGAGACACCCGTGGAACTCTGAGGGTGAACTAGTCCCCTCGGACAGCGAAGAGGACCAGGGGGCCGCGGTTGCGCGCGAAAATGCGCTGGTGGCCGCACTGATTTCTAATATCCGTGCGTCCTTGCGACTGGACCAAGCAGGGGAGTCGCAAGTGTCCGCATATGTTTGCGGGTCTGCTAGGCCACCTAGGTCGCCTAAGGCTTATCCGTATGATCACTTTTTTGACCACTTGGTCTATCAGGAATGGCAGCGTCCGCAGAATTCCTTCGCCCTACCTAAACTCTTCGCTATACGCTATCCCTTTTGAGGGCTTCCCCCGCAGTGGACCCTCCGGTGGCTTGCCTGAACAAGGCAACGACCATTCCTTTGGAAGGGTGTCCCTCGTTTAATGACTAAGCCGATAGGCGGACGGAGGTGGTGTCAAAGGCACTTTTCCTGTTTGCAGTATCAGCCATGAGGAGGCCGGCCATAGCGGCACAATATCTGTCTGAGTGTATGGCGGAGCTGCAGAATGATTTGGACTGTGGCAGGACGCTCAAGGCGTCGCAGAAAGCAGACCATTTGTTTCAGGGTCTTCGGTGCCTGTGTGATGCAGCTCTGGACCTGCTTCCCATATTGTCAAAAATGTCTGTTTTTTGCAGTCATTATCAGACGAGTTCTCTGGTTACGTTCGTGGTCGGGTGACCACGCATCCAAGAAATGTCTTGCGGATCTTCCCTTTCAGGGTGGCTGTCTCTTTGGGCCACAGTTGGATGAAATCAAGGATTTCACTGGAGGGGAAGAGTACTTTTCTTCTGGAGCCCAGTCGGCGGGAGTTCCACTGCAAGCAGGGTCCTGCCTCTTCGGGTCAGAAAAGCAGGTTTTTTTGTGCCCCTGGCGCATCGGGCAAGGGGTCGAGGCCCGGCAAGCCTGCCGCAGGGGCTGGCAAACGACCCTGGCAACGCAAGAATGAAAAGACACAAGACAAGCCTTCCTCTGCATGATGGTTTGCCCCCACCTGAACTTCGGGTGGGGGGGGGCGTCTTCTTGGGTTCGCAGACAGGTGGAATGCCCACATATCCGACCGTTGGGTGCAGGAAGTGGTGTCCTCCGGGTACAGAATAGAGTTCAGCACTCTACCCCCAGACAGGTTCTACCCATCGAACTTGAGACTCCCTCAGGGGCGTCGGGAGGACCTCCTAAGGGCTGTTCAGGCACTCTCCGACCAGGTGATCGTGCCAGTACCTCAGTTGGAAAGGTTTCAGGGTTTTTACTCCAACCTATTCGTGGTCCCCAAAAAAAGGGGGGGGGGGGTCAGGCCAGTTCTGGACCTAAAGGCGTTAAACCACTTTGTGAAAGTGCGAAAATTCCGGATGGAATCTGTGGCCGCCCTGCATCGAGGGGATTTCATGGCGCCCCTGGATATCAGGGACGCGTACCTCCATGTTCCTATTTGTCTCTGGCACCAGCGCTTTGCGGTGGGAGATCTCCATTACCAATTCGTGGCACTTCCCTTGGTCTGGCCTCTGATCCTCGGGTGTTCACCAAGCTGGTGGCCCCGGTGCTGGTGCTACTGAGGCAGAGAGGCATTGTGGTGGTAGCATACCTAGGCGACCTGCACCTGAGAGCGGAGTCTGCTTCGGCTCTGACCTCGTTAAAGGACTTCGGCTGGCTGATCAATCTGCAGAAGTCGACGGTGACACCGTCCTGTCGCCTGGAATATCTGGGTCTGATTCTGGACACTGAGCAGGCGAAGGTGTTCTTACCTCCGGCCAGGTTACTGACACTGCAAGCAGCATTGCGAACTCTGCTGTCACGCCGGTGGTTCTCCTTACGGTTCTGTATGCGGGTGTTGGGGCTCATGGTTTCAGCCTTGGAGGCGGTACCCTACACCCAGAGTCACACTCGGCTCCTTCAACGAGCGATTCTGTCTCGGTGGGACAAGTCCCCACTGTCCCTAGACCAGCTGATCAGATTGGATCCTCAGACCAGAGGGTCGTTGACCTGGTGGTTTCGGCCCTGGCTCTAACGTTGGGGGAAGTTTTCTTCCCCTGAATTAGGCTGGCATTATTGGTCGGCGCAGGAATCTTGCCTTCCGATCAATGTGCTGGAGCTGAGGGCGATCAGGCTCTGCCTCTCCCACTGGACGGTAAGGTTGCGTGGGCTCCCGATTCGGTTTCAGTTGGACAATGCCATGGCAGTGGCTTATGTGAACCATCAGGGCGGAGCGAGGCTGCAGATGCGGCTCTCATTCTGCGATGGGCAGAACTTCACGTGCCGGCGATCTCCGCCATCTACATTCCGGGCATAGAGAATTGGCAGGCAGATTTTCTCAGTCGCCAGATGCTGGATCAGGGGGAATGGTCCCTACATCCAGAAGTATTCCGCCAGATTTGCCACAAGTGGGGCACGCCAGATGTGGACCTCATGGCGTCTCGGTTCAATCACAAGGTGAGAACTTTTGTGTGCAGGACGAGAGACCCGCTGGCGGTCGCCACGGACATGCTGGTAGCGCCTTGGGGGTCGGCATCGGCTTCTGTACACTTATCCTCCCATCAAACTTCTACTGCGCAGGGTGAAAGCGAAGCGGATTCCGACAATCCTGGTAGCTCCGGATTGGCCTCGGCGTCCTTGGTACGCCGACGTGGTGCGAATGGTGGCAGATGTTCCCTGGCGCCTTCCGCTGCGCGAAGATCTGTTGTCTCAGGGACCCATCTTGCACCCTGCTTTACCCTCGCTGGCTTTGACGGCTTGGCTATTGAGTCCCAGGTGTTGAGGGATTTGGTGTCACTGACTCCGTGATCCCTACCATGCTGAAAGCGCGCAAGTGTACTTCGCTCAAGATTTATCATCGCACCTGAAAGGCCTATATTGCCTGGTGTGAGGCGGGGGGTTGGAACCCTCGCTCTTACGTGGTGTCCAGGGTGCTGGCTTTTTTGCAGCAGGGCCTGGATAAAAAATTAGCTTTGAGTACTCTCAAGGGTCAGATATCGGCTCTGGCGATTCTTTCAGCGGCCTCTGACATCACATTCGTTGATTCGTACATTTGTACAGGGTGTGCGTCATGTGGTTCCTCAGGTGCGTATTCCCCGTCCGAGGAGGGCATCACACATCCGCTCGCTTTATCCTTTCCCACATGGTTGCTTGCCATCCTGAGGAACTTTTTTGGCGCTGGAATTTACCAATTTTACTGTCCTCAGGTGCGGTCGCCTATGGCACCGTGGGATTTGAATTTGGTACTTTCTGTGCTGCAGAAACCACCATATGAGAAGATTAGGGATATTCCCTTACGATTGCTGACGCAGAAAGTGGCATTCTTTGTGGCCATTACATCCGCTAGGCGGGTGTCTGAGTTGGCAGCGTTGTCCTGCAAGTCTCCTTATCTGGTCCTTCACAGGGACAAGGCGGCCTTGTGCCTGTCTCCTTCGTTTTTATCAAAGGTGGTCTCTTTTCACATTAATGAAGATATTCTTGTTCCTTCGTTGTGTCCGCATCCTTCACATCCTAAGGAATTTGAGTTACATTCATTGGATGTCGTGAGGGTTTTGCGGGTGTATTTGGCGGCTACAGACTCATTTCGGAAGTCTGGCGCGTTGTTTGTACTGGCGGATGGTCTGCGCAAAGGATTGGCGGCCTCGTTGGCTACTGTTTCCCGTTGGATCAGACAGACCGTGACTCATGCGTATACTGTTCGGGGCAAGGTACCCCCTTTTCCAGTCACGGCTCATTCCACCAGGGCTGTTAGCACTTCCTGGGCTTTCAGACACCAGGCTTCGGTGTCCCAGGTGTGCAAGGTGGCTACTTGGGCCTCGGTGCACGCATTCACTAAGTTTTATAAAGTTGATGTGTCAGCATCTTCGTATGCTGCTTTTGGCCGTAAAGTTTTACAGGCGGCAGTGTAGGCGCCACTGGCGTCTCCTGAGAGGATTCTGTTGGGTACAGTTGTTGTTGTTGTTTACCCACCCCTCTTTACTGACACAGCTTTGGGACATCCCCACTTGTCAATGAGGGCTGCGTCTGTCAGTGAACGTAAGAGAAAAGGGGATTTTATTAAAACTTACCGTAAAATCCTTTTCTCTGAGTTCACTGGCAGACGCAGCACCCACCCCTCTGTGGTGCATTGTACGGCTTGTTACGAACTGATATGCTAAGCAGAGCAGGAGGGATATATGGGAGAGAGAGGACGGCCTCCTGGGAGGGGCCAGCTTGCTTTCTTTCTATTTGCCTAGTTAACTCCTAGTAGGATGTGCGTATAACCCCACTTGTCAATGAGGGCTGCGTCTATCAGTGAACACAGAGAAAAGGATTTTACGGTGAGTTTTAATAAAATCCCTTTTTTATTTTTATTTTTTTTTTTTTAGTGTAAATATGAGACTCGTCTTTAAGAGGTCCTGCCATGCTTTTTCGTTTTTTTTTCGTTTTTCGCGAGTTCGCGCGCAGAAGCAAACGCATACCTATGTCCCGCCCGCATATCTCTCATGTTTGAACACAGTTTTCATATCGCAGCGATCGTTAGAGTCAGAGCAATCATTCTAGCACTAGACCTCCTCTGTAACTCAAAACTGTTAACCTGTAGAAATGTTTAAACTTCACTGATGGAGATTTTTAAGTGCCACGGTTTGCCCCATCCCATGAGTGGTCCCAACTTTGAAGCATGAAATGTTGGGTATCAATTTACTCGGCGTAACATTATCTTTCACAATATAGAAAGATATTGGGCTAACTTTACTGTTGTCTTATTTCCTAATTCAAAAAATTGGTGAACTTTCCAAAAAAAAATTGCGCTTTTAAGAGCACTGCGCAAATACGGTGTGACACAAGGTGTTGCAACAACCGCCATTTTATTCTCTAGGGTGTTAGGAAAAAAAATGTATTGTTTTGGGGGTCCTAATTTTCTAGCAAAAAAGATTTTAACTTGTAAACACCGAAGCTCAGAAAGAGGCTCGGTCCTTAAGCACTTCAATACTATGCACTTAGAACACTTTACTACCAGACCAATTTTCAGTTTTCAGTGCTGTTGCGCTATGAATGACAATTGCGCAGTCGTGCGATGCTGTACCCAAACAGATTTTTTTATCATTTTGTTCCCACAAATAGAGCTTTCTTTTGGTTGTATTTGATCACCCCTGCGGTTTTTATTTTTTGCGCTACAAATAAAAAGACCGAAAATTTTGAAAAAAAAAAAAAATTCTCTATTTTTGTCACAAAACTTTGTAAATAAGTAAATTTTCTCCAACACTGACGGGCACTGATGTGGCAGTACTGATTGGCACTGATTAGGCGGCACTGATGATGAGGCACTTATATGCAGCGATGATGAGCACTGTTAGGCGGCACTGATGGGTACTGAGAGGTGGCACTGATATACAGCACTGACGGACACTGCTAAGCGGCACTGATGGGCGCTCATGGACAGCACTGATTGGCACTGATAGGTGGGCACTGGTATGCATTGATAGGGGCACTGGTGGGCATATACACTGATAGGGGCTCATTCCCTGGTGGTCTAGGGTGGCATCTGAAGGTGGCACTGAGTATCATCCACACTGGGCACTGTCACTTACCTGGTGGTCTAGGGGGGTCTCCCTGGTAGTCCAGATCGGCTCCCTGGTTGGCTCCCTGGTGCTCCTGGGTGGGCACATCCCTGGTGGTCCCTGGGCAGGCTCCCTGGTCTAGGGTGGCGATCCGAGGGAGGGCTGTGCTGATCATCAGCACAAACACTCCCTGTCAGGGATGCAGCCGATCGGCTCTCCGCTCCTCAGGTCTGCAGACCTGCGTACAGGAAAGCCGATAAACAGCTTTCCTGTGTTACACTGTGACCAGCCGTGATTGGTCACGGCTGGTCACATGGTAAAGTGCTTCGGATCGAAGCACTTTACTGAGATCGGTATTGCGGGAGGTCAGACTGACCTCCCACACCACCAATCGCCACGATGTGCGCCCTGTTATCCTGAGGACGTCATATGACGTCCAGTCAGGATAACTAGGCCACTTCCCGGCCGTCATTTTGCATACGGCGGTCGGGAAGTGGTTAACCACTTCAGCCCCGGAAGAATTTCCCATGTTAGGACCAGAGCACTTTTTGCGGCACTGCATCACTTTAACTGACAGTTGTGCGGTCGTGCAACCTTATACCCAAACTAAATTTGAGTCCTTTTTCCCCACAAATAGACCTTTCTTTTGGTGGTATTTGATCACTTCTGCGTCATTTCTGATCACTGCTATAAACAAAAGAAGAGCGACCATTTTGCAAAAAAAAAAACCAATTTTCTTACTTTTTGCTAAAATACAAATCCAAAAAAATATATAAAAAAAGCTTTTTTTTTTTTTTTTTTTTTTTTCATTGGTTTTGGCCGATTTTATATTCTTCCTCATTTTTGGTAAAAAAATTGCAATCTGCGTTTTATTGATTGGTTTGCGCAATGGGACTTTTGGGACTAATGACCTTTATACAGCAATCAGAAATTTAAATGGCATTGACAGTGAAGGGGTTAACCTGCAGGGGGAGATCTAGGGGTTAAGTGTGTTCCCTGGGTGTGTTCTAACTGTGGGGGGGACTGGGCTACCATGGGCATTAGAGATCTAACTGATCCCAGTGACAGGGATCAGTAGATCTCCTATGCCCGCACTGACAGAGCGGGGAACCGCTGTGTTTACATCGGCAGTTCCCTGTCCTTTGGCTGTGGCCGCTCATCACGGCTCGCCGGCGGACATCGAGTACGCCCGAGCCGAGGGCACACTCCTCAGATCGTCGCATTTTTATGGCGATTCGCGCTAAGCGTCCACACTGCCGCCATGAATATACGGTAGGCGGTGTGGAAGTGGTTAAGGTCATGGAGTGGCCTAGTCAGCCTCCAGACTTTAATCCTATAGAACATTTATGAAGGGAGCTGAAACTTTGAGTTGCCAAGTGACAGCTAAGAACCTTAAGGATTTAGAGAAGCTCTGTAAAGAAGAGGACCAAAATCCCTCCTGAGATGTGTGCAAACCTGGTTACCAACTACAAGAAACCTCTTGCCTCTGCGCTCGCCAACAAGGGTTTTGTTTCTCCACAAGCACTAAGTCATGTTTTGCTTGGGGGTCAAATACTTATTTTACTCAATTTATAACATTTGTATCGTGGTTTTTTTTTTTTTTTTTTTTTTTTCTGGATTTTTAGTTCTGTCTCGATCATTTAAAATACACCTATGATAAAAATTATAGACCCTTCATTTCTTTGTAAGTGGGCAAACTTACAAAATCTGCAGGGGATCAAATCATTTCCCCACTGTAGATATGCGCTATATTCTGCAAGTATCCTGTGAAGGATTGACTGTAGCAGAATTGGTTTACATATTAATGATTCAGTATTCATACTTGTGAACTGCAGCAAGACTTTATTTGTGTGTTAAAAGCTGCTATATCTTTGAATAGAGAAAGCTGCTATGTGATTTATCAAAATAAAGTTTACCAGATTGTTGGAGAGCAAATGCTCCAAGCGTGTGATGTTAATTATAGGGCATGTTTTGCAATTTTCTAATTGAAATCACTGCCTACTTTTTGTGAGCAATGGTTTGATATGTCCTTAATTTACAGAGAACAAGAGCGAGAAATGCGGAACAGAAAGAGAGGAAAACGACCACGAGGCAGACCACGTAAAAATGTGGTGAGGTGTTTTTTTTGCTTTGTTTTTTTTTTGTGCAGATGTCCAAAACATTGATAAAACACAACCATCTTCTTTGCATAATATAAAATGAATATACTGTGTTGTCGTCATTTATCTGTATCAGTTTTTTTTCTGCTGTGCTCTGTAGGCAGAAGGTTGTTTAGAGCAAAGCGGTTAAGGTAGAATTGCATAATGATGCTGATATTAAAAATGCTGCCTTCCCTCTCCTAACACCTATTCTGACTAATCTGTGTAAGAAAAATCAATTTTCAGGCCAGTCTGACCACGTCATCTGGCTCTCCTGTATCATGGAGTGCACACTCCTCTCACTTGCAGTTGTAGCTGACTGACATGGGAGATGGCATGACCAGACCTGAACGACCTTAAAATTGGTAGCGTAGCATAAGTACGGCAGAACCAAACCAGCACCGCATCCCTATATAATATATTTAAACACCGGAAAAGAAAAGTAAGGATAGATGGGACTTTAGTGGTGCTGGTGTACCCCCTACCTGAAAACACACAACTAACGCTTCAGATTAAAATATACCAAATTTAATAAATTCATATTAAAAACAGCAGTGGATTAGCTCCATCAAAAGGAATGGAAATATATATAGATAGAGAGAGCGCTATAGCCCAGGTATCTGATTTGCAAGATAAACAAAAACAGGCCGAGGCCAAAGGTTAGATGGTCAAACAAAAATATAATTCCACATCCATGAGTGTTTCCGTGATCCTGTTCAGCCCGATGCATTTCGCCCTAAAAAGGCTTCTTCAGGAGATCATGGAAAGGATTGGGATATAGTCACTATAATGATAAATGTGCAAATCCGTTACAAATAATACTTCACTTACAAAAATATATCACAAATCTATATAGATTCATTCCAACAATCATGTGCAAAAATACACCAATGTGTAGCATATTGCCATTAAAAATACCGGTTTAAAAAGATGAGGAGACGAACATGTAGGCAATGGAGGCTTCCAAAGAGCGAACTTGGCAAAGGCATTTTGGAGGCTGAGAAGGTGAGTGCAGTGCCTCTGGACCAGGTAGATTGGATCACTAGTTTCTTGCTAGACCTAAAGAGCATATGAGCGGTTTTTTCTCAGTATAAATAAAGATAGATATTTGTTTATTTAGAGGCCATCCGATTTGGGGATATAGAGAGCGCAGGGAAAGGGAAACGACTATAAAGGCCAGAGTGCACCCAAAATCGATCATCCCAACTGGGATATATACAGACAAGGACCACCATTAAACTATGTATGAATCCAACAGCAAGGGCAAAAGAGGACCAAGTAATCACTGATTAAGTTTGACAATTCAATTTAATGAAATTGGTACAACGAATGACATGAGTATATAGCTGATGATGATAGACTGCCCAAGCCATAAGGGTTAGGTCCAATAATCAAACAACCCCAGAATAAACTTTAAGGGGCAGAGACCTGAGACTATTAAAGAAAACGTCACTTGAAGAATGGACTTTCATACGTGGGCCTATACTAGGCACCAAAAAATAGGAAAAGGGCAGGGTGGATAGAATTAAAGGAGAGCCCCTTATATAAATAATCATATTTCCCAAGGTGAGTAAGAATAATAAGCATACCATGACTCCCATGGATGTCCCTTTGGACATTGGAGAGAAGCCAAAAAGAGTAGCGGTTCAAAAGCCCCCAAATAACGGACCAATGCTGATACTTAGCCCCTCCATTGGGGCAGTCGGATCCCAGTGTCCCTAAAAAAAAAAAAGGGGGGGGGGGGGGGGGGTTGAGAAGGGGAACCTAGTGCATAAAAGCATACTTTTCCCTAGAAAAGCACACGGCCAAGAGCCGCCATTCTAGTTTGAATACCTGAAAATTCAAAAATCATACCTTGGGGATTGTGGTAAAGATGCCCTCCCGGGTGTCAGTACAACGACTGGGCTATGGGAAGCCGTATGATCCGATTCGGCTGACGTCCTACCACTATATACATGGTTTGGCGCCAAAAGCCCGGAGCACGTCGTCCTAACATGATGTAATTCAGATGCGCAAAGAGGCCTCAGTGTGCTACAGGACATGCGCAGGCAACCTTTTCGGATTCACATCAGGTGCCGACTAACGCGCAATGCAGACTGTAATGACGGGACATGACAGCTGGACCCAGGATCTGGAAATGACTAGCTCCCCCGAATAGGGCAACGCTCAAACCGCAATCCCACTACAGTGGGTGGGGTTAAGGATGATGACAAAAATAAGAGGGAGACCTGGGGGGGGGGGTGCAAGCCCTGGACTGACCAATAAAGTGGTTGATGTCCCGCCACAATCTTCCACAAGAAAAAGAAAAAAAATCATTGTAACACTTATATATTATAGGTATACTCATATTCAACACGTGTTTTCAGGTAGGGGATGCACCAGCACCACTAAAGTCCCATCTATCCTTACTTTTCTTTTCCTGTGTTTACACTTAAAATTGGTAGGTATACAGATCTTTCTTACGCAGGTTATTCAGAATGTGTTGGGAGGAGAGAGGGAGTATTTTTAACCACGGAAGGATTACCCCCACATAGTGGTTGCAAACCCTTTACAACCACTTTAAACTACAGGTAAGCCTGATTTATAGGTACTGAGAATATCTCCTAAACTTGTATGGTTTAGGAGATATTCAGTGTATCAGTATGTCCCGACATCATCGGCACATGCGCACTGAACAAATGGCCCCAGGGTGCTGTCTGTTCGGTGAATGTGCCTTAACCCATGCATACTAGCTCATTATGCCTTTGTCTTGCAGGTGTGTGTTTTTTTTTTTTTTTTTTTTATTTTTTTTTCTGCTTCACAGCCACTTTAATGACCAGGCAATTTCTTGTGATACAGCACTGCGTTGCTTTTTCCGACCATTGCGTGGATGTGTGACGCTGTACCCAAATAAAATTGATGTTTTGTTTTTTTTTTTGTTTTGTTTTCCCCCCAGAAATAGTTTTCTTTTGGTGGTATTTGATCACCTCTGCAGATTTTATCTCTTGCGTTCACTGACAGACGCAGCCTTCTCATTGACAAGTGGGGTTTATGCACCTCCTACTAGGAGTAGACTAGGCAAAAAAGAAAAAAAGGCAAGCTGACCCCTCCCAGGGGGCCGTCCTCACTCCAGCATATAACCCCCCAGCTCTGCATAGCATATCTGGTTTTTTTCTGCCTAGTGCAAGTAGTTTAGACCTGGTTCCCTGATGGGATCTACAGTTCCCCATTTTTTTCTTCATCAGATAGCTTGAGAAAAGCAAAAGGAAGACTGCTATCAAGTAGCCTACTGGGGCATAGAGGATACCTCGAATCCTGAAATTTCCCCAGTACAGCTGACCAATGCGAGCTACCCTTAGCTTTAGCTCATCATACCCGTTCCGTGTGGGGGGCTATTGGGTGACCCCCACTTGTGTCCGAGCGACCAGGCTGCGCTAGTGTCCAGGGGCGCTTGGCCTGCAGCATCCCTCCCCACATGAGGGAAGGAAGGTCTGCTACCGGGTGGCTACCCACTACGTCACTCGGATTGGTGAGTGACCCTCTTCCTCCCCCTCCCCCCCCAGGGGTGCGGAAGCGGGGGCAGGGCGACTAGTTACCATTGCCGTCTGGTGGAGGGTTCAGGGCTACAGGTCCCCTCTTTGTACTTTTCCTGTCATTCCGCCCGCGCCAAGAACCGCCATTTTGCCGTAGCCGCGGCCATTTTGTGGGCTGTTTTGGCCTCTTGTGAATGCTCGGCGGCCATTTTGCCATAGTTGCGGCCTGTTTGGAGTACGTTTGGCCTCTTGTGACCGCTCGGCGGCCATTTTTGGTGTGTCTGCTTGAAAAAAACGTGCGGGTCGGCGCCGTTTCTTCCTCTTCTCTTTTGGACAGCAATGCAAGCACAGCGTAAGTGGCGGACAGCACTCCTACTGGGACGCAGCGCTTGAAGGGCAAGTATAGCTGGCTCTCCCTGGGGTGTCGGTGGGCACAGTCCTCCTGGGCATTTACCCGGTTGCTCTGTGGGGCAGTGGTGGGGCTGTATAGTGGGGGTGTCATGGCTTATAGGCCTAGCAAGTGTTCTGATGGCACAATGGCGGCTGAACTTGTGGGTTCTTCTCCGGAGGGGTCCGTGGAAGCACAAGCTGCGCTGGTTCCACTGGATCAATTAACTTCCATATTGGGAGAGTTTTTTTTTTTTCCCCGGGGGGGGACCGAGCCGTGCTAAGGGGGTGTCTAAAAAGCACGCGTCTTTGCGGCTGGACCAAGCCGGGGAGTCGCAGGAGACTGCCTACGTTTGTGGGTCCTTTAAGCCGTCACAGACCCCTAGGGCAAATCCTTATGCCCAATTTTTTGACCAGCTTGTGTATAAGGAATCGCAGCATCCGCAGAATTCCTTTTCACTGCCCAAACGTTTCTCTGTGCGCTATCCTTTTGAGGACAGTTTTTTGCAGAAGTGGGCATCCCCTGCAGTGGACCCTCCAGTGGCTCGCCTGAATAAGGCAACGACCATTCCCTTGGAAGGGTCTCCCCTCTTTTTTAAGGATCCTGCTGATAGGTGGATGGAGGCGGTATCCAAGGCACTGTTCTTGGGGGGGGCCATGAGGCCAGCTCTGGCGTCGGCCATGGTGGCGCAGTCACTTACGGCATGTGGTTCTTCCCATCGAACTTGAGACACCCGCAGGGGTGTCGAAGCTCTCTTAGGGGCTGTTCAGACGCTGTGCGAACAAGGGGTGATTGTGCCGGTACCTCAGTTGGAAAGGTTTTCGCGGCTTCTACTCAAACCTCTTTGTGGTGCCCAAGAAGGGTGGTGTCAGGCCAGTTCTGGATCTAAAAGTGCTAAATCACTTTGTGAAAGTGCGGAAATTCAGGATGGAATCAGTCCGCTCGGTCGTGGCCGCCCTTCACCAAGGGGACTTCATGACGTCTTTGGATATCAGGGACGCGTATCTGCATGTCCCCATTTGTCTCTGGCATCTGCGCTTTGCGGTAGGAGACCTACATTACCAATTTTTGGCACTTCCCTTTGGTCTGGCCTCGGGTCTTCACCAAGCTGTTGGCTCTGGTGCTGGCACTGTTGAGGCAGAGGGGTATTGCTGTGGTAGCATACCTCGGCGACCTACTCCTACGAGCGGAGTCTGCCTCGGCTCTGGAGGAAAATGTGGCTATCACCATGGCCTTGTTGAGAGACTTTGGCTGGCTGATCAACCTGCAGAAGTCGACATTGACCCCGTCCTGTAGACTGGAATATCTGGGTCTAATACTGGACACTGAGCAGGCAAAGTTGTTCTTACCTCCGGCCACGTTGCTGACCCTACAAGCAGCGGTGCGAACTCTGCTGTCACGTCAGTGGTCCTACTTACGGTTCTGTATGTGGGTGTTGGGGCTCATGGTCTCGGACTTCGAGGCGATACCTTACGCCCAGAGTCACACTCGGCTCCTTCAGCCAACGATCCTGTTATGGCGGGACAAGTCTTTGTTGTCCCTGGACCAGCTGATCAAATTGGATCATCAGACCAGGGGCTCGTTGACCTGGTGGCTGCGGGCCCCGGCCTTGAAGTTGGGGGAAGTAGTTTCTCCCCCTGAATTGATCAATAGTCACGACGGACACCAGCCTATTGGGCTCGGGAGGGGTCCTGGGGCAGTTGTCTGCTCAGGGCCGTTGGTCGACGCAGGAATCTCGCCTTCTGATTTAAATGTGCTGGAGCTGAGGGCAATCTGGCTCTGTCTCTCCCACTGGTCGGCAAGGCTGCGCGGCCTGCCGGTTCGGGTTCAGTTGGACAACGCCACGGCAGTGGCGTACGTGAACCATCAGGGTGAAACGAGGAGCTCGGCAGCAGCTGTGGAAGCGGCTCACATTCTGAGATGGGTAGCACTTCACGCGTCGGCAATCTCCGCCATTTACATTCCGGGCATAGAAAATTGGCAGGCGGACTTTCTCAGTCGCCAGACACTGGATCAGGGGGAATGGTCCCTACATCCAGAGGTGTTCCGCCAGATTTGCCACAGGTGGGGCACGCCAGACGTGGACCTAATGGTGTCCAGGTTCAATCACAAGGTGCAGACTTTTGTGTGCAGAAAAAGGGATCCGTTGGCGGCCGCCACGGACGCACTAGTAGCACCTTGGGGTCGGTACCGGCTTCTATACGCCTTCCCTCCCCTCAAGCTTCTACCGCGATTACTGCACAGGATAGAAGCGCAGTGGGTCCCGATAGTCCTGGTGGCTCCGGATTGGCCTCTGCGCCCTTGGTATGCCGACGTGGTGCCGATGGTAACGGATGTTCCCTGGCGGCTCCTGCTTCGCAAAGATCTGCTGTCACAGGGACCCATCCTGCACCCTGCTTTACCCTCGTTGGCTTTGACGGCTTGGCTATTGAGTCCAGGTGTTGAGGGATAGGGGTGTCTCTGATTCTGTGATCCCTATCATGCTTAAGGCGTGCAAATGTACTTCGCGCAAGATATATCATCGCACCTGGAAGGTTTATATTGCCTGGTGTGAGGCGGGGGGTTGGAACCCCCGCTCTTTCGCTATCTCGGGTGCTGGCTTTCTTGCAGCAAGGCCTGGATAACAAATTGGCTTTGAGTACTCTCAAGGGTCAGATTTTGGCTCTGGCTATCTTTTTTCGACGTCCTTTAGCGACGCATTCTTTGATACGTACTTTTGTACAGGGTGTACGCCATGTGGCTCCTCAGGTACGGTCGCCTTTGGCACCGTGGGATTTAAGTCTAGTGCTTTCTGTACTGCAGAAACCACTATATGATAATATATAAGATCAGGGCTACTTTTGGTAACCATTACATCCGCTAGGAGGGTGTCTGAGTTGGCGGCTTTGTCATGTAGGTCTCTCTACTTGGTCCTTCATAAGGATAAGGCGGTGTTGCGCCCTTCTACTTCGTTCCTACCGAAGGTGGTTTCCCCTTTTCATATTAATGAGGACATTGTTCTCCCTTCATTGTGTCCGCACCCGTCCCATCCCAAGGAAATTGCCTTACATTCTTTGGATGTCGTGAGGGCTTTGCGGGTGTATTTGATGGCTACAGCTACTTTTCGGAAGTCTGATACGTTGTTTGTATTGATGGAAGGGCGGCGAAAGGGTTTGGCGGCCTCGTCTGCTACGGTTTCCCGTTGGATCAGACAGACCGTGACCCATGCGTATACGGTTCGGGGCCAATAACCCCCTTTTCCGGTCACGGCTCATTCCACCAAGGCGATTAGCACTTCCTGGGCCTTTAGACACCAGGCCTCGGTGTCTCAGGTGTGCAAGGCGGCTACTTGGGCCTCGGTGCACACTTTTTTGTTAAGTTTTACAAAGTTGATGTGTCAGCATCCACGGATGCTGCTTTTGGCCGCAAAGTTTTGCAGGCGGCGGTGTAGACGCGGCTGGCGCCTCCTGAGAGGATTCTGTTGGGTACAGTTGTTGTTTACCCACCCCTCTTGAATGACGACACTGCTTTGGGACATCCCCACTTGTCATTGAGAAGGCTGCGTCTGTCAGTGAACGTAAGAGAAAATAGGATTTTTTGACTTACCGTAAAATCCTTTTCTGAGTTTACTGACAGACGCAGCACCCACCCCTCTGTGTTGCATTTGTACGGCTATGCAGAGCTGGGAAGGTTATATGCTGGAGTGAGGACGGCCCCCTGGGAGGGGTCAGCTTGCCTTTTTTTTTTTTTTTTGCCTAGTCTACTCCTAGTAGGATGTGCATAAACCCCACTTGTCAATGAGAAGGCTGCGTCTGTCAGTGAACTCAGAGAAAAGGATTTTACGGTAAGTCAAAAAGGCCGACAATTTTGGGGGGAAAAAAACTATTTTACTTTCTGCTAGAATACATATCCAAAACAATATATAAAAAAAAATGTATTCATGTATTCAACAGTTTAGGCCAATATGTATTCTACATATTTTGGGCAAAAAAAAATCAAGCGTATATTGATTGGTTTGCGCAAAAGTTATAACCCCTTCAAAATAGGGGATAGATTTAGGGACTCTTAACTTTTTTTTTTTTTTTTATTCTGTTACTGGTAATGGCGGCGATCTGCGATTTATTTATTTATTTTTTTTCTCTTCTCCCCCCCCCCCCCCCAAGACTGCGACATTGCGGATGACAAATTTGACCCTTAAGTGACAGTTTTTGGGGACCAATGACACCGATATAGTGGTCAGTGCTATAAAAATACATTGATCACTGTATAAATGACACTGGCAGGGAAGATCAAAGGGTTAAGTGTGTCCTAGGGAGGTCCTTTGTAACTGTAGGGGGAGTTGGCTGATTGGTAGTGCAGAGAGATCGCAGTTCCTAATCACTAGGTACAGACCATCTCTCTACTTCCCTGTCAGAACGTAGATCCCCCCTTGTTTACATAGGCAGATCCCTGTTCTGCCTCTCTGTGGACCGATCGCAGGTGGCCGGCGGACATTGTGGCCACGGGCATGTGCCTGCTGTATCTATTACACGAAGTGCCGTACCGGTACGTGTGTGTGTGTGTGTGAATAAAAATTTGAAGAATGCAAATTTAACGAATGAAAGCCGGCTTGTCCCGTATAAACAAAACGAAAAACTGAAGCCTACCCTAAAAACACTAAGTTTATAATATGTGGAGCTGAGACATAGCCAAAATGGGGGTGGGGGGTATACTGTGCGACTTGAGGATTTAGAACGGGGCTCAAGTGTTTAAGTTTGACGGTCATATCTGTGTACGTGAATGTATTCAAAGCTTTTGTTGTTGGAGGGGGGGGGGGGTGTCCCTTATACTTTATTTTAATTTTTTTTTGTATTCAAAGGAGGCAGAAGTTCCACCGAAGCCCAAATCAAGCAGCTCTTCCTCCTCTTCATCGTCTTCATCATCCTCATCCTCTTCGTCCTCTTCCTCATCAGACGATAGTGATGCAGAGACACAGCAAAACGCTAGACCTCGAGATTCCCATCCTGTACCACAGAAGAAAGCTCAAGCCGTAGTGGTGAGGCCAGAGTTAAAGGAACAGTTGCGTAAGAAAAGAGGAAGGAAACCACTACCCCCTGAACAAAAGGTCCCTAGACGAACAAAGGGAACGAAACCTGGACCTAAAAGTAACGCAGAAAAGGTCCAATCTGGGCACAGATTACCGGCATTTTCTGCTCTTAAATCACATACTAAAGATGTACCAGTGTCTAGCAACAACCATCAAGGTGGTATGTCTACCGAGGTTCTCTCAAACTTTGCAAAAAGCTCTCCTAACCACCCTAATGGTAGTTCACCCCGTAGCCTTAGCTGGCAAAGCTCTATTGTGCATTATATGAACAGAATAACACAGAACAGCTCTCAGCCAGGTAAGCGGCCAGCCAGTTCTGCTTTTGCTTCAAAAAGAAACAATCAGGCATCTGATACAAAAACCATCTCTAAAACCCAGGTGGACATTGGACCACCTCCAATTAAAACTGTGAAGCTTCATGACTCGGAAGAACCAACTGATTCTCAAATCAGTCAGCCTGTGTTGACTGGAGGAGCGTCCAACAGAGAAAACATCCCAACTTTACAGAATAAGCTTCACAGTGCACAAGGCATTGGAACGTTTGGAAGTAACTCATCCGTACATACTCCTCAGAAAAATAGCATCCCTCCCCCACATGCTGGGACTACGGGCAGCAAGGCTGATAAAGGTGGCAGAAAAGTGGGAGGTGTGGGCCCTGTAAGATCTGGAATCTCGGGACCCACCAGGGATGCCACACGTACTACTTCGGATAAAGGGCAGCAGGCAGAGGCGCACAGGGAGCTGGCAGAGTTGAGCACTGGAGATGACAGCAGCTTGGACTCTGATCATGATTCATCACTATCCAGCCAGGATATGTCTGTCCAGGCTGGTCAGGATTGGAAACCAACCCGCAGCTTGCTTGAGCATGTTTTTGTGACAGATGTCACTGCCAACCTTATCACAGTAACTGTAAAGGAGTCCCCCACTAGTGTTGGCTTCTTTAACATGCAGCCATTTTGAGCGGTGTTAAACTGTTAGGAGCATACAGCCAAATTGCCTGCTCCATATAAAGGTTTAGCTATACTTTTTTTTTTTTTTTTTTTTTTTTTTTTTTTTTTTAAACCTTTATTCATTTTCACTTTTCTGTGGAACATTTGGCTTGAAGAAATCCCTTTTTAAAATGGCTAAGCGCTAATTACTTCATGAAACAAGGCTTAAAGCTGGCCAAGGTCAGTTTTTTTTTTTTTTTTGGGTGTGATTTCAGTGAGCACAATAATCAAGATACCAGCAGAACTGTTTTTGGGTGATTTGGATTGGCAAATTCATGCAGTATTCAGGAGCCAAGAAATGCAATCTATCAGCTCATACTGCTCCTTGGCAGCAGTAGACTAGGCTCCATTTTATATATAATATAATTTATTTTTTTTGTTATTGCAGTGGTTACCTTAGTACCAAGGATTTGACCAGCCCTAACACAAGTGAAGCCTAAATGGCAAGCACCTTACCAGTGGGTGCTTAATACTTGGGTTGCCTTACACCTACAGCACTTTTTGTATCCAAGAGGCAGATTGGATCATCATATAATTATTTATCCCTGTACATATTGTTAGGCCTTAAAATACTGAAGAGTATTGATTGATTCATATGATTTAGGGGTTTGTGCAGTGTTCTCTAAAACAATATAGAACCGCACATTAGTAGACCTAAGAATATTAATCTGAGTGTCTTCGGAGCCTAGAATATACATATTCTATTAAAGAAGAACTCCAGACAAACTTTTTTTTTTTCTTAGTCCGCTGTGTGTGAGGTGTATTCCACTTTAAGGATTGCTGCCCTTTTCTTATGATTTATAATTTAATGTATGCCAGATAGTATAGCTTTTGCTGTGGGGGGGGGGGGGGGGGGGGGGGGGGGGGGGGATCGTTTTCGATATGATAGACCGTATGTAA
>BLSH010300883.1:92629-122355 GCA_018402905.1 Glandirana rugosa | reverse complement strand
GCCCCCCCCCCCCCCCCCGTTCTCCGCTGCGGAAATTGGGGGGGCAGGCAGAAGACACCACTGTGTGTTGGGGAGGGTTGATGTGAAGGGGACAGAGGACACTTATAGGCAGTGTCACCCCCATAGCAGTGTCCTCTACCATCCTTCACATCACCCCGCCCCCGAACCCGCAGTGCACTCCTGAACCCTGCATTCTGAGCACAACGCACTCCTGAACTCTGCATTCTTTTGTAATGTATATTTTTCTGAGTAAAAACATTTTGTCCAAAAAAAAAGGTCGGTCTTGCGAAAAAAAAAAAAATATATATATATATATATATATATATATATATATATATATATATATATATATATATATATATTTTTTTTTTTTTTTTCCCTTTTTCTGCACCGCATGTAAAACGCAACAGTGTGAATGGTGCCTAACCATAAACTTCTTTTGTTTGCTCTGTTAAATCTACCACTGAAAATGATTCTGTTCAATGAGTGAAAAAATAGCTGGTGATCCTGAAGTTCTGTAAACTAAATACCTGTGCTGTACAATTAACACTACCTCCCAATATGATATAGAGAAGGGAAGATGTTCTGTAGTCCTGTCACAGAAAAGTGCTGCTCCTTCATACTTACAGTACAGTAAGTGGTGGCACCTTAAAAAGTGTAGGACCCCATTCTTTAACTATTTGGAGTCAGGGGCCAAATCCCTGCAATTCTGCCCACCATCCCAAATTGCGTGGCAATCGCACCATTATTTAATGGCACTCCAAATTCAATACGCTTCTGCCACAACTGTCCTGCAAACTGCACCTTCACAAATCACATGAATTGTTACCCCAAAAAAAAAAAAAAAAAAAAGCTCCTGCTCCTTTTTGGGCAAAAACCATGCATAGGGCAGCCCATTGAAGTGAACAGACTGCCTTATGCAACATGCAGAATCGCGTAGCGGGAACTCTAATTCTGCTATGCAATAATGTGAACGGGACCTTACTGGTAGGATCACCTGGTATAAAGAAATGGGCAGAAAAGAGAAACCTGAAGTAACCACACAGCAAATGACAATATTTTTGTTGCATTCTTTGACACACAACTCTTCTATTCTTGACCATAGGGTTTATAGCGCCACCTACAGGGGTAGGACACTAGGCAGAAAAGACACAACACTGTCTATGGGCAGTCCTAGCTGGTATAAATTTAACAACTCTGCTATAGGCAAGCCAGATATATCTGCCTAGTGTTGCAGGAGTAAAGACCTAGTTCCATAGCTTTTTTTTTTTTTTAAACCTTTTTCTCCTGGGATTTTTCCTGTGTAGCCCTTCAATCAGTAGCCAGGCTGTCCGAGTGCATGCAGACCTTTAACTCTGCGATGGGTCGACTGCAACAAGCCCCATCCTGGACTGGGGTGGCCAGTAAGTTAAACGTCTTGTGGGGGCACATGGCTGTGGGCTGGAGTCTGTGTCAGTGTTGCCCTGGCCAACAGACCCACCCCCCCCCCCCCTTCGGTGCTGAGGAGGATCAGTCATGGGAGCCTTACCCGCCAGCTCTGCTGGATCGGTAAGTACAGAGGGGGGAAAATGTATTTGATCCCCTGCTTATTTTGTACATTTGCTTACTGACAAATGATCAGTCTATAAATGTAATGGTAGATTTATTTTAAAAGTGAGAGACAGAATAACAAAATCCAGAAAAACATTTAAAAAAAAGTTATACATTGATTTGCATTGTAATGAGTGAAATAAGTATTTGACCCCTTCGCAAAACATGACTTGGTACTTGGTGGCTAAACCCTTTGTTGCCAATCAGAGGTTAGATGTTTTTTGCAGTTGTCCACCAGGTTTTCACACATCTCAGGAGGGATTTTGTCCCACTCCTCTGCAGATCCTCTCCAAGTCATTAAGGTTCCGAGGCTGACGTTTGGTAACTTGAACCTTCAGCTCTCTCTACACATTTTCTATGGGAATAAGGTCTGGAGAGTGGCTAGGCCACTCCAGAACCTTAATGTGCTGCTTCTTGAGCCACTCTTTTGTTAACTTGGCTGTGTTTTTTGGGTCATTGTTATGCTGGAATACCCATCCATGACCCATTTTCAATGTCCTGGCTGAGGGAATGAGGTTCTCACCCAAGATTTGATGGTACATGGTCCCATCCATTGTCCCTTTGATGCGTTGAAGTTGTCCTGTCCCCTTAGCAGAAAAACGCCCACAAAGCATAATGTTTGCACCTCCATGTCTGACGGTGGGGGATGGTGTTCTTGGGGTCCTAGGCAGCATTCTTCCTCCAAACACTGCGAGTTGAGTTTGATGCCAAAGAGCTTGATTTTGGTCTCATCTGACCACAACACTTTCACTCAGTTCTCCTCTGAATTATTCAGATGTTAATAAGCAAACTTCAGACTGGCTGTGCATGTGCTTTCTTGAGCAGGGGGACCTTTTTGGGTGCTGCAGGATTTTAGACTTTCATGGTGTCGTGTGGTGTTTTCTCGGTGACTATGGTCCCAGCTGCTTTAAGGTCATCAACAGGATTCTCCCATGTTGTTTTGGGCTGATTCCTCACTGTTCTCACGATTGTTGAAACGCCACATTGTGAGATCTTGCATGGAGCCCCAGACCGGCGGAGATTGGCCTTTATTTTGTGTTTCTTCCATTTGCCAATAATCACACCAACTGTTGTCGTCCTCTCACCAAGCTGCTTGGCAATGGTCTAGTAGCCCATTCTAATCTTGTGTGGGTCTACAATATTGTCCTTGACATCCTTGGACAGCTCTTTGGTCTTGACCATGGTGAAGAGATTGGAATTTGATTGCTTCTGTGGACAGGTGTCTTTTATACAGGTAACAAGCTAAGATTAGGAGCACTCCCTTTGACCACTGGGCACTTAAACCCCCTTCCTAACCAGACCAATTTTCAGCTTTCAGTGCTCTCACATTTTGAAGGACAATTACTCAGTCATGCTACACTGCCCATATGAAATTTTCGTCCTTTTTTTCACACAAATAGTGCTTTCTTTTGGTGGTATTTAATCACCATTGGGATGTTTATTTTTTGAGCAATAAATGGAGAAATACTGAAATTTTTTTTTATTTCTGTTTATAACATTTTGCAAATTAGTCATTTTTCTTCATAAATTTTGGCCAAAATTTATACTGCTATATATCTTTGGTAAAAATAGCCCAAATTCGTGTATATTATTTGGTCTTTGTGAAGGTTATAGAGTCTACAATCTATGATGCCAATCACTGAAAATTGATCACACCCGATGCACTGATGGCCTATCATTTCTTGAGGCCCTAACAAGACAGAAAAGTACAAATACCCCCCAAATTACCCCTTTTGGAAAGTAGACCGTCCCATGTATTTAGTAAGAGGCATGGCGAGTTTTTTTGAAGTTGTCATTTTTTCCCACAATTCTTTGCAAAATGAAGATTATTTTTTTTTTTTTTTCACAAAATTGTCATATTAACAGATTATTTCTCACACCCGGCATATGCATACCCCAAATTACATTTTGCTGCTCCTCCTGAGTATGGCGATACCACATGAGTGACACTTTTACGCAGCCTGGCCACATACAGAGGCCTAATATGCAGGGAGCGCCATCAGGCGTTCTAAGGACATAAATTACACACATAATTTCCTGACTACCTCTTGCACTTTTGAAGGTCCTGGAGCACCAGGGCAATGCAAACGCCCAAAAAATGACCCCATATCGGAAATATATATATATATATACACACACACACACACACACACACACACACACGTCCATTTATACAATATTTCTAACACAGCATGTATGTAGCAAAAATGACACCCTAAAATATATTCTGCTACTCGTCCCGAGTATGGGGATACCACATGTGTGACACTTTTACACACCAACATGCAGGGTGCACCATCAGGCGTTCTATGGGGCATACATTTCAAATCTAATTTGCCTACCTATTACATTATTGTGAGGCACTGTGGTGGCTCTGATGGGTGCTGTAGTGGCATGGATGTGCCATGGATGAGAACTGATGTGGTATGGATGAGCATGAATGAGGCGTGAATAAGCCATAGATGGAGCTGTCTGAGCACGGATGCATTGGTGAGCACACATGCATGGGTGAGTACAGATGGATGGCTGAGCACAGATGGATGGGTGAGCGCGGATGGCGGAGCATAGATGCATGGGTGAACACGGATGAGGCTGGATGGGTGAGCGCGGCTGGATTGGTGAGCATGACTAGATTGGTGAGCACAGATGGGTGAGCACGGATGCATGGGTGAACACGGATGAGGCTGCATGGGTGAGCATGATTGGATTGGTGAGCACGGATGCATGGGTGACAGATGAGTGAGCACGGACGCATGGGTGATGGATGGGTGAGCACGGATGCATGGGTGACGGATGAGTGAGGACGAATGCATGGGTGACAGATGGGTGGGCATGGATGAGGGTGAATGGGTGAAGCTGGATGGGGGTCCCTACCTGGCACATAGCGGTGTTGTGGGCACTTCAGATCCTGCCCACAGCACCGCTGCATCTCCTCTCTCCCCCCTCTTCTGTCACACTGCACCGATCGGTTGGGAGAGACAAGCCGGCACTTCCGCCGGCTTGTTTACATGTGATGCTCTGTCATTTGACGGAGCGATCACGTGGTAAACGGCCGCTCCAAGCGACCATTTACCGTGATGCGTCGGGTGTCACGGATGCTCCCAGGTGCGCGCCCCAGGGGGCGCGCCGGAGCGCGATTCTGGGAGGACGTTATAGTACGTCCTACCAGAACAATGGGTGCCACTTGCTGTCGTGTAGTTACATTACACGGTCAGCAAGTGGTTAAGGGGAGTGTTCCTAATCTCTGCTCGTTACCTCTATAGAAGACACCTGGGAGCCAGAAATCTTACTGACTCATAGGGGATCAAATACTTATTTCACTCATTAAAATGCAAATCAATTTATAACTTTTTTTAAATTCAGTTTTCTGGATATTTGTTATTTTGTCTCTCACAGTTAAAATAAACTGACCATTAAAATTATAGACTGATCATTTCTTTCAGGGGGCAGATGTAAAAAAATCAGCAGGGGATCAAATACTTTTTTTTTCAGTTCTTTATTTATGGTTATGCATCATAACACATTATGACAGAACCGTAATGTCTCAAAAACAGATCATTTACTGTAACATGAACTTCAGGTGGTAGAATGTGGTGGTTACAATACACGTTGTATACAGACTGTATTATAGTAACCATGCGCAACTAACATTTTAGGACGAGGATAAAAACAAAAGAATAAATTATCGTAATAAACAGTATTTGTAGGAACATGACTCTCATTTGCTACCTGATAGTGTCATATAATGTACCAGACCACCTTTGTGGCCAGGTAAGGGCATGGATGTACCCTCTTCTCATTGGGGTCCAGTGCTCTGCCAATGAGACCATTCTACTAAATGGTTGCTGCAAACTGAGAAGCATTTTCTGACTTTCAAATATTTTTTTTCCCCCTCACTGTAGATGCCCCCTCTCTTCCCTCCTTGGATGGGGTGGGACATTGGCACTCCCTCAGGTGATCGATCCTGCAGGGTTTTATCCTCCCTGGGACATGGGCCACCTGCCTGCAACGTGCCCTTATGTGTCTTCCCTGGATCCCCAGATTGGGGGTGCGAACCCTTGGTTAGCCCATGGGGATCTATTGTATTTATGTGCCTTCTCAGAGGGGGTACAAGACCAGCAGCTGTGGGAGATGGCAGTGTTGATGTGTGGTCAGTCATTTTATTGACTGCTGGGGATGCTTGGGCTGTCTCCTGTTTTTTTGGGGGGTTTTTTTGCCATTGAGCCCTTCTGCAGGTGGGTGCGCCATGTGATTGACTGGCAGTGATGCCCAGTGGGTGACACCCTCTGTCAGAAGGGTCGCAATCACAATGGGCTTGACTGTATGGGTCTTCACTTTTCACACCCACGGTGAGTGGGGGGTTAGCCCCCTACTCCTCCGTAACACTCCCCCCCCCCCCCACCCCCCCGGGGGTCCAGTGAGCCAGTTATCAGTGCGGATGCATTTATGTATGTTTAGTCTATTTGCTGGCCCTTGTACTCTAGAGGAGGATGCCTCCTCAACCCCAATCCATGCATTGAACAAAGCGACCAGGTTATTGGTAGAGGAATCCCCCCCCCCCCCCCTTCAGGATCCTGTGAACTGTTAGGGCTCATGTACACTACAACTTCTAAACTTGAGTTTAGGAGCTTTTGGCTCCTAAACTCAATGCCATAAAAGCATACAGTGCATCCAGAAAGTACTCACAGCTCTTCGCTTTTTTCACATTTTGTTATGTTACTGCCTTATTACAAAATTGATTAAATTCATTATTTTGCTCAACATTCCACAAACAATACTCCATAATGACAACCTGAAAGAAGGTTGTTTGAAATCTCTGCAAATTTATTAAAACTAAAACCAATGTACAGAAGTATTTACAGCCTTTGCTCAATACTTTGTTGAAGCACCTTTTGGCACCAATTACAGCCTCAAGTCTTTGTGAGCATGATGCTACAGCTTGGCGCACCTATTTTTGTGCAGTTTCACACATTCGTCTTTGCAAGACCTCTTAAGCACCATCATACACCGTCAAGCTGCTCCAGGCAAAAGCAACTTAGGTGGTATATCAAACTCCTTCGGGGTGCACGCCCTGCTGCTACTGCAGAACCACATTAGTAGCTTGAAAGTGAGGATGGCGGCACTCCTGATTGGATGCAGTCAAAATTTATTTCAGAAGATATTTTTTTACAAAGCACGCTAGACGTGTGAAACGTGTTAACCATTTTGCCTGTACCCATGCTCTGTGGATGCAATCAAAATTTATTTCAGAAGATCATAAATCCATTGTACATGTACAGAGCATGGGTACAGGCAAAATGGTTAACACGTTTCACACGTCTAGCGTGCTTTGTAAAAAAATATCTTCTGAAATAAATTTTGATTGCATCCATTCGGGAGTGCCGCCATCCTCACTTTCAAGCTACTTACGCACCATCAGGTTGGATGGGGAGCGTTGGTGCACAGCCGTTTTTCAGATCTCTCCAGAGATGTTCAATTGGGTTCAAGTCTGGGCCACTCAAGGTCATTCATTCTAACAAACAGTATGGATAGAATTACATCCCAAAATACATTCTGCTACTCCTCCCGACTATTGGGATACTACATGTGTAAGACCTTTTCAATGTCTGGATGAATTATGTACACAACATTGCAACCTATGTAACAAAAATCAACCAACACTGTTGAAATAAAAAATGGGGTGGTTATGGGTTCCCTCCCTAAATTTACTTTATAACTATATATTAATTGTCTATTCCTATAATTCGTTAACCTACTAAAACTCTGATAACAGTAACAATGATAATAAGGTTACCTTATATATAAATAATCACTCTGCTTTAATAAAGCAAGGATCTCATTTATTATAAAGAAAGTATAAATGCTAACATAAAACACTAAGAGAAAATATAGAGTACACAACAAACAAATGATACGTTACATGTCACCGTCCTCAAGATGCTATGCTGGCTGGGCTCGAATGGGCAAGAGAGGTTTTTGTAGCTGATCAATACTTTTTAAACTGCATTCAGACACCCACCCACACACCCATATGCCAGCCTATATCCTCATTCTGTCCAATGGTAGCAGACTTCCTTTCCTTGAGTCTGTCTGCTAGGACGCATTCCTGGGTTGTCCACTGGAGGCAGTATATGTCCATGTTTTACTCATATCTGACCCGGTCATCTTCCAGGGCCAGGTGGTCTTTTGATGTCAAGTAATCAATCACCTTAGCAGTTGACTATTGACGCCTTTATGTAAGGTCTCCATATTACACCATGGGGCCTACATTCCAGCGGTTACTCCCCTGCCCGGAGGCAAGACTAACATCCTGCTAGTAGCTGAATTGCAGGTATTTCAGGCCAGGTATACTTCCAGCAGTGTGAAGGCTAGTTGTGATTACATTTCATAGTTCTTGCATTATGGAAAAATCATGTTGCCCTCCAACAACTGTATAGAATACAATGTACTGTAATCATTGCCTCTGTAAGGCCACTTTCACACTGCAACTCTGTGCAGCGTGGTCGCGGTAAGGCCTCGCTCATTTTAGCGTAGTTTTACCGGTGCTGTAGCGCCACTTTTGTGTTGGGAGCGGGGAGCTTTTAACCCCCCCAAGGGGATTAAAACGGGGTTAAAAGTGCCGGTTAGCGGCACTGCCGAAACGCTGTGCTGGCGCTTCAGCAGCAGTGCCCATTCATTTCAATGGGCAGGGCGGTTTAGGAGTGGTGTATACACTGCTCCCGGACCGCCCCAAAGATGCTGCTTGCAGGACTTCTGTGAACATCCTGCAAGCGCACTGCCCCAGTGTGAAGAGTCACACTAACAAGAATAGGCAGGAGGTTTTAGGCGGTTTTCAGGCGTTGTTTAGAGGCTATTTCTAGCGCTAAAACACCTGAAAACTGCCTTAGTGTGAAAGGGGCCTTAGAGTGGTCAGTGAATATAGCATAGTGTAGCTTCACCTACAGCAGTAGAGTTGGGTGAACAGTTCCACCCGAATTTGAAGGGCGATCGACGGGATGTTCGCCCTCCAATTGCCCCACAATGCACTGTGCACTTCACAGTGCATTCTAGGGCCCTAATTGGATGGAGCGAGATGCACCTGACCGCTGGTCAGGTGCAAGGCTCTGCCAATTAGGGTGCAGAGCACTGTCAACCCTGATTGAATAAAGTGATGATGACTTTGTCCAATCATGGCTTAGTGCTCATAGTCCCACCCCACACTGTAAAAGGTTTCTTCCCACGGGAAGCTTTCGCAGTGTGTTGTTGGAGTGGAGATAAACAGAGCAGGGCTCAGTTTGCTACTAGCGAGTTAGTGTGTTCACTTATTGTGTAGTGTAAGTATAATATAGTGTAGCGTCTTAGTGTTCTTTTTATTTTATTTTTTTTGTCTCCTGCCTGCCTCATTTTTTTTGTTATTGTGAGCCACAGTTTTTCTGACTGTGACACTGGCGTTCCCTTTTTTTATTTCTTTTTAATAGTTTTTACACTTCTGTCACAGTCAGTCTTCAATTTAAAGTGCACGAACACCACTTTTCATTCAATGAAGTTCATCCAATCACACATTTCCCAGTTGCTATTAAATTTTGGTAATAACCCCCCCCCCCCCCCCCATTATGTCTGGGAGGCCAACAAGGAGAGGTAGATTTTTCCCATGCCACTATGAGGACACCTTTGTCTCTGTTGTCCACATCTACTCCTGCCATAGCCCCAGCATCATCCATGGAGGTATCAGCTGAGTTATTTGAACTCAGCGTCAGCTACTTGCTTCTTGAGAATGCACAGACATTGATACTGATGTTGGTTCTGAGGTAGAGGAAGGGAGTAACCTGAGCCTACAGAGAGGGAAGAACACTGATAAACAACAAATTAGCAGTCGTGTTCCCGCAGCAACAGGCGTATTGACAACTTGGCTCCAGTGATGATGAGGATCGAGGGGATGATGATGATGAGGTCACTGACGTGAACTGGGTGCCGGATAGAGCAGAGGAGGAAAGTGAGGGGGAGAAACAACCCCAACGAGGCAGGATGCCCTCCAGAGGCAGCCATCATGGAAGAGTAGAGAGCAGCCACCCTATTCCATCAATCTGGGATCTCCCGGCCCACTTCCCACAGCTCAGCTATGCGGGCCTTTTTTAGCACATGTCCAGCCGATCGCAATTTGCAATCTCTGCTGCAAGCAGATCAAGCACGCCAAAAACACCAGCCATTTGGGTACCACATGCTTGACAAGGCGTTTAACCTCCCACCACTCAGCCCATTGGCAAGAGCATCTGAAAGCCACACATAAGGGACACAATTCTTCTCACTCCTCACCTTTCATGTCTACCCCGCTATATCTCATGATCTCTCAGCAGCTTCCACTGACAGGGATGATGGTATAGCAAAGGGTGTCACAGATCCTTGTGAAATGTCTACCAGCAGCACACTACCAGCTGTAGAGAATAGTAGGCAAATTTCTCTGCTGCTGCATCGAAAAAAAAAAAATACACTTCCTGCCACCCACATGTCCAGCATCTAAATTCCAGCTTGTACAAATTGCTGGCTTCACAACTCCTGCCTTTCCATCTTGTGGATTCTGCCCCCTTCCTTGCATTTGCAGAATGTGCTGTACCACAATGGCAGGTTCCCAGTTGCTATTTCTTTTCACTTAAGGCCATTCCAGCTCTGTACCATCACGTGGAAAGGCAATTTTGTGACATCATTGGAAAAGGCAGTCAGCAGCAAGGTCAACCTTACTGCCGACACAGGGTCCAAGGAGCATGGTCAGGGATGATATATTTAGTTCACAGCACACTGGGTAACTCTGCTTGCAACTAGCAAGGATGCAGGACAGTGCTGGAGATTGTTTTGCCGCCATGTCTCCATACAGCTGCTGGTGATGATGCGAGATCTCTCAGCTCCACCCCCTCCTCCATGCCCTTCTCTGCTGAATTGTCCTATGAAGAGATGGTTTTCAGTCCCCTTGGGGACCTTGGGAGTAATACGTGACTGTAAGGAAGCAGTTCCAGATACTGTAAACCTCAGTAACCCAGAGGACTCTGCTTCTCATGCCTCAGCAAACTTGAGGTGCATGGACCCCCTTATTCTTCAAAGCCTGTGAAAGGACCAGAGAATTTGTGGCATCAAGGAGAACGATCATTATTGGTTGGCAACCCTCCTTAACCACTTCCCACCCGGCCTATTGACAAATAACAGGGGGTCTATTTGAGTCCTCAGGATAACCCGTGATCGCGCGCCTACAGGGGGTGCGGATCACGGTGATCGGTGGTGTCGTGGGTCAGTGTGACCCACCACATTACCAATTGAGGTAAAAGGCTTCCATCGGAAGCCTTTTACCATGTGATCAGCCATGACTAATCACGGCTAATCACAGTGTAAACAGGAATAGCCGAGCAGACCTGAGCAGTGGAGAGCCAATTGCCTGCTCTTCTGATGGGGGGGGGCTGCGCTGAACATTTATCAGTGCAGCCCCCCGCAGGATTGCCACACTGGACCACCAGGGAGCCCCCCCTCTAGGGACAGCATAAGGAGACCGCCCATGGACCACCAGGGAGAAGATTTGGAGGCCGCCCAGAGACCACCAGGGAGCCCACACTAGACCACCAGGTAACGGCATACAGTGAATTGTGGGGATGGCACTGTGCCCATATGTGATGCCTGCCAGTGCCATCCCTAACAGTGCTATATGCACCAGTGGCGCCTATCAGTGCCCACCAGTGCTGCCTATGAGTGCCCATCAGTACCGCATATCAGTGCCACCTATCAGTGCCCGTCAGTGTTGCTCATTAGTGCCACCTATCAGTGCCCATCAGTGCAGCATATATGTACCCCATCATCAGTGCCACCTTATCAGTGCCACCTCATCAGTGCCAATCTGTACTGCCTCATCAGTGCCCGTCAATGTAGCCCCATCAGTGATGGAGAAAATGTACTTATACAATGTTATGTGACAGAAACAAGGAAAATTTTTTTTTTTTTTTTTTTCAAAATGTTCGGTCTTTTTTTATTTGTAACACAAAAAATAAAAACCGCAGAGGTGATCAAATAACACCAAAAGAAAGCTCTATTTGTGGGAAAAAAAATTATAAAAATTTTTTTTGGGTACATCGTCGCACAACCGCGCAATTGTCATTCAAATCGCAACAGCACTTGAAGCTGAAAATTGGTCTGGGTGGGAAGTGTTTTAAGTGCCTGGTATTGAAGTGGTTAAGCACCGTTACAAGAGGAAAGTCTCTAAACTCATTCTGCCCTCGCAGAGGGAGCACAGGATGAAATATCTTGAGGACACTTTAAGGTTTAATATATATTTTGTTTTATTTTAACAGCCAACATTTTACATATTCTGTTGGTTTCATCTCACGTGAACATTTCTCTGACATATATGAACCTTATGCATGAGCATATAAGGAACTGTTATTAACTTGTGCAACAATGGTGACCCTTATAATCGGATCTGAGGAGACGGTCTACCACTCCATTAAACTTAGGAGTCTGGGAGAGCAGAGAGCCTCCACCTGTCCGTTAAAGTGGGCAAGTCGAGTCCACACATCGAAGGGTCGCTAGTGAGACAAATTCCAAAGAAACATATTGAATAAGGATTAACATCTTTGAATAAAACAAATATGGAAGGTAACCTGTGAGAGAAAAGAGAGTTAGAGAAAAAAGAAAGGAAAGAAGGAATGGAGAAAAAGAGATAGAGGGAATGACGAGTCAAGGGAAGAAGAAAAATGGGGGGGGGAGTTAACGCATAACAGATGACGGGCTTCTCTATGGATATGGAGGTCATTCTTTAGGGAGGGCTCGAAGGCCGAAATTACTGGCCTTGAGGACACTTTAAAGTGGAGTTTATGTAACGCCTTTCCAGACTGCGGTAGGTTAGTCTTATGTAAAAGCTAATTTTGAGGCTTCTGTTGGTCAAAAGAGGAGCAGTGGAGAAGGGGGCCACCTCAGTGATGCCTTTCAAAATTTGTTTTGTCCTCGGCGTCCAGGGCTGTCAGCTTCAAGATCCCCTCGCCAGTATCTGCATCCTATGGTGGAATATTATCTAGGGGGAAAAAACAGACATGGAGAGATTCCCAGTAGAAGATCCACTGAGTTTCTGGGTCATGAGAATAGACCACTGGTCAGAACTTGCCCAGTATGCAATTGAGCTGCTGGGCTGGCCTGCATCCAGCATGCTTTCCGAACGGGTATTCAGTGCTGCTGGAGGTTTTACGACAGATAAAAGAGAGCGTCTGTCCACAGACTCCCTTGACTGGCTGATATTTGTCAAAATGAAACAAGTCCTGGATTAGCAGCAGCTATCAAGCCCCTGATGCCGCTGTCACTGATTAAGTGTTATTGGGGTCTCAAATCTCTGCAAGACTGTTTAGGCTGCCTAGCTTTGTGGGTGTTGATTTTATCTTGAACTAATATTTTGGTATAAGTTACATGGGCACAATTAACACCCAAGGACCAGGTGCATCAAAATTCAATTTTTACAGCAAGGCCAATTCTTGCTTTCATCAAAAGTACCTCTAGAAGGTTACGGGGTGAAGGCACTACCAACACCCAAAGACCAATTTTTCCACACCTGTTTGACCAGGGCATCACATTTCATTGTTTTAAAGCAAGGCCAGTTCTTGCTTTCATCAACAGTACCTCTATAGGGATACAGAGTGAAGGCACCACCAACACCCAAAGCCCAATTTTTACCAATTAGTGCACAGAATCTCTTGCATAGCATGCTGGGTATTGTAATTTTTTAATCCCATCCCCCTATTGGTATTGCCATAAATACTGCTCTTCAACAATATGGCAGAATCACAGCCTGAGGAAGCATGCACGCTGCAAACGCGCGTTTCACAGCCCTGCATTCCAAGCCCAGAAACATCACAGCTGACAGGAAGACAACTGCTGGACTCAGACCCCCAGAAACCCCGGTGTGAGCGAGCCATCAGCGGCGCCTGACACTGCTTGTGACCTGGACTAGGATTATACAGAAAGGCTGCCCATTGTGATATGCCTATATACCACCTCCTTTTGTGAGGTGCTATTTTATATTTTTAAAGAAATCTGGCAATTTTAACCCACTATTGCACTCGGATGAGCTCTACTGCGTCCCAGAAGGAAGCCTCTTCTAAAGCTGATGCACAAGAAAGCCCGCAGTTTGCTGAAGACAAGCAGACTAAGGACATGGATTACTGGAACTACGTCCTGTGGTCTGATGAGACCAAGATAAACTTATTTGGTTCAGATGGAGTACAAAGACAAGTGTGTCTTGCCTAGTCAAGCATGGTGGTGTGATTGTCGTGGTCTGGGTCTGCATGAGTGCTGCCGACACTGGGGAGCTACAGTTCTTTGAGGGAACCATAAATGCCAACATGTATTGTGACATACCAAAGCAGAGCCTGATCCCCTCCCTTTGGAGACTGGGCCGCAGGGCAGTATTCCAACATGATAATGACCCCAAACACACCTCCAAGACTACCATTGCCATGCTAAAGAAGCTGAGGATAAAGGTGATGGACTGGCCAAGCATGTCTCCAGACCTAAATCCTATTGAGCATCTGTGGAGCATCCTCAAACAGAAGGTGAAGGAGCACAAGGTCTCTAACATCCACCAGCTCCGTGATGTCGTCATGGAGGAGTGGAAGAGGACTCCAGTGGCAACCTGTGAAGCTCTGGTGAACCCCATGCCCAAGAGGGTTAAGATAGTGCAGGAAAAGAATGGTGGCCACACACATATTGACCCAATTTGGACATTTTCACTTAAGGGTGTACTCACTTTTTCTTGCCAGCAGTTTAGACATTAATGGCTGTGTGTTAAGTTATTTTGAGGGGATAGCAAATTTATACTGTTATACAAGCTGTACACTCACTACCACTGACAGAACTATCAGGGTTACAGAAGTCGCACTTGCGACTGGGCCCTGGAGTTTTTTATTTTTATTGTTTAACTTTAAGCATCATTAAAATCACTGCTCCTTTGAAAAAAAAAATTTTTTTAAAAATGGTTGCATTGGCACATGTCCAGTAGGGCAGTACCCTGGCCCCCATACCCCTTTCATGGCCAAAAACTTGCATATAAGCCTTCAAAATGGAGACTTTTGATCTTTAAAATTTGGGTCCTATAGACTTCAATGGGGTTTGCGGGTCTGAACTTTTGCAATGCTCGAGAGTTCTGGCGTGGGGGGGGGGGGGGGTGTTTAGCCCATCCCTGTACAGCAGTTCCTCATCCTAAAAGCCGAGCAAGCCTAACCTACTGATACGTGGCTGTCCCCATAGCACAGTGTTATGTCCACTGGCCAGGAAGTATAGGAGGCTGAACGAAGGGTAAACAAAAGATTACATGTGGTTTTAGTAGTGCAGTTGTCCACAAAGGAGAGCATTGGTCCAGGAAGAAGGCAGAGACGTGGTCACCAACAGCCAAAGGAATTGTCCAGGCAGCAGCAAGGAGCATTGTCCATAATAAGTCCTGGGTCATAGCAGGCAGAGATATGGTCAGCAACAGTCAACGGAATAGTCCAGGCAGCAGGCAGGAACATGGTCCATAAAAAGTTCTAACTCAGTACAAGCAGCAGGCAGCGATATGGTCAGCACAGCCAAAGTATTGGTCCAGGCAGCAGGCAGGAACATTATGCTTAGGGCCTTGGTCATATAAGACCTGGGCACAGGGGTAGAGGCTTCTTCCCACCCAAATCTCTTTAAAGCCTCCAGATCCCGATCCGGGAGTTAAAAAAACCTGGAGTAAACCAAAAACTGTTTATCTCTAGTCGGAACACCCCTCACATATGTAAGACCCCCCTGTTGTCTTGAATCCCACTACTAAAGTAGCAGCGCAATAGATCAGTCCAAGCAGCAGGAAAAAAACATGATTGATTAACAGACTGAGGACAGTTCAGGTGGAAGGCAGAAATATGGTTGATAAACAATCCAGACGGCAGGCAGAGGCATGGTTGATTAACAGGACAGGGTCAGTTCAGGCGGCAGGCAGAGGCATGATCAGTGTGAAGGCAAATGGTCTGAACATTAGATGGACATTAGAAATATGATAATGGCAGAAGCAGTCTCTTATGCATAGGCATGGTTGGGAGGGACACTGGGGACAATAATAAGGGGTGTTGTGTCTAACTCCCGTCTGGAGCATCCCCGACTTTTTTTTTTTACATTTTTGGCCTGTTTCATTGGGATGGATTTTATCTTGAAAATGTATTTTGTGGAGTCCTCTCACTGCATCTGAGCAAATGTTTTCTGGTGGAGGGCCTTCCTGGTACACAAGGGCAGTGACAGTATCCTCCTGATATCTGAGGAAGGATCCGGGTCTTTCAGTGGATTTACGATAAATAGTGTTGAGCGAACCCGGACTGTAACGTTCAGGTCTGTACCGAACTTTCGGGTGTCCGGGACCCGGACCTGAACACGGACATTTCAAAAAACGTTTGGGTTCGGGTTCTGGTAGTTGATCACGCATGTTGAATACCTGAAGGGCAGCCAATCAACAAGAGTTTCACTGGTTTGCCCTTAGAAGCCATCACAGCCATGCTTACTAATGGCATGGCTGTGATTGGCCAGTGCATCATGTGACCCGGCCTCTTTATAAGCTGGAGTCACAGTGCTGCATGTCACATGCTCTTGGGTTAGTGTAGGGAGAGGAAGCTGCCGGCGTTTTTGTGAGGGAGAGATTGCAGACATTTTAACTTCTGATCCTGCATCCTGAGATTACTACTGCTGTTGCTCTGAGGGACAGATTGCAGAAATTTGAGATTTCACATACTGCTGCTTTGAGTGACAGATTGCAGATCAAACTCTGCATAACACGATCATTACGATCGTGCACAACAATCAGATTGTTGGAGTAATTTGAGATTTCACATACTGCTGCTTTGAGTGACACATTGCAGGTCAAACCCTGCCTAACACAACGATCGTTACGATCGTACACAACAATCAGATTGTGGGATTGTACACAACGATCAGATTGTGGGAGTAATTTGAGATTTCACATACTGCTGCTTTGAGCGATCTGACTGCACTAGGTAGAGGCTTCTGCTTAGAGGGACAGATTATTGTTCAAAATTCATCTCCTAGTTCTAAAGGGAGAGGTTCTAGCTGCAGCTGTAAGTGACACATTATTGTTCAAAAATCATCTCCTAGTTTATTTGATTTTAATTTATTTTCCCTATCCCCATTTTTTTGTAGGGCACTTGCCCTACTCTTACCCCCATTTTACTTCCTTTTGCAGCCCTCTAGCACTTGCCAGGACTTTGTTACAGCCATTTTTGTGCCTAAAAGTTCGGGTCCCCATTGCCTTCAATGGGGTTCGGGTCTGGGATAACGTTCGGGCAACGTTCGGTGCTGAACCCGGACTTTTTTCCAAAGTTCGTTCGGACCCTCCGAACCCGAACGTCCAGGTGTTCGCTCAACTCTAACGATAAATAACATAGGACTTATAAAGTACCAAACTGAAGAGATAAATGGAGACTTTCTTGTACCAGTGGTAGGTTCCTCTTGTTGCTAGATACGGCTATATCATCTGATCATTATAGTTGACTATCCCATGAACATATTGCATTTATGTACACATTTGGGTTTCAGGAGTGGGCTATTCCTTCCGTGGATTTCCACTGAGCTGTTGTGGATTGAGGAAAGCATACAGTATACTGTATATGTCTCGTTTGTCCCTCCACTTCATAGCCAACACTTCTTTGTACTGCAAACTCCCCTCTTTGTAGTTTTGTATCCACTAGCCTTTGCGGGAAGTCCTTCCTTTTAGCCATCACTGTGGCACATGCTGGTGTTTGCTTTGGGAAAAAATTGCAAAAAAGGGGCAGGCTGGTGTAATTATTATTAGCATACAGATGATACCCCTTAATGAAGAGTTGGAATACAAGGTTCCAAACTATTTTTGCACTGTTCCCAATATAGTCTGGGCAGTCAGGGGTTTGCAGCTGGGTGTCCTTTCCTTCGTACATGTAGAAGGCGTAAGTGTACCCCGTGGCTCTGTTGCACAGATTGTGCAGCTTCACCCCATATCAGACCCTTTCACTGAGGATGAATTGCTTGAAGTCCAGCCTGCCAGAGAAATGGATATGCGATTCATCCACACAAATGTTTATGTCCAGGATATACAATTAGGAAAATGTCTCGGGGGGGGGGGGGATTAAGTAGTGGGCAAAAGTTTATCATATGCAGGGTCACTCCAGGGAGGGCACTATGTGTTATTGCTGAAATGGAGGTACCACATTATCATTAAATATCGTGTTCTTGGCATAACAGATGAATAAGTGGGCATATGATATGAATAGGGTGGGTGGACAAGTCCCACGTTAAGTGTGAGGCCCAAAAATAATTTGAATTCCTCCCTTTATAGGTTTCCATTCAAACAGATAGCCATAGCTTGAAATTGGGTTATTGGTGATAAATTGTGGGGCATAAAAGTTGCACTGGTCCACAATTAAACAAAATAAATTATTGGTGAAAAATATATGTAAACAAATGAATTGGTGCAGCATTTTCTGTGTTGACCTGGACACCTGGTTGCGCAGTAAAAGGGGGATTAGCTGCTCCTGAGGAGGATTTGATATGCCTCCTCGCTGGAAAATTTTTTTTAGACATGGTGCACACCAGCTCTGGTGACACCATAATGCTGTGATGGGGACACTGCAACAGATGTGATTGAACTGATGTAGATGATCAGAGCACTGATGCACGCTATTGAGGCTGCACTGATGGGTGCTGACGAGGCTACACTAATGGGTGCTAATGAGGCTGCACTAATGGACACTGATGAGGCTGCACTGATGGGTGCTGAAGAGGCTACACTGATAGGTGCTGATGAGGCTGCAGTGATGAGGATGCGCTGATGGGCACTGATGAGGATACACTGATGGCAACTGTTGGGGCTGTACTGATGCGTTTGCACTGATGGGTGCTGAGGCTACACTGATGGGTGCTAATGAGGCTTCACTGAAGTACACTAATGGTATGCAGCACTGAAGGGCACGGATGAGGCTGCGCTGATGATCTGGGCCCTGATATGTGGCACTGTGTAACACTATGTAGCACTGTATAGCACTGAAAAGTAAAAATGTACTGTCAGCTAGATCCAGCTCTCCTTTCTGGATTGCTTACTTAGAACCCCCAAACATTATATATTTTTTATAACAACCTAGAGCAGTGTTTTTCAACTCCAGTCCTCAAGGCACACCAACAGGTCATGTTTTCAGGATTTCCATGAGTTTGCACAGGTGATTTGATCAGTTTCACTGCCTTAGTAATTACCACAGCTGTTTCATCTGAGGGAAATCCTGAAAACATGACCTGTTGGTGTGCCTTGAGGACTGGAGTTGGGAAACACTGACCTAGAGAATAAAATGGCAGTCGTTGCAATGCTTTATGTCACACTGCATTTGTGCAGCGGCCCTAAAAGCGCATTTTTTGGGGAAAAAATCCCTTTTTTGCATTAAAAAATAAGACAACAGTAAAGTTAGCCCTATTTTTTTCTATATTGTGAAAGATAATGTTACGCCAAGTAAATTGATACCCAACATGTCATGCTTCAAAATTGCGCCCTCTCGTGGGATGGGGCAAACTGTTGCACTTAAAAATCTCCATCAGCGAAGTTTAAAATTTCTACAAGTTACCAGTTTTGAGTTACAGAGGAGGTCTAGTGCTAGAATTATTGCTTTCACTTAAGTGATCGCGGCAATACCTCACATGTGTGGTTTGAACACTGTTTTCTTATGCGGGCGGGACTTACATATGTGTTTGTTTCTGCCCGTGAGCTTGACGGGACAGGGCGCTTGAAATGTTTTTATTTATTTTTTCTTATTTATTTTACTTGTTATTTTTATACTGTCTTTTTGTAAAAAAAAATATAGGTCACTTTTATTCTTATTACATGTATGTAAACATTCCTTGTAAGAGGAAAAAAAAAAAAGCATGACAGGACCTCTTAAATATGAGATCTGGGATCAAAAAGACCTCATACACCGATACCGTTTTTTTTTTTTTTTTGCTGGTAAGTTTAAACCACCACACAAGTCCTAAGGTACTGCCAACTTCCCTGTATTTGAAGTAATTTTCTGAAAAAGTACTCCCCCAGTACATTAATGGGATTTTACCGCCAGTTTGACAATGACACAAGGTTTACATAAAAGTTACTGAATTTTGTTATACAAACATATTAAGAAATGTATGATCAGATGGACACATACATTGATCATAAAAACATGGTACATCAAATACAGTGCACAGATCTTGAAACTGGGAACTTTTCGGATGTGTGCCCAAAGGTTTCGGGACATAGTACCCTTCTTCTGGGGCAATGACTTGCATCCAAGGTCAGAATTTCCAGTATTGCAAAGTGGTCGTGTGTACCCAGAAAAGACTGTCATGGAAGGTGGGAAAAAAGGGATTTTATTAAAACTTACCGTAAAATCCTTTTCTCTGAGTTCACTGACAGACGCAGCCCTTCATTGACAAGTGGGGTTATATGCACATCCTACCAGGAGTAGACTAGGCAAATATAAAGAAAGCAAGCTGACCCCTCCCAGGGGGCCATCCTCACTCTAACATATAACCCCCCTGCTCTGCATAGCATATCGGTTCGTAACAAGCCGTACAAATGCAACAAAGGGGGTGGGTGCTGCGTCTGTCAGTGAACTCAGAGAAAAGGATTTTACGGTAAGTTTTAATAAAATCCCTTTTTCTCCTACGTTCACTGACAGACGCAGCCCTTCATTGACAAGTGGGGATGTCCCAAAGCTGTGTCAGTCAAGAGGGGTGGGTAAACAACAACAACTGTACCCAACAGAGTCCTCTCAGGAAGCGCCAGCTGCACCTACACCGCCGCCTGCAAAACTTTGTGGCCAAAGGCAGCATCCGCGGATGCTGAAACATCAACTTTGTAAAACTTAGTAAACGTGTGCAAAGAGGCCCAAGTAGCCGCCTTGCACACCTGTGACACTGAAGCCTGGTGTCCAAAAGCCCAGGAAGTGCTAACTGCCCTAGTGGAATGAGCCGTGACTGGAAAAGGGGGTACTTTTCCCCGAACAGTATACGCATGGGTCACGGTCTGTCTGATCCAACGGGAAACAGTGGCCGACGATTCTTTGCGCGGACCATTCGTCAGCACAAACGCATCAGACTTCCGAAAGGAAGCTGTAGCCGCCAAGAACACCCGCAAAGCCCTCACGACATCCAAGGAATGTAACTCAAATTCCTTGGGATGCGACGGGTGTGGACATAATGAAGGAAGAACAATATCTTCATTAATGTGAAATGAAGAAACCACCTTCGGCAGAAACGAAGGAGAAGGGTGCAGGACCGCCTTGTCCTTATGAAGGACTAGGTATGGAGACTTGCAGGACAAAGCTGCCAGCTCAGACACCCACCTAGCGGATGTAATGGCCACCAAAAATGCCACCTTCTGCGACAGCAATTGTAAGGGAATATCCCTGATCTTCTCATATGGCGGCTTCCGCAGTACAGAAAGCACCAAATTCAAATCCCACGGCGCCAAAGGCGACCGTACCTGAGGAGCCACATGTCGTACACCCTGTACAAATGTACGAATCAACGAATGTGATGCCAAAGGCCGTTGAAAGAGAATCGCCAGAGCCGAAATCTGACCCTTGAGAGTACTCAATGCCAATTTTTTATCCAGGCCCTGCTGCAAAAAAGCCAGGACCCGGGACACAACGCAAGAGCGAGGGTTCCAACCCCCCGCCTCACACCAGGCAATATAGGCCTTCCAGGTGCCATGATAAATCTTGCGCGAAGTACACTTGCGCGCTTTAAGCATGGTAGGGATCACGGAGTCAGCAACACCCCTATCCTTCAACACCTGGGACTCAATAGCCAAGCCGTCAAGGCCAGCGAGGGTAAAGCAGGGTGCAAGATGGGTCCCTGAGACAGCAGATCTTCGCGCAGCTGAAGACGCCAAGGAACATCTGCCACCATTCGCACCATGTCGGCGTACCAAGGGCGCCGAGGCCAATCCGGAGCTACCAGGACTGTCTGAATCTCCTCCGCTTCTACCATGCGCAGTAGCCGCAGTAGAAGCTTGATGGGAGGGAAGGCATACAGGAGCAGATACCGACCCCAAGGCGCTACCAACGCGTCCGTGGCGGCCGCCGGCGGGTCTCTCGCCCTGCACACAAAGGTCTGCACCATGTGATTGAACCGGGACACCATGAGGTCCACATCTGGCGTGCCCCACTTGTGGCAAATCTGGCGGAACACCTCTGGATGTAGGGACCATTCCCCCTGATCCAGTTTCTGGCGACTGAGAAAGTCCGCCTGCCAATTCTCTACGCCCGGAATGTAAATGGCGGAGATTGCCGGCACGTGGAGTTCTGCCCATCGCAGAATGAGAGCCGCTTCTGCAGCTGCTGCCGAGCTCCTCCTTCCGCCCTGATGGTTCACGTACGCCACTGCCGTGGCGTTGTCCGACTGGACCTGAACCGGGAGGCCGTGCAGCCTTACTATCCAGTGGAAGAGGCAGAGCCTGATCGCCCTCAACTCCAGCACATTAATTGGAAGGCGGGATTCCTGCGCCGATAGCTGCCCCAGGACCCTCCCCCAACCCGATAGGCTGGCGTCCGTCGTGACTATCGACCAATTCAGGGGGAGAAACGACTTCCCCAACGTTAGAGCCAGAGCCCGAAGCCACCAGGCCAACAATACTCTGGTCTGATGATCCAATCTGATCAGCTGGTCCAGGAACAGCGGAGACTTGTCCCACCGTGACAGAATCGCTCGCTGCAGGAGCTGAGTATGACTCTGGGCGTAAGGTACTGCCTCGAAGGCCGAGACCATGAGCCCCAACACCCGCATACAGAACCGTAAGGAGGACCACCGGCGTGACAGCAGGGTTCGCACCGCTGCTTGCAGCGTCAGTAACTTGGCCGGAGGTAAGAACACCTTCGCCTTCTCCGTGTCCAGAATCAGACCCAGGTATTCCAGGCGACAGGACGGGGTCAATGTCAACTTCTGCAAGTTGATCAGCCAGCCGAAGTCTTTCAACGAGGCCATGGTGATAGCCACGTTCTCCTCCAGAGCCGAGGCAGACTCCGCTCTCAGGAGTAAGTCGTCGAGGTAAGCTACCACCGCGATGCCTCTCTGCCTTAATAATGCCAGCACCGAAGCCACCAGCTTGGTGAACACCCGAGGAGCCGAAGCCAGACCGAAGGGAAGTGCCACGAATTGGTAATGCAGATCTCCCACCACAACGCGCAGGAATCGCTGGTGCCGGAGACAAATGGGAACGTGGAGGTACGCGTCCCTGATATCCAGAGATGCCATGAAGTCACCTTGGTGTAGGGCGGCCACGACTGAACGGACGGACTCCATTCTGAATTTTCGCGCTTTCACAAAGTGGTTTAGCGCCTTTAGGTCCAGAACTGGCCTGACCCCCCCCCCCCTTTTTGGGCACCACAAATAGGTTTGAATAGAAGCCGCGGAACCTTTCCAACGGAGGTACGGGCACAATCACCCCTTGTTCGGAGAGTGCCTGAACAGCCCTTAGAAGGGCCTCCCGACGCCCCTGAGGGAGTCTCAAGTTCGATGGGAAGAACCTTTCTGGGTGTAGAGTGCTGAACTCTATCCTGTACCCGGAGGACACCACTTCCTGCACCCACCGGTCGGAAATGCGGGCAGTCCACCTGTCTGCGAACCCCAGAAGTCGGCCCCCCACCCGGGAATCGGGTGGGGGCAACCCATCATGCGGAGGAGGACTTATCCTGAGCCTTTTCGCTCTTGCGCTGCCAGAGTCGTTTACCGGGCCCCGAGGCAGGCCTCGAACCCTTGCCCGCTGCACCGGGCGCACGAAAAAAACTCTTCTGACCCGAAAGGAGCAGGGCCCTGCTTACGGCGGAACTCCCGCCGCCTGGGCTCCGGGAGAAAAGTACTCTTCCCCCCAGTGAAATCCTTAATGATTTCATCCAACTGCGCCCCAAAGAGCCGACCGCCCTGAAAGGGGAGATCCGTGAGATCCTTCTTAGACGCATGGTCATCCGACCAAGAGTGTAACCAAAGCACCCGTCTGATAATGACTGCGAAAACAGACATTTTAGACAACATGGGAAGAAGGTCCAGAGCTGCGTCACACAGGTACCGAAGACCCTCTATCAGATGGTCCGCTCGCTGTGACGCCTCGAGCGGCCTCCCGCAGCTCAACTCGTTTTGCAACTCAGTCGCACACTCGGTCAGAGATTGCACCGCCTTAGCTGACGCCAGAGCCGGTCTCATGGCTGATCCTGCCAACAAGAAAAGTGCTTTGGACACCACCTCCGTCCGCCTATCGGCCGGTTCCTTAAAGTAGGGAGACCCCTCCAAGGGAATGGCCGTTGCCTTATTCAGGCGAGCCACCGGAGGGTGCACTGCGGGGGGATGCCCACTTCTTCACAAACCTATCCTCAAACGGGTAGCGTATAGCGAAGCGTTTGGGCAGGGCGAAGGAATTCTGCGGACGCTGCCATTCCTTATAGACCAAATGGTCAAAAAATTGATCATAAGGGTAAGCCTTAGGGGACCTGGGTGGCCTAGCCGACCCGCAAACGTAAGCAGTCTCCTGCGACTCCCCTGCTTGGTCCAGTCACAAAGACGCACGAATATCAGCGATCAGTGCGGCCACCAGCGACTTCTCTCGCGCAACCGAGGCCCCCTGGTCTTCCTCGCTGTTCGAGAGCCCCAGCTCACTCTCTGATAGCTCCACGGAGGTCCCCGTGACCACCGAGGCCACTTTCAGCTCAGGCTCTTCCCCCGATGAAGGTGGAGGGGGTGGACGTTTTTTAGGGGCACCCTTAGCACGGCTCAGCACCTCCCGGGGAAAAAATTCCCCAAACACTGATCTTAACTGGTCCAGGGACACCAGAGTCCCTAGCGCAGGTTGTACTTCCGCTGACTCCTCCCTGGAAGGACCCGCAGGTTCAGCCGCCATTGCGCCCCCCCGTACACTGACAGGCGCCCCTGTGGGGGGAGAGGGGGTCACTCACCAGTCTGACGGGCGTAGCGGGTAGCCACCCGGTTGCAGACCTTCCTCCCACTGCCGGAGAGGGATGCTGCAGGCCCCTGGACGGGAACAAGGTCCGGTCACTGGGCGCAAATGGGGATCTAAGGGTAGCTCGCATCGGTTGGCCGCGCTGGGGAAAGTTCAGGATTCTGGACATCCTCTATGCCCCAGCAGGCTTCTTGATAGCAGTCTTCATCAGATAGCTTGAGAAAAACAAAAAGCGGTAGCAAAAAAGGGAAACCGCAGAGCCCATAAGGGAACCAGGTCTAACTCCTTGCACTAGGCATAATAAAACTGATATGCTATGCAGAGCGGGGGGGGGGGGTTATATGCTGAGTGAGGACGGCCCCCTGGGAGGGGTCAGCTTGCTTTCTTTCTATTTGTCTAGTCTACTCTGGGTAGGATGTGCACATAACCCCACTTGTCAATGAAGGGCTGCGTCTGTCAGTGAACGTAGGAGAAAAGGAGGAGGGGTGGGGCCAAGAGATGGGAGTAGGGGAGAAAAAAGGGAAGAGGAGAGGGAAACACCTTCCTCCAAAGTGGACCCCGCTGGACGGTCTGCGAGGCGAATGGAGAGGATTCCCCCGGTGGGAGGAGATCCACCACAAGGACCCCGGAGGGCGCCGCTTTGATCCCCTCCGGATTAGCCTGGACCCAGAAGCTTTTTTTCTTGTACACAAGACAGCCACCCGGACTTTATTTAAACCTTGTGTCATTATCAAATTGCTGTTAAAGTCCCATTAAAGTACTGGGGGCGTACTTTTTAAAAAAAAAAGTTTTTTTGCCTGGGTTCACACGAACGGCATATGCAAATGCTTCATATCGGCACCAATACAGATATCGGTGCAATCCTAGATCCCGATGGTGATGAATGGCCTCCTTATACTCCTCACAGGTATCATCCTCTGCCTCTCACCCTTACATGTCTCAGTTACAGCTTTCTCTCTCAGGGGCCAACCTCTCCACTCCAGGGGATCTCTGAATGGAACTCAGACCTATGCCCCCGGCCACTGTCCCTTTTATATCACACAGGACCAGTGGGCCAGACCCAAAGAGAATCTCGCCAAAAAGACCAAAGAACCAGAAAAGGCTTTAAATCCTACCCTGCCGGCTGGGACAGCAAGTATCTGATTATTTTACCTTGCTTAACCACTTCACCCTCGGAAGGATTTCCCACGTTAGGACCAGAGCACTTGTTGTACCCAAACTAAATTTGCGTCCTTCTTTCCCCACAAATAGAGCTTTCTTTTGGTGGTATTTGGTCACCTCTGCTTCATTTCTGATCGCCACTATAAACAAAAAAAGAGTGACAATTTTGCAAAAAATTCAATTTTTCTTACTTTTTGCTAAAATACAAATCAAAAAAAAATATAAAACATTTTTTTTTTTCATCGGTTTTGGTCGATTTATATTCTTCCTCATATTTTTGGTAAAAAGAAAAAAAAAATGCAATCGGCATTTATTGATTGGTTTGCGCTAAAGTTGCCACGTTTACGGATAATTCATTTCTGTTTTTTTTTTACTAGTAATGGCGGCGATCTGCTATTTTTAGCGGTACTGCAATATTGCAGCGGACACGTTGGACCATTTTGACACTTTTTTGGGACCATTGGCATTTATACAGCGATCAGAAATGTAAATGTCCACTGATTACTGTATAAATGCCATTGGCAGTGAAGGGGTTAACTGTGTTCCCTAGGCATGTTCTAACTGTGAGGGGGCTGGGCTGTTATGGCATAAGAGATCTAACTGATCCCAGTGACAGGGATCAGTAGATCTCTTATGTCTCCACTGACAGAGCGGGGAACTGCTGTGTTTACATCGGCGGTTCCCCCTTTTGCTCTGGCTACTCATCGCGACTCGCTCTTGGACATAGGGTCCGCCCGAGCTGCGGGCACACTCCTCTGGAGTGCAGTGTGCAGGCCCCCTAGCAGCCACTCCGCAAATCGCTGTTTATTTACAACGATTCACGGGACACGTCCACACTGCCGCAGTAAATATACTGCGCGCGGTGTGGAAGTAGTTAAAGACTTGTAGTGCCTCCTGTAGATTGGTCTAAATGGATTCTTGCCTTAAAAGGGACTGCTTATGGACTTCACTTCTATATAAGATATGCACATTCTATGGGATATTAGAACAGCTCTGCACAGGATTGTGTTTAAACTGCCTTTTTGAGAACTGTACTGTTATCAGCAACTACATGCGTAAAGGATCTTATCTGTTTATTTGCTCTGCCTGTTCTGAAATCTCTTAAGGGGATGCATGCACAGCAAATCAAAAGAACAGGGCTTGCAACACAAGGGGACTGAGCTAGAGAAAGATGCAACACATGGGTCTAACACACAGAGTACTGTCCAGTGGAAATTAATGTGTTGTTGCTAAGGACTATGGTATTTGTGTCAAATGCAAGGCAGCCAATCAGACAGGGGATGATGGGTCTGCTGGTAGTGGAAGGGGTAAGTGCATGGTACAACCACTAGTGGCTGGTTCTTCACTTTTAGGGACCAGACCCGTGGCACAGATTGCCTAGGGACCAAGCCTGGAGGCACGGGAGAGATGCAGAAAAGGTACCTCGGGAGAATAAGAGGAAACATGGGGGTTAGAGAAAGGGAGAGCGCGTCTCCTGTTTCTCATAGTAACCATGGGATGGGTCACTGGGAAAGAGGTGACTTACATTGCTGGAGACCAGTACAGGCTTAGCAGCACTGGGATGGGGGTGTGGTGTGAACATGGAGGGTACAATCTGTACACCTGTGGACAGTGTACACGGCTCCTCCACAGGTGAGGGGTCCCGTGGTAAGGAAGGAGCCCCGCCAATTGTCCTATGCTGTGTCCAGGGACAGCTCAGTTAATATCCCTTCCTCTCCAGGCTGGATCTAATCACACCGTTGCCCCAGTCTGGGCTCCACTCCCTCGTCTGTCTTTTTCTGTCTGACTCAGGACTATGTGGCAGGGGAAAGCCTCTGCTATGCCCAAGCTGAGGAATAAACCCAGGCCCAGCCTAACCCCTGGAGCCACACAGCACTGTTCACTACTGAGAACAGCTCGCCGACTGACCGCTGCACACTACAGTTAAGGCCCGTACAAGGTCACCGCCACCGAGTACTCACCCCCCTATCCTTCACACCCCTCCCTCTCTCATTCCCCCTTTCACCATCCCTCTTCCCCTTATGTGTCTATCCGTTCACCTTTTCTTCCCCTTAGTTTCTAGTAGGAGTTTGTCATATCTCTGTCATATAACGCCTCAATCGTCAGGCATCTTTACTGTACTATGTAACCAGCAGGCACTACCTACAGCCCCCGAAAACCACACCCAATTATTTTCCCACTTCCTTGGCCCCATTAGACTGGATAGGTTGGGGGGCATGCTGGAGAAGGAAAGGGGCGACACTGAGGGTCACTGATGACCTTACATGCTCCAAGGAAATAGGATCTCCCATAAAAAGAGCATAATGGCCACGATGGAGTACAGCTCCAGAGCTTAAATTGACACAGCAACTAGAGCCAGAGCCTCTAGGTCAGGGGGTCTCAAACTGTCGCCCTCCAGTCCCATGAGGCATTGCAAGGCTGACAGTTACAAGCATGACTCCCACGGGCAGAGGCATGATGGGACTTTTAGTTTTGGTTTAGCTGGAGGGCCACCAGTTTGAGACCCCTGCTCTAGGTTGAGGAGACCTTGAAAAACCAGGGAAACCGGTGCCACAGGAAAGAAGATGGCGAGTAACTGAAAAGAGGCAATGGATTAAGCCAGAGAACCTAAAGAAGTACTCTTTGCACCAGAATGTCTGAAGGGCAAACTTTGTACTTCTTATGCGGAGGCAGGTGTACTCTCTGGTCTCACGTGGTATTCCCAATGATGCCTTTACGGGTAGGTATGAATAGAAGGTATCTCTCAAACCTTAAGTAAGTTAGGTGCTTTCTGCATATATAGTCAGGTCCATAAATATTGGGACATCAACACAATTCTAATGGTTTTGGCTCTATACACCACCAGAATAGATTTGAAATGAAACGAACAAAATGTGCTTTAACTACAGACTTTCAGCTTTAATTTGAGGGTATTTACATCTAAATCAGGTGAACGGTTTAGGAATTACAACAGTTTGTATATGTGCCTCACATTTTTTAAGGGATCAAAAGTAATGGGACGGATTAATAATCATAAATCAAACTTTCACTTTTTAATATTTGGTTGCAAATCCTTTGCAGTCAATTACAGCCTGAAGTCTGGAACGCATAGACATCACCAGACGCTGGGTTTCATTCCCTGGTGATGCTCTGCCAGGCCTACAACGGTCTTCAGTTCCTGCTTGTTCTTGGAGCATTTTGCCTTCAGTTTTGTCTTCAGCAAATTAAATGCTTGCTCAATCAGATTCAGGTCAGGTGATTGACTTGCCATTGCATAAAATTCCACCTTTTTCCCTTAAAAAACTCTTTGGTTGCTTTCGCAGTATGCTTCGGGTCATTGTCCATCTGCCCAAAACACTTCAGAATTCATCCTGCTGCTTTTGTCAGCAGTCACATCATCAATAAATACAAGAGATCCAGTTCCATACATGCCCACGCCATGACACTACCATGCTTCACTGATGAGGTGGTATGCTTTGGATCATGAGCAGTTCCTTTTCCATACTCGTCTCTTCCCATCACTCTGGTACAAGTTGATCTTGGTTTCACCTGTCCATAGGGTGTTGTTCCAGAACTGCGAATGCTTTTTTAGATGTCATTTGGCAAACTCTAATCTGGCCTTCCTGTTTTGAGGTTCACGAATGGTTTACATCTTGTGGTGAACCCTCTTGTAAGGGAAATTATAATACCTTGTATGCATTATATTTTGCCTGCGCTAATAAGAGCACTTTTCAGCTCTTTTGCATAATGCATTTGATTGACCTGTGTTGAAGCAGACAGACACAGATTGCTTCATCTCACATGGCCGGTAGCAGGGATCTTGTCCTGCCATTCCATGCCTGGTCTCTTTATTTATACTGGTCAAACAGAGAGAACAAAAGGGACTGATGGCTTCACAATCAGCCAGTCTCCAAGGCACAGTCACATGACATGAGCTCAATACAAAAACCACCAACCAATGACACACTTGTTTATATTCAAACTATACAATAGGAAAGGCATGCATGTATGTGGGGGGGGGGGGGGGGGGTTG
>BLSH010300883.1:70783-84396 GCA_018402905.1 Glandirana rugosa | reverse complement strand
GAATTGATTTATGGCGTTTTTATTATTATTTTTTTACTAGTAATGGCGGCGATCTGCGATTTTTATCGGGACTGCGATATTGGGGCGGAAATGTCGGACATTTTTTACACATTTTTGGGACCAATGACATTTATACAGCGATCAGAAATTTAAATGTCCACTGATTACTGTGTAAATGTCATTGGCAGTGAAGGGGTTAACCAGCAGGGGGCAGTGAAGGGGTTAAATATGTTCCCTGGCTGTGTTCTAACTGTGGGGGGGCAGGGCTGGCCGGGACATGACAGATCTCACTGATCCCAGTGACAGGGATCAGTAGATCTGGCATGTCCCCTGTCACAGAACGGGGAACCGCCGTGTTTACAACGGCGGTTCCCCGTTCTGAGGCTCCTAAAGGTGATCGGCGGGATTCGGGCGGACATCGAGTCCGCCCGACCCACGGGCACGCGCGCCGCAGCTGCCGCCAGGGGGCGCGTGGGAGCATGCGCAGTGGAGGACGTCCATGGACGTCCTCCGGGCATTTCAGATCCGCGCTGGAGCCGTACTTTGGCTATAGCGCGGATCTGAAGTGGTTAAATACTAAACCAGAAATGAACATGTGAAAATACTCATAAAGTGAGTTCACAACCCCCCGATGTGAAGCCCGGGAGGAAGGGTTTAAAGCTGCAGATCTCATCAAGTCCGGGAGGGGACGTAGCCTGGAGGGTATGGATCCACCAGAGCTCACGCTGGAGAAGTTGTTTGTTGAAGTCACCCCCGTGCGAGCCAAAGTGGACCCGGTCCAGGGCTAAGAAAAAAACTTTTGGAAGAAGGGTGGGATGAATTTGTGGTGCAGGTTCTTCAGTTAATTCTGGAGCACAATGTTTTTTTCTTTCAATGGCACCCACTACCTCCAGGTGCAGGGGGTTGCGATGGGGACACATTGTGCCCCATCGTATGCCAACCTGTACCTGGGGGAGTGGGAACGCCAATTGTGGCATGACTCAGGCATTTGTCTATGCTGGTCACATATTGGCATGGCATTGTTACATTGATGATGTTTTCATGCTATGGAAGGGCCCTGTCCCCCTCAATCAATTTCTAGCCTACCATAACCAGAATGAGCTGAATCTGCACTTTACAATGTCTTACAATACCCATGATCTGCCCTTCCTGGACGTTATGGTACGGAAGGGCCAAGATGGGCAACTACTCAGTCAATTATTCCATAAATCCACTGCTGGAAATTCTTTACTTCATGCCAGCAGCTTCCATCCCAAACCATTGTTGGCCTCTATTCCCTATAGCCAGTACCTTTGAGTGCGTCGCAATTGCTCTGATGAGTCCTCTTTTATTAAAGAGGCCAAAGAGCTACAAACACGACTTCTAGAACGTGGATACTCCAGAGCTTCTCTGAAGCGTGCATTCAGGAGAGTTCGGAGTGTCCCTCGAACTGACCTCCTTAATAAGAAAAAAAAATACAAACTGCACACTCAATAGTATACACGTATAGTCACAACTTACTCCACCCAGCATAAACAAATTAAACGCATCCTGGGTAAATATTGGCATCTTCTAACTATGGATTCCCAATTATCCCCATTTGTTCCAGATGCACCTGCTGTGGCCTACCGTAGGGCTCCTTCGGTCGGCGACAGATTGGTCGCTAGTGAATTCAGTGCCCACAGGAGAGATCCATGTATCCGTCATGGTACTTTCTCCTGTGGGGGATGCAATTATTGTCAATACATGGACAGACGTAGTAGAATTATATTGCCCAATCGCCAAGTCTTTCGTCCCAAACATTTTGTTAATTGCAAAACTCCCGGCATAGTGTACCTCCTCTCTTGTGAGTGTGGAGGTTACTATGTCGGGAAAACCAAAAAAGAATTCTGGACGAGGATATATCAACATACTCTCTCCATAACTAAACGTGACCCTGATACCCCCCTTGGTCGACATACTGCTTTAATCCATCCCACCCTTCTTCCAAAAGTTTTTTTTCTTAGCCCTGGACCGGGTCCACTTTGGCTCGCGCGGGGGTGACTTCAACAAAAAAACTCCTCCAGCGTGAGCTCTGGTGGATCCATACCCTCCAGGCTACGTCCCCTTCCGGACTTGATGAGATCTGCAGCTTTAAACCCTTCCGCCCGGGCTTCACATCAGGGGGTTGTGAACTCACTTCATGAGTATTTTCACATGTTCATTTCTGGTTTAGTATTCAATACCTACCCCATGAATTATTCATTCATCATTTTTTGCATTGTTCCTTCAATACCCATCATATGCTTCCTTTATTTATTTTTCATCCATCACCATTACCTGCATCATTTTCTTTCTTGCTGCTGATTGGTATTTGCTTCATCAGCATTACATTCATATTTCCTATGTTGTTTCGCTTTTTACATGTCCACTGTTCCCTAGCATTTTCAGTCATTTCTCATTCCATTCACTCATTTTCTTTATCTATTCATTTATCTTCATTACTTTAATTTATCTTTCCTCTTTTCCTTTTTATTCTTACTTGCCTGTCTACTGGGTTTGCACCCACATTCCATTTACATATCACCTTTCTCTGCCCATTTACACCATCTACCGCTGGGAGTCGTACTTACTCCCCGGCTTGGGGGCATTGTGCGCCACCCGGCGGGTAGGCTCCACTGGAGCTTGCCTTCACTGCCTATGGCCGTTTCGGCTGCTCCTTGTTGGAGCAAGATTTTTGCCCTGGCAGGCCTCCGTCTGCTCGGGCACACCCGCCGGCGGAGGTCCAACACGTGACGTCATCCCGCCCTGGTGGGCAGGGATACGCCGCACGCTGCTCACTCCGGAGGGACCAAAGGTGTTCGGTATGCGGACTTAATTGCCCGCACAACACGAACGTCCAGCACCTGTCAGTGTCCTCCCAGATTGGCTGCCGCAGACACTTACGTCCCTTTAAAGCCAGGTCAGTACTCAGCTGTCTTCATGCAGCTCGTATCCATACCGACCGCACGGACCAGGTAATACGACGCTATGATTATTGTATCTTCCAGTCCCTTACTCATGCCTTTTGTGCCCATAACCTTTTTAAAGCTAGTGTGTGGCTGGTATATTATGTATACTTATCCTAATACAACAAGCTGTGTTTAACTCATAAACTGGCCTTAATACAACAAGTAGTATTTGGTCTTTAATATCTGGACCCATTACCTCACAGTATTGTGTCTTAATCATTATTTGTTTAACTGGGCACTATTTGGCATGATTCAAGGCAGTTTACCTTTTTCATATACCTTTTAATTTTTCACTAGTGTCATATATACCTCATACGTTCATACATATGTATATATTTTTTTTATTTAGTGTAATCCACACGCTTAGTGTGGTTGGGCCGGCACAGCCATCTTGGGCCCCTTGTGGTCGCACAATATTCTATGCTCCCTTTTCCGGGGTTTACACACTCCTAGCGTTGTCTGGATCACACCCCCAGATCCTCTCGGGCTGACATCTTTTTTGGTTTGTTGGGTGCCTCCAGCATATATGTAAGTGCCATTCTCACCTTCCATGGTGAATGCTTATTTACTTATTTTACTTAGTTTACTCTTCAGTTTGTCTCTACAATACGTTTATATAACGTATACTTATGTCATGTATGATTTAATTCTCTACAGACAGCACACTTTTGTTGTACTTGATGCTCATTATACCCTGAAGAAGGATGAACAGAAACATGTTGGGACGTTTGATATTGCCCCTGGACCCTGCTGCCAACAGTGGTCATCTGAGTGTGCAAATCCCAAATGCATCGAGTCCAACTTTTCCTATGCTGATTGTTTGTTGTACCCTGTATTCTATATTTTATATTTGTAATTTGTTAATTGCATTTATTTTATTTTGCATTTTGTCTATACCTCTGTAAAGTGACGAACATGTACCCACTTTTTCGTTCACTCTGCTTTTTATCCATTTTTGTATGAATAAAAATATACAATTTTTTACTCCATTTTCTTTTTTCCTTGCAACTACCCTGATTACTACATCTGCCTTTAAAGTCCAGGGGGATTATTCACATTGGGAATTCCCTCCCATTTTCCAGTTCTATCTCATATATTAGTTTCACCTTTTAAGTTGTATTACTGAAATAAATGAACTTTTGCGCGATATTCTAATTTTTCTAGTATCACCTGTAGAATGCCCCTTCACCCCACAGCTTTCTGTGGGGCACGAGAGCAGAGTCAGAGCTCCATGTATACATTCAGACACGGAGCCCCGACCTGGCCCTGCCCCCTCTCTCCCCTGACAGCCACGGGAATCAACGGCGCCGTTCCTGTGTCTCAGCCAATCAGGAGTGTCCTGAACAGCTGAAGGGATCGTGAACATCACTGGAGAGAGAAGGGGCTCAGGGGTAAGTATTAGGGGGTGCTGGGGAGGCTGCTACACACAGGTTTTTTTTATCTTAATGCATAGAATGCATTAAGATAAAAAACCTTCTGCCTTTACAACCCCTTAAACCATTTAACGTGAATCGTCTTATATAAAAAAAGGGCGGCTGATTTAAGTGGAGGTATTGGGATATAGCCTGCAGCTGCAGGCTATATCCAAGTACCGTCTTTTAGAGTGGGCGATCGGCTATCTGGCAATAACGGCCAATCCGGCTCGGGAGCCGTTCGGTCGTTATCCCAGGAGGCGGATGGGACATCCCCTCCCGCCGCCTTCCGCCGATCTTCTCTGGCCTCCCGTCCCACAGGGAGACCAGAGCTCTGATCCGGTGCTTCCACCGGCTAGAAGGAGACCTAAAAGGAAGCCGGAATCGACTCAGATCGGGTCTCCATCAAATTCCGGAAGCGACGTCACTTCCGGTTTTCTTGGCGGCCAACGACGCTGGTTTTTAAAAAAATTACAGTATTGAGAATCGCTGTTTTTGGCGATCTGAATACTGTGACGTACAAAGAAGGGATGGGGGGGGGGGGTTTAGAGCCCCCATCCCTCCACAAAGAGTACCTGTCACCATATATTACTATCGAAAGGGATGTTTACATTCCTCGTGATAGCAATAAAGGAACAGTGTTAAAAAAAAAAAAAAAGGAAAAAAGATTTTTTTTAAGCGCCACAGTCCCGAGCTCGCACAGCAAAGAAAATGCATAGGCAAGTCATGCCCGTATATTTAAACAGTGTTCAAAACCACACGTGAGGTATCGCCACGTTCACCAGAGTGTGAGCAATAATTGTAGCAAAAGTCCACCTCTGCACCTCTAACCTGGTAACAGGTTAAAAATTTTCAAAGCATCGCCTATGGAGAGTAAGTACCGAGTTTGTCACCATTCCGCAAGTGTGCGCAATTTTCAACCATAACATATACAGGCGGTCCCCTAGTTACAAACATCTGACGTACAAACGACTCCTACTTACAAACGGAGGGAGACAACAGGAAGTGACAGGAAATCTTCCCATAGGAAGGGAAACTCACTCCTGTAAGAGTTATTAAAAAAAGGTGTCGCCACTGATGCTTTATCACCAAGGTTTGTTTCCACAACAACCCAAAATTTTCAAAATCCAATTATTATTGGGACAGGAAGTGAGGTGACATCTTCTGAACAGAAACAGACAGCAAAAAAAAAAACGTTACAGGGGTGTTACCCCTTCCCTATGCTATCCAAAATGCTTAAAAATAGTTTTTTTTGGCTGGAGCTACACATAAAAAAATGTACCTGTTCCGACTTACAAACAAATTCAACTTAAGAACAAACCTACGGTCCCTATCTTGTTTGTAACCCGGGGACTGCCTGTATGGCATCTATTTACTCAGCTTAACAACCTCTTTCACAATATACAGAAAAACTGGGCTAACTTTACTGCTGTCTTATTTTTTAAACTCAAAAAAGTGACATTTTTCCAAAAGAAAAAAAACACGCTTGAAAGACCGCTGCGCAAATACCATGTGACGAAAAGTATTGCGACGACCGCCATTTTATTCTCGAAGGTGTTTTAATATAATATATATATATTTTTTTCAGATAGATAGAGATAGATATAATGATAGAGATATATATAATGGTTGGGGGTTCCAAGTAATTTTCTAGCAAAAACAAACAAACTGTTTTTAACTTGTAACCAACAAAATGTACAAAGGGGCTCCGGTCGGTAAGTGGTTAAAAGGTAAAAAAAAAAACCCTGCAGGTAACTTAACTGCACCCCCCCCCCCCCCCCCTCAGAAGGTGGCAGAGCTAGCGCTAGCAGGGAAAAAGAAGAGGATTGGGGTTGCTCTGTGCAAAACCACTACACAAAGCAGGTAAGTATAACATGTTTGATATTTTAAATTTTTAAAAATTTAGCATTTACAAACCACTTTAACCACTTGACCTATGGGAGGTATTACCTACTCCATGACCAGGGCATTTTTTGCTGTTCAGCACTGTGCTACTTTAGCTGGTAATTGCTCAGTCGTGCAACACTGTACACTTATTAAATTTATACCATTTTTTTTCACACAAATAGAGCTTTCTTGTGTCGGCAGTTGATCCCCTCAGGGTTTGATTTTTTTTATACTATAAATGAAAAAAAACCTACAATTTGGGAGAAAAAACTGCGTTGTAAAACATATCCAATAAAATCAAATTTCTTCTTAAAATTAGGGCAAAATGTATTCTGCTTCATGTCTTTAGTAAAAATCAAGCTGCTTTTTGGGGACCTTAGTATAGTTCTGATTGTGATCTAGATACTAATCCGTACAGACACTATACTAGTAATGGCAGTGATCGAGTTATAGTGTGACTGCGATAGTGTGGTGGGCAATATGGCACTAACTGACACGGACATTGCTAATGACACTAATACTGTGGTCAGTGATAATACTGTACATTGTATTAATGACACTGACAGATCAGGAGGGCAATCAAGGAGTTAACTGTGTGCCTAATGTGTGTATGTGTGCTGCTTTTACCAACAGATCTGGCTGGAGTTTCTCCTTCTTCGAGTTCTGAACGGTAACGGATAGCAGGGAGAAATCCAGCCAGAATCTGTGTGTTCTGTTTACAAACGCACAGATTTCTGTACTGTGATTGGCCCCAGCTGAAACAGGTATACAACCAAAATAATTGTCTGTGTCCTGCTGACAAACTAGGGAGGTGTCCAGTCACAGTACAGATCAGCAGGAGGTGTGCACCTATAAAACAAGAAGTTAATAGCAACGTACGAAGAAGGGGGTGCGCCCCTGAAACGCATTAGCATGCACACGTAAGGCTGTGGAAACACTTGGATGTTCTACCTCACGTCATCCTTTTATGAACTTGCTGTATACTTATGCACCGTTGTGAGTAGGCATTTTTTTTTTTTTTTATTTTACTTGGATAATGCAATAGGGGTTTGCGCCTTCCCTTTCTTTGTTTTTCGGGTACATCACAGAGCCTGGGGAACCCGCCGCCAGCAATAAATGTACTGGCGGTCAATAAGCACTTAAAGCTAAATACCAAATTATGTATCCTTTAGTAAAATGTACATCACTTTTAATACAGTGCCTTGAAAAAGTATTTATACCCCTTCAAATTTTCCACATTTTGTCAGGTTACAACCAAAAACGTAAATGTATTTTATTGGGATTTTATGTGATAGACCAACACAAAGTGGTACATAATTGTGAAGTGGAAGGAAAATGATAAATGGTTTTCCAAATGTTGTACAAAAAAATAATTGGGGGGGGGGGGGGGGTAGTTGGGCATTTGTATTCAGCCCCCTGAGTCAATACTTTGTAGAACCACCTTTCCCTGCAATTACAGCTGCAAGTCTTTTTGGGGATGTCTCTACCAGCTTTGCACATCTAGAGAGTGACATTTTTTGCCCATTCTTCTTTGCACAATAGCTCAAGCTCCGTCATATTGGATGGAGAGCGTCTGAACAACGCTTTTCAAATCTTGCAACAGATTATCAATTGAATTTAGGTCTGACTTTGACAGGGCCATTCTAACACATGAGCAAGATTTGATCTAAACCATTCCATTGTAGCTCTGGCTGTATGTTTAGGGTCGTTGTCCTGCTGGAAGGTGAACCTCCGCCCCAGTCTCAAGCCTTTTGCTGATTCTTAACAGGTTTTTTATTCTAAGATTGCCCTGTATTTGGCTCCATCCATCTTCCCATCAACTCTGACCAGCTTCCCTGTCCCTGCTGAATAAAAGTATCCCCACAACATGATGCTGCCACCACCATGTTTCACGGTGGGGATGGATGGTGTGTTCAGGGTGATGTGCAGGGTTAGTTTTCTGCCACACAGTTTTCTCATCTGACCAGAGCACCTTCTTCCGCATGTTTGCTGTGTCCCCCACATGGCTTCTCGCAAACCACAAATGGGATTTCTTATAGCTTTCTTTCAACAATGGCTTTCTTCTTGCCACTCTTCCATAAAGGCCAGACTTGTGGAATGCGCGACTAATAGTTGTGCTGTGGACAGATTCTCCCACCTGAGCTGTGGATCTTTGCAGCTCCTCCAGAGTTACCATGGGCCTCTTGGCAGCTTCTCTGATTAATGCTCTCCTTGCCCGGCCTGTCAGTTTAGGTGGACGGCTATGTCTTGGTAGGTTTGCAGTTGTGCCATACTCTTTCCATTTTTGGATGATGGATTGGACAGTGCTCCGTGAGATGTTCAAAGCTTGGGATATTTTTTTATAACCTAACCCTGCTTTAAATTTCTCCACAACTTTATCCCTGACCTGTCTGGGGTGTTCCTTGGCCCGAAGGTTCTCCAACAAACCTCTGAGGGCTTCACAGAACAGCTGTATTTATACTGAGATTAAATTACACACAGGTGGACTTTACTTACTAATGAGGTGACTGAAGGAAATTGGTTCCACTAGATATTAGGGGTATCAGAGTAAAAGGGGCTGAATACAGATGCACGCCGCACTTTTCACATATTTGTAAAACATTTTGAAAACCATTTATCATTTCCTTCCACTTCACAATTATGTGCCACTTTGTGTTGTCTACCACATAAAATACATTTACATTTTTGGTTGTAACATGACAAAATGTGGAAAATGTCAAGGGGTATGAATACTTTTTCCAAGGCACTGTATGTCACCAGTAGATCTTTATGTTGGCCTCCCACAATTTCCTGCGTAACAAAATATAGACTACGAATTGAAAGGTATGTAGTGTAAACCAATCAGGTTTTGCCATATTGGTCAGCGCCTCCAACCCAATGGTCACATGACCAGCAACCTCAAGAGAGAAAAGACAAACCTTTTCTGGCTGGGGTTGATATTTTGGAGGTTCACCAGTTGTTTGTCTTACCTGAATTTTGTTAAAATATTGTCCAGCTTCATAGGGGATGACATTGTATGTGGAAATTCCAATGACTGGCTTATCCGTGGAGTTTTTTGCTTTATAAAATGCTAATGCAGTTTCACCCGGGACCAGCTAGATTAAAAAAAATGGTTTATATGATTAAACAGGAAATCATTTATATACCATTCAATGCAATATGAATCTCATTTATTTGCCTTACATAAACTTCCACAGAAAATTACAGCCTTTCCTCACAGAATTCTGTCATGTATAGCCTACCTCTTTATAGGGCACCTGTGGGTGGCTGTGGCAGAGACACAGCAAGAGCGAGAACTGCATCTATTACACATATCTGCACTAATACAAGTTTATGGTGACTAGAACTGGTCCTATAGGTTCATTAAATTCACCCTACTTATGCATGCCTAGTAACAATCCAACATTAGCTGGGTAAATACACACATTATGCAGCACACACACATACAATACACACAGAAATAAACTAGGACCACCTTAAGTGTTGGCCAGGGAGAGAATAAATAGGATTCACCGGTGTCTTTGTTTCAGAGGGCCCGTGTATGAATTACATAGGATTTTTACTTGTTCTTAGGGTGTGAGGTTTTCTCACACTGTTATACTTAAAGTAGAAGTCCACTCTAACCTAAAATCCCTGCATCTATCGAAATCCCCAATTATAACACTAACCTCTCCAGCCCTGTAAAGAAAAAACACACTATACATACCTTTCCTGAAGCCGCTCCGACCCCACGCTGAGCTGTCATCTGCAGCTTCTGTGTGGAGGAGGATGCAGAGGACACGATCAACAACGGAAGCCCCATAGTAAGTCTATGGGTGACGTCACATCCCCATTAATTTCACAACCATTGTCGGCTGTGTCCTTAGCAGAGCTTCCGCCGCTGGATATCGGGTCGGATTGGGTTCAGAAAAGGTATGTATAGTTAGTGTTAGAATGGGGGTCTATAGATGCAGGGATTTTAGAATTAGGGTGGACTTCCACTTAAATATTGATTTGTGCTTTACACACACCCATGTGAAAAAGTAAGTACACCACAAATAAAGGCAATACTGTATACCTGACATGTAAAAAGGACATGGTGTCTTCATTGTCATAATCTAAAATACTGATGCATTATATGGAAAAAGCAAGCACACCCCTACATTTGCACCACTTCAAATCAATGAAATTGGAATTGAGTGTTCCAGATTCAGTGCCAATTATCAGAACCTCTATAGGGAGTATGCAAGTCTTCTATAACCTCAGATATGTAGGGCCTGGTGTTCTATTTTCTATTGATGTCTGTGCTGTTATGCCAAGATCTATAGAGCTCTAAGCTCCTCAGAAAGAAGGTTGTGGATATCAGTCTGGTAAGGGATTTAAAGAGATAGCCAAAATGATTTGAAATCAATAATTCCATTGTAAGAAAAATATTCTATAGGTGGTATAGATTTCAAACAACTACTAGTTTGTCCAGCCCAAGAGCTGACTGATGCTAAAAGAAGTGGCCAAGAATCCCAAAATCTCATCACAAGAGTGTCCAGTTGGAGTCAAGGTGTATGCATCTACACTGAGAAAGAGAATGCACCAATTTATCCTGCATGAGAGTTATGTTAATAAAAACCATTGCTGTTCATAAAGACTACAGTTTGAGATTATAAACTGACGCCTCTAGGACATACCCATACGTCCTTGGGTTGGAGTAGTTATAATCAGGGCCAAGGCTGCAGCTGCACTCATGACCCTGTAATCTTTTTTTTCAGTGATCGATGCTCTACAATGTAAAAGCAAGCAGTTAAATAGCTGCTGGATCGCTTTTCCATGGGGCAGGTAGAAGGGGTCCCCAACCCCCCCACCACCTTTCAGTACCTTTCCGGGCTCTCCTGTTCCATCAAGGAGCCTAAGACTAAAGCCGGCAGTGCTGCCAGCTTACCATAGAGATGATAGAGTTGCTGCAAAGAAAAAGACAGTACTTTAGAAAAAAAAAAACCTCGTAACTAAAGCTTGGTGGTGGAATTGTTCAGGCTGGGGGTTGCTTTGCAGCTTTAGGGCCTAGGCAGCTTCCACAGAGTAAACTTTACATTCAGTTTCAAAGTTGATGAGTACAAAAGGTCATCTGTCAAAAATTTGAAGGAGAAACTGAACCTTTTAAGAAGATAATGGTCCAAAGCACACATGCAAATCCATCAGGAATGCCTCAGAAGAAAGAAATAGAGGATTATAGACTGTCCTCAAAGCTCCAATTTGAAATTTTGAAGGCGGTTTGTGAAACATACAATTCATGCAAGAGAACCAACAAAACGTCTTTTGCATGAAAAAGTGATCATAAATGTCAACGTTCTGCGATACCTTAGAGCAGCGTTTCTCAACTCCAGTCCTCAAGGTGCACCAACAGGTCATGTTTTCAGGCTTTCCATTATCTTGCACAGGTGATTTTGCTCAGTTTCAATGCCTTAGTAATTACCACAGCTGTTTAATCTGAGGGAAATCCTGAAAACATGACCTGTTGGTGCGCCTTGAGGACTGGAGTTGAGAAACACTGTCTTAGAAGCCCCCCAATCTAAAGAGCTGTTCGTCTTTTATACAACTTTTTATGCTAGGAAGGCGATCCTTCTTCAATGGAATCAGCCACACCCGACAGTGCAACAATGGAGGTCACTGGTAAATACAGCTCTGCCTCTCTACAAGTTAACGTATTTGGGAAGCAATTGCCCAAAAAAAAAATTGATAAGATCTGGGCCGTGTGGGTCAAAGCGAGGCAGGTTGACTCTTGAGTAGGGTTCGAACCTACCCCCCTCCTGGTCAGGGATACTGGGACTATTTAACCACTTCCAGACTGCCCAACGTGTATTTATGGCAGTATTTTGCAGTTGAATACCGTTGTTATGGTAGCAGATGGCTATTTTTAAAACCCGCGCGGTCCTCTTTCAGATAAAAGTGGTCTCTGCAGAGGATTTGCCACAAGATCACTTTTAGCGGGTCATCTCTGCTGCTTACCGGACCCGCCAGTAGCAGCGGAGACAATACGATCCTGTCACCCCACCGGCTGGATGCCGACTGAGGGGAAGATGGCCCCAGTTGGCTCCATAACAAGCGATGTCAAACGTCACTTCCGCCCAAAGCTCTTAAAAGGAGACATTCCTCCCCCCCCCCCCCCCAGTGTCTTTTTTTCCCCTTTACTGCATTTAAGTGTAAAAATTAGATCTGAGGCCTTTTTGACCCCAGATCTCATATTTAAGAGGACCTGTCATGCTTTTTTCTATTACAAGGAATGTTTACATTTCTTGTAATGGAAGTAAAATTGATCAAAAATTTTTATTTATTTATTTATTTTTTTTAAAGGACAGTGTAAAAAAATATAAAAAAATTTAAAGCTTCCTGTCCCGCCGAGCTCGCGTGCAGAAGCGAACGCATACGCAAGTCACGCCCGCATATGAAAACGGTGTTCAAACCACATGTGAGGTATCACCACGTTCATTACAGCGAGAGCAAGAACTCTAGCACTAGACCTCCTCTGAAACTCAAAACTGGTAACCTGTAGAAATTTTTAAACGTCACCAATGGAGAAATGCTTAACCACTTGCCGACCGCCGATCGGCATCTGACGGCGACAAAGTGGTTCGTTATCGCAAAACGCCGTCATACGACGGCGGCCGCGATAACGAGCCCTGGGCGCGTGTACTGCAGCGGCATTGGCTTGAGGGAAGATCACTCCACAGCGCCAGGCCAATGATTTTTGGCCTGGCCCTGTAGATCGCCCTGCCAATGGCATTATTCCCCTGCCTCTGTAAATGTAAACAGAGGCAGGGGAAGTTCACTCCTCTTCCTCTCTGAAGTCCTTTTCGACATCAGAGAGGAAGAAGAAGCAGCTAAAAACGTGAGTGCACCAACACTACACTGACACCAGGCCACATAGGCACATTTAACCCCTTGATCGCCCCCCAGTTAACCCTTTCACTACCTGTCACCCTCCTGTCACACTATCACATAGTGCAGCGATCTGATTTTTAGCGATCGCTGTACATGTGACCTTGTGACGCTAAATCAGTGTTAGGTTAGTCTAGTACTAGGCCTAGTTAGGTGAAAATACCCCCCCTGTCCCCCCCCAAAAAAGGTTTTAACCCCTTGATTGCCCCCTGTCACCTGTGATCACCGTAAAAGTGTCACGGGTGATGCTAGCTAGATAGATAGTTTTTTTTTCCAATCAGATTACCCGCCGTATTTACCTTTTATAGGTTTTAACCCCCGATCGCGCGGCGGTGACCCCAGTTATTTTTTAGTGTGCGTTAGGGTCAGTGTAAACCCCAGGCAGGCGCGCTAGCCCCCAATTTTGGATATTTTCCATTTATGCCGCCCATTAGACTAA
>BLSH010300883.1:23932-61637 GCA_018402905.1 Glandirana rugosa | reverse complement strand
CCCCCCCCCCCACGACACGATATTTGTTTACTTTATGGGAGACATCTCCACATATTTTTAGAGGATTTGGGATCTGGGGATAGATTTGCCTAAATTCATGACCGTATGGAGAAAGTTATTTTGAGCAAAAATAGTGAAATATTGTGAATAGATAGGTGATGATTTATTTAGATATGAGAATATTGCGTTATTGTAGGAATATCAGTACCTTAGCCATGAATGTTTACATGGAAGAGGTTTATCTGTTTTTCATTTGTTTATTCTTTATTTGAAATAAATAAAAAGATTCAATTTAAAAAAAGGAAAAAAAAAATTCCATGAAAGCAACAGGCTCAAGTGGTATTGGCAGCGGTAAACCATGTGCAAGACAGGGACACGCAGGAACAGTAAAGCAGGTTTATTCTGCAAGGCAGTGAACAAACAAGGCATCAGTGCAGGAGGGCTAAGTACAAAACATCTGCTTGTTTGAATCACTAACTAAACGCAAGTCTATTCCTGATTAATAGGGTTCCCAATAAAGCAGGGATCCCCAACCCCTGGTGAGACCCAGGCTGCACCTATATGAAAATAATCATCTGCCCTCCCCCCAGTGTGCCCACAGCTTATAGTCCTTTTTACAATACTGCCACTATATACCTTTTTGATTGATCTGTATACCACGGTAACATGATAAACTGCAGGGTCTGTCCAGTTTTCGGGTAGCAGGAGGAGGAGATTTCCACTATAGCCTGTATATACGCCCACGTGTGATGTCAATATCATGTGACCTGGCTAGCTCTGTGAACAAGGAAATGTTCTCTCCAGCAATAGAGACCAAACTGAGCATGTGCAGAAGGACTACCCTCACCGTGTCTTATGCAGCCTCGCCAAGACAGACAGTGAGGATCTGTCCAAACAAGATCAAAGAGCCTTTTTTACACAATGCAGAGGATTAATCCCTTACGTTCTACAGTGAGTATAACAAGCATGCTATTCTGCATATACAGACTGATTTTACCGTTGTGGGTTTAGTAGCACTTCAAGTGGAAAAAGGTTGCTGACCTCTGCTCTACAAAGTCTTCAAGCGCCAGTACGCTGATCAAAACTTGATAGGATTTGATAAAAAAAGAAAAAGAAAAAAAAAAAAAAGTGTGTTTTCTCTAGACAGACAGAAACCCTGGAGCACCATGCCATGTGTAGGTGAGAAACCTAGGTGACACCTATACAACATTAACAATCCTTCAAGCCAGTGCATATAGAAATAAAACACGTATGACAAGCAGTAGTGGATTTGAGGAACTCAACCCTACTTTCCAGCATATGATCTTTCAAACAAAGGTACTTCTGGCTTGAAAAATGACCTGATGGGGTAGATTTACTAAAACTGGAGCGTGCAAAATCTGGTGCAGCTGTTCATGGTAGTAAATCAGCTTCTAACTTGTTCAATTAAGCTTTGACAAAAAAAAAAAAAACAAACAAAACTGGAAGCCGATTGGTTTCTATGTAGAGCTGCACCAGATTTTGTACTCTCCAGCTTTAGTAAATCAACCCCGATGTGTCCGAACCTGCTCCTGCTGTCAGGGCTGAAAATGCAATAACTCTTGATGTGTGCTGCAAGCTGTGTTTGGGGTGTTGTATACCAAGAAGCACCTCCAGGTACATGTGCACAAGTGGTGCTCTACTTCTGTGTATAAAGTGCCTATAAAATGTAATCCTCCCCTACTGTCACAATGGATTTATTTTCTTTCACTCTGATTAATGACATGAGACTGAGAACTTACATAGATCTCAGACTGCTGAGGTCGGAAGTTCCAGTGCAGGCTGGCATGTACATCTGCATTAAATGTGACTTTAATGACCCGATCCTTCACAGGCTCCATAGACTCAATCTGCTCCGAGTTGTGTCCAGCCACTGCTTTTCCACCAAGACCTGTAGACTAAACAAGAACTGTATAAGTAATTAATGTCATACGCAGTCTACACAAAACAAAATGATATAGTCACACCTGTTTCAGGAACAGCTAGGCTGGTTTACCCTCCCCCCCCCCCCCCAAAAAAAAAAAAACTTTACCAGCTCACACAACCAAGCATTCCTTGTGTTAGCCAAGTAGTCCCTATGAACTGTTTTCAGAGTTGTAGCTCTGGGCAGTAGGGAGTGTGGCAGACAGTTCAGAGGTTAGAAAGGTGCCATGAATGGGCCTCGCAGAGTTTATGAAGTCTAAACGTTCTAACAGTGATATATGTTCAGTAAAAGTCCTGCCTCATATTTTAGTTAAAGTTCGCTGGGGACCTCATGGTAGACCTAACCTGCATGTTATGGTCTGCATTAATCCCCATTAAGCCCCTCATTTGTAGGTCTCCTATGATACATGCTTGGAGTGTGCGAGGATTGTTAGCTCCTCTACCAAACATTCTCCTTTTTCTTTGCTTAACTAAAACCATAAAACCGATTGAAACAGAAAGGTGCCATGAATGGGACTCTCCTGAGTGCCAGTTCACACTAGTGCGATACCAGACATCCCATGGGATACCAACCGAATTGCTGTGCAGATCACATGCGATGCAATTTCAGCCATACAAAAATTGTATGGCTGAAATTGCATTGCATTTGCGCCAAAATGGTGCAGGACCTTTTTTTTGGTTGGCACTGGAATCAGATCACATGGGTGTTCACACCTATGCGATCCAATTCCTGCTCCATTTTACAGTTTGCACTGTGATCCAATTTGGGGGCGACATTAACTTTGTATTGACACTCGCAGCGGTTCGCAGATCTCCATGTGAACCACTGTGCGATTCAGGTGCGATGCAGTAACCCGCACTAGATTTGCAGGGTTCTGGCATTGCACCAGTTGGAACCGAGCCTTAAAGTGGTATTAATTACTAGTATTGTAACCTCACACTGCATACTGTTCTCAGTGTGTCTGTCTGCGTCCAGGGCTGATCACTTGCATGTGCTCACTGCATGAGTGGTTAAATGCGAGCCTTGCTTTCAGTGGGGCTTGAATTCTTACAGCTGATTGCAGACAGGACATATTTAGATGATGTTTTTAGAGGTTAGTGTAGCGTACCCAGTGTCCAGAACTTGTCAATATTAGACATAGATGCAGTTTCTCACATACTGCACAGTGTGCACTCGTGACTGCTTGTTTTTGGTCATCACCTGCCCAGACCCCCTGTACATTTCATCAGGATAACTTCAGGCATTCAAGGTCATTCAAGCAGTAAAATGACAAAGATGCAAGGTGAATTTTATAACTGTACAGAAAGTAATTGCACCTTTACAGTTATGATCATGTATGTGTGTATAGGGAGAAAACAAGTGTGCACTTTTTATACAGTGTTTGACAAATTGCTTTGAACTTAGGAGCCAGCTAAAAAAGTTAAGGAGACAGTTTTTTTTAACAAATCATACAGGTGGAACATGTTCCCTAAGGCAAACTTATTTTTTAATCCTTTCACAGCCGGAGCCATATTTGCGTTTTTTTGCAGACATTAAAAATAATTTTAGGCTCGAAGATTACATAAAACCCCCAAACATTATATATTTCCTGAAAGCTGAAATTCCTAGAGAATAAAATAGTGGTTGTTCCAATATTTATAAATCACATGACATTGCCGCAAAAGGTTTAGGAGACACAAAATTTAAGTAAAAAACACATTGAAAGTTAATTTTAGGGGGCACAAAAACACAATAAAACTATTCCTCTTTTTTGGTAAAATATAAAAGCCGAGGTTGCACAGAGTAAATGGATACCAAACATGTCCAACCTTAAATTTGTGTGCGCCTGTGAAATGGCGCCAAACTTCAATACCCAATATTTTCCACAGGCAATATTTAACCATTTCCCCCAGGTTGACGTTATATGGCATCAAGGACTTCAAGTGGAAATATCTGGATGATGCCTGCAGCTACAGGCATCATTCAGATATCTTTTTTTATCAGTCGATTCCCTGCAACGTAAAAGCAAACATAGCGGCTGTTTAACTGCTGCCCACCAGTGCTGAATCTGCCCTCTGAATGAATCTGCCGCTGGCGGTTTACCATAGAGCTGGCCGTGGATCAGATGGTCCCCGGGCATCTCTAGGACCCTCGAGGCCGTCATGACGTCCTTTCCGGTGCCGGCAGATGTAAACACTGCTGTTTTTTTTGCTGGGAAGCCGGAGATCTTAGGCTTTCCAGCATAGAGGAAAGATCTAAAGACTTCTAGACCCTAGATCTCTCTGTAAAGAGGACCTGTCATGCCCCATTACTATTACAAGATATGATTGTATTCCTTGTAACAGGAATAAAAGTGATAGAATAAAATTAAAATAAACAAAAAAATATGTAAAAAAAAAAAATATATATAATATATATATATACACACACACACACACACTCTCCCAAAAGTGAATACACCCCTCACATTTTTGTATATATATTTTATCATATATTTTCATGTGACAACACTGAAGAAATTACACTGCTACAATGTAAAGTAGTGAGTGTACAGCTTGTATAACAGTGCAAATTTGCTGTCCCTTCAAAATAACTCAACACACAGCCATTAATGTCTAAAACCCTGGCAACAAAAGCGAGTACACCCCTAAATGAAAATGTCCAAATTGGGGCCATTTAGCCATTTTCTCTCCCCGGTGTCATGTGACTCAGTGTTACAAGGTCTCAGGTGTGAATGGGAAGCAGGTGTGGTAAATTTGGAGTTATCGCTCTCAGTCTCTCATACTGGTCACTGGAAGTTCAATATGGCACCTCATGGCAAAGAACTCTCTAAGGATCTGAAAAATTACCAGTTACACTAACCGGTAACGGTGTTTCAGGGAATTCTTCCAGGACGGCACAGCTGAGATGACTGGTCTAACCTGGACAGGAAACACAATCAAGAACACAGTTTAAAAGGCCCCACCCTCCCTCTGCCCCTCAGTTGAGACAAAGTATTAGCCCACACCAGTGCAAGAGTGTATCCTACTGTGTCAACAGACAACACCAACACAAACGGGTGGGAAGTAGGCCGGCTGTCCTGGAAGAATTCCCAGAAACACTGTTACCGGTAAGTGTAACTGGTAATTTTCTCCAGTCAGTCATTCTTCAAGGACGGCACAGCTGAGATGATGAGCAAGGAGCTCAGGCCTAACTTTAGGGTGGGACCACTGCCTGCAGGACAACAACTCCTCCACCCCGTAGTGCCTCAGGAAGGTGTTCTGGCTTGTCCACGTAGCTGCTTTACAAATCTGGTCAATCGAGGCGCCCGCCTTTTCCGCCCAGGAGGTCGCCAGAGACCTAGTGGAATGAGCTTTCAATCGAGCAGGGGCTTGTTTACTCGCCTGCTCATATGCCACTGAAATTGCCTGCCTTAGCCATCTTGCCACAGTCGACTTAGAAGCCTGGAGGCCTTTCTTCTGACCCAAGAAATTAACTAACAAATGGTTAGACCTTCCAAACCCTTTGACTCGGTCTAAGTAAACTAACAGACAACGTCTAACATTCAAAGTGTGGAAGCTTGTTTCCCTCTCATTCTGGGGACTTGTGCAAAATGAGGGGAGAACAATCTCCTGGCTCCTATGGAACTGTGAAGTCACCTTTGGGAGGTGTAGGGGGTCGTGCCCAAGTATAACCCTGTCCTCCACAATCAACAAAAAGGGCTCTTTAATTGTCAGACACTGTTAGTCACCTATCCTTCTGGATGACATAATTGCCAAAAGAAAAGCTATTTTGAGAGAAAGAAACTTAAAAGACGTCTGAGCTACCGGCTCCAACGGTTCCCTGGTCAGGGCATCACGTACAAAGGATAAATCCCACAGTGGAAAACTGTTTAATCTCACCGTGGTTACCCTTTCTCTGGCCAACAAAATTCTTTTTATAAGTGGGTCCACGGCTAGCCTCCTATCTAAAAATACTGATCGGGCCGCCACCTGGACCTTGAGGGTCTTGACTGCCAGACCCAGATCCACCCCATCCTGGAGAAAATCCAGAATGGATGGGATAGCCTGTACCGGGACTTCCCTCGCTGAACACCAGTGAGAGAAGACCCTCCCAGACTTTGGCGTATATGCGCCTGGTGACTGGCTTCTTGCTCAGCAGGAGGGCATCAATTACTCTCTCTGAGCACCCTTTTCCTCTAAGGAGCTCCCTCTCAAGCACCAGGCTGTCAGGGACAAGAACCCTGGATCGGGATGAAGCACCGGTCCCTGACAGAGGATCCTGTCTGAGAGGTAGATGAAGAGGAGGGGCGACTGACCACCTCTTCAGAGTGGGAAACCACTCCCTCCTTGGCCACCAAGGTGTGATCAGAACGAGACAGACAAATGTCCGGCTTAGCTTCTGCAGTACCCTGGGGATGAGAGCAAGGGGAGGAAATGCATACGCCAGGCCAAAGTCCCTGTGGGCTAGGGCACATACCCCCTCGGACTCTAATTCCCTGGCGAGAGAGAAAAACCTTGGAGTCTTCCTGTTTCCTCTGGAGGCAAACAGGTCCACCTCTGGAGAGCCAAACTGCTGCTTTATCAGAGCAAAGACCTTGTCGCAGAGTTCCCATTCCCCTTGTTGAATGGGCCGTCTGCTCAGATGGTCTGCTTCCACATTGTGCTCTCCACTTATGTGGACTGCAGAGATTGAAGGAATCCTTTCTGCACACTCGAGGATATCCTGCTCCAGCTTGGCTAGCTTTTGGGACTTGGTTCCCCCTTGGTGGTTCAGGTAGGCCACTGTCCTGGATCCGATCCCTGAACACCTTCAGTGCCTCTCCAACTTCTAGGAGCTCCCTGAAGTTGGAAGAAGCCATGCTCTAGGCCCGATCCCAGGACCCCTGAGCTCAAAGGTCTTCCAGGTGGGCCCCCCACCCCCAAGCGCTTGAGTCCGTGGTAATGCTTAGAGGCTTTTGTTGGGTCCAGGGATCACCATTTGACCCCAACCCTGGGCTGAGCCACCAACCCAGTGTTTCCCTCACGTTTCCTGAGAGGGACACCATTCCTTCCAAGGACTCCTCCTTTCTGTCCCAACTGGCAAGAAGGAACCTCTGGAGGTCTCGAGAGTGGAGCTGGGCCCAAGGTACTGCAGGGATACACGACGTCATGAGGTCCAGGACCCTCATGATGGCCCTCAGTGACAACACCTTGGAGTCGCACAGGGCCGACACTGCTCCCTGAACCTTCTCTACCTTTTCTAGGGGGGAGAAATTTTTTTTGCACTACCGAGTCCCCTTGATAGCCCAAGAACCCCTTTGTCTGTGGTGGCTCTAGGGAGAACTTCTCTTGGCTGATCATCCACCCTAGGCTGATCATCCACCCTAGGCTTATCAAGGTTGGAAATCACTCTGTCCCGATCCAACAACAGCTGATCCTGGGATGAGTTGTAGATCAGCATGTCGTCTAAGTATGGAATCAGGGCAAATCCCTGGAGGTGGAGATATGAGACCACCTCGGCGAGAACCTTTGTAAAGATCCTTGGGCTGGAAGCCAGCCCAAAGGGAAGTACCCTGAATTGCCAGTGCTGAACGCCCTGCTTTGTCTTGACTGCAAAGCGCAGGAATCTCTGATGTTCTGGGGCAATTATGATGGAGGTAGGCATCCTTCAGATCCAGCGTGATAATGAAAACCCCCTCCAAGCGGTGTCTCCTGACCGTGTAGATACTTTCCATACGGAATTTTGTATCTTAAGTGCTTGTTCAGTTTTCGTAAATTTATAAATAAGTCGGAACTTTCCCGAGGGTTTCACTACCACAAAAATATGGGGATAAAACCCCCGCCCCAAATGTATTGTTGGAACTGGGACAACAACTTTCTGATCCACCAATTCCCGGACGCTTTCCAATAGCCCCTCCGCTTTCTGGGGATCTTGGGACAAGTGTGTCAGGACAAAGCTTGGAGGAGGAGTGGACAGGAACCCCAACCTGTATCCCTCTTCTACCAAGCGGAGAATGTACAGGCTCTGGGTGATTTTCTTCCACTGGGGGAGAAACCACCTGAGCCTTCCACTAACCCGTGGGTTGGCGTCACTTAGCTTCCTTAGTGGCAGGACCGGGACCGGAAAAAAGGATTCCTCCTTTCTGTTTCCCCTTCCTGAACCCCCACCTTTTCCCTGCCTCCCTCTTACCCTTGAACCTGTCCAATCGAAAAAAAGGGATTTTATTAAAACTTACCGTAAAATCCTTTTCTCTGAGTTCACTGACAGACGCAGCCCTTCATTGACAAGTGGGGTTATATGCACATCCTACTAGGAGTTGACTAGGCAAATAGAAAGAAAGCAAACTGGCCCCTCCCAGGGGGCCTTCCTCTCTCTCCCATATAACCCCCCCTGCTCTGCTTAGCATATCAGTTCGTAACAAGCCGTACAAATGCACCACAGAGGGGCGGGTGCTGCGTCTGTCAGTGAACTCAGAGAAAAGGATTTTACGTTAAGTTTTAATAAAATTCCTTTTTCTCTTATGTTCACTGACAGACGCAGCCCTTCATTGACAAGTGGGGATGTCCCAAAGCTGTGTCAGTAAAGAGGGGTGGGTAAACGACAACAACTGTACCCAACGGAATCCTCTCAGGAGGCGCCAGTCGCGCCTACACTGCCGCCTGTAAAACTTTACGGCCAAAAGCAGCATCCGAAGATGATGACACATCAACTTTATAAAACTTAGTAAATGTGTGCACCGAGGCCCAAGCAGCCACCTTGCACACTTGTGACACCGAAGCCTAGTGTCTGAAAGCCCAGGAAGTGCTAACAGCCATGGTGGAGTGAGCCGTGACTGGAAAAGGGGGGACCTTGCCCCGAACAGTATACGCATGGGTCACGGTCTGTCTGATCCAACGGGAAACAGTAGCCGACGAGGCCGCCAATCCTTTGCGCGGACCATTCGTCAGCACAAACAAGGCATCAGCCTTCCGAAAAGGAGCTGTAGCCGTCAAATACACCTGTAATGCCCTTATGACCTCCAAGGAATGCAAAGCAATCTCCATGCCAAGCGAAGGGTGTGGGCACAATGAAGGCAGAACAATGTCCTCATTATGAGAAAAAGAGGAAACCACTCTTTTGGCAGAAAAGAAGAAGGATGCAGCACCGCCTTATCCTCATAAAGAACCAAGTAGGGAGACCTACAAGACAACGCTGCCAACTCAGACACCCGCCCAGCGGATGCAATGGCCACTAAAAAGGCCACCTTTCGTGGCAGCAATTGTAAGGAAATATCCCTGATCTGCCCATATGGCGGTTATGCAGTACGGATAGTACTAACTTTTAAATCCCACGGTGCCAACGGCGACCGTACCTGAGGAGCCACATGACGTACACCCTGTACAATGTATGGATCAAGAAAACGTCGCTAACGGACGCTGGAAAGAATCGCCAGAGCCGAATTCTGGCCTTTGAGCGTCTCAAAGCCATCTTGTTATCCAGGCCTTGCTGTAAGAAAACCAGCACCCGAGCCATGGAAAAAAAAAGAGCGGGGGTTCCAACCTCCCGCCTCACACCAGGCAATATAAGCCTTCCAGGTGCGTGCGATGACATATTTTGCGCGAAGTGCACTTACGCGCCCCAAGCATGGTAGGGATCAGAGTCAGAGATGCCCCTATCCCTCAACACCTGGGACTCAACAGCCAAGCCGCCAAAGCCAGCAATGGCAAAGCAGGGTGCGGGATGGGTCCCCGAGAGAGCAGATCTTCGCGAAGTGGAAGTCGCCAGGGAACATCCGTTACCATCCACACCATGTCGGCGTACCAAGGGCGCCAAGGCCAATCTGGAGCCACCAGGATTGTTGGGATTACCTCCACTTCAATCCTGCACAGGAGCCGCGGTAGAAGCTTGAAAGGGGGAAAGACGTAAAGCAGCCTGTACTGAAAACAAGGCGCTACCAGAACGTCCGTGGCACCGCCAACGGAACCCTGTCCCGCACACGAAGGTCTGCACCTTGTGATTGAACCTGGATGCCATCAGGACCACGTCTGGTGTGCCCCACCTGTGGCAGATCTGGCAGAACACCTCTGGATGTAGGTACCATTCCCCCTGATCCAGAGTCTGGCGACTGAGAAAGTCCGCTTGCCAATCTTCTACACCCAGAATGTAGATGACGGAGATTGCCGGCACGTGAGATTCTGCCCACCCTAGAGCGTGGGCCGCTTCCACAGCTGCTGCTGAGCTTCATGTTCTGCCCTGATCAGTCACGTACGCCACTGCTGTGGCGTTGTCCGACTGAACCCGAACCGTGAGGCCACGCAGCCTTGTCGACCAGTGGGAGAAACAGAGCCTGATTGCCCTCAGCTCCAACACATTTATAGGAAGGCGATATTCCTGCGCCGACCAACGACCCTGAGCAAACAGCTGTGCCAGGACTCCTACCCAGCCGGGTAGGCTGGCGTCCATCGCAACTATTGATCAAGGCAGGGGGAGAAAGACTTCCCCAACGTCAAGGCTGGGGCCCGAAGCCACCAGGACAATGACCCCCTGGTCTGGTGTCCAATTTGATCAGTTGGTCCAGGGATAATGGAGACTTGTCCCACCATCACAGAATCGCTCGCTGCAGGAGCCGAGTGCGACTCTGGGCGAACGGTAGCGCCTCGAAGGCCGAGACCATGAGCCACACCATACAGAACTGTAAGGAGGACCACCTATGTGACAGCAGGACTCGCACTGCTGCTTGTAGCGCCAGTAACTTGGCCGGAGGAAGGAACACCTTTGCCTGCTCCGTGTCCATAATTAGACCCAGATATTCCAGTCGACAAGACCGAGTCAATGCCGACTTATGCAGGTTGATCAGCCAGCTGAAGTCTCTCATGGAGGACATGGTGATAGCAACATTGTCCTCCAGAGCTGAAGCTGACTCCGCTCGCAGGAGCAGATCGTCGGGGTATGCCCCCACAGTAATGCTTCACAGCTTCAACAGAACCAGCACCGAAGCCAGTAGCTTGGCGAAGACACGAGTGGCCGAGGCCAGGCCAAAGGGGAGCCACAAATTGATAATGTAGATCCCCTACCGCAAAGTGCAGGAAGTGCTGGTGCCGAAGACCAATGAGACCTGCAGATAAGCGTCCCTGATGTCCAGAGATGCCAGGAAGTACCCTAGGTGAGGGGCTGCCACGGCTGAGCGTACAGACTGCATCCTGAATTTTCGCGCTTTCACAAAATGATTGAGCGCCTTCAGGTCCAGAACTGGCCTGACCCCACCTTTTTTTGGGTTCCACAAAAAGGGTTTGAATAAAAGCAGTGGAAACCTCTCCAATGTAGGGAGTACCCCGTTACGACAGCGTCTGAACCGCCCCTAAAAGAGCTTCCCGACGCCCCGGAGGGGGCCTCAAGTTCGATGGGAAGAACCTATCTGGGGGTAGAGTGTTGAACTCTATCCTGTACCCGGAGGACACCACTTCTCGACCCCACCGGTCTGAAATGTGATCAGTCCACCTGTCTGCGAACCTCAGCAGTCGGCCCTCCACCCGAAAGTCAGGCGGGGGCAACCCCTCATGCGGAGGAGAAATTGTCCTCCATCTGTTCGGGCATGCATTGCCAGGGCCGCTTACCGAACCCCGAGGCAGACTTGCCGGGCCCTGAGCCCTTGCCCGTTGTACCGGGCATACGAAAAAAATGCTTCTGGCCCGAAGAGGAAGGGCCCTGCTTACGGCGGTACTCCCGCCGTTGTGGTGCTGGAAGAAACATACTCTTCCCCCCCCAGTGAAATCCTTACTGATCTCATCCAATTGCGCCCCAAAGAGCCGACCTCCCTGAAAGGGTAGGTCCGTCAGCCCATTTATGGACGCGTGGTCACCCGACCAACAGCGTAACCACAGCAACCGTCTAACAATGACTGCAAAAAACAGACCTCTTCGACATCATGGGGAGCAGGTCTAAGGCTACGCCACACAGGTACCGTAGACCCTGTATCAGGTGTACAACCCGCTGCAAAGCCTCCGGGGAGTACCTGAAGTCCAGTTCAGAGTGCAACTCAGTCGCACGATCCGTAAGTGACTGCGCCACCATGGCCGACGCCAAAGCTGGTCTCATGGCCGTCCCCGCTAACAAGAACAATGACTTGGACATCGCCTCCGTCCGCCTATCGGCCGGATCCTAAAAGGATGGAGACCCTTCCGAAGAAAAAATGGATTTTTTGTATAACTTACCGTAAAATCCTTTTCTCTGAGTTCACTGACAGACGCAGCCTTCTTATGACACATGGGGTTATGCTCATCCTACTAGGAGTAGACTAGGCAAAAACAAACAAAAGCGTAGGCTGGCCCCTGCCCTGTACAGCACATCAGTTCGTAACAAGCCGTACAAAACCAACGCAGAGGGGTGGGTGCTGCGTCTGTCAGTGAACTCAGAGAAAAGGATTTTACGGCAAGTTATACAAAAAATCAATTTTTCTCTTCCGTTCACTGACAGACGCAGCCTTCTTATGATACATGGGGACCTCCCAAAGCTGTGCCAATCAAGAGGGGTGGGCAAAAACCATAACAAATGTACCCAACAGAAAAAAGACACCCTCTCAGGCGGCGCTAACCGCCCCTAAACTGCCGCTTGTAATACTTTGCGGCCAAAAGCAGCATCCGAGTATGCTAAAACATCAACCTTGTAAAACTTAGTAAACGTGTGCACTGAGGCCCAAGTAGCTGCCTTGCACACCTGGGACACCGAAGCTTGATGTCTAAACTTTGCCCCGAATCTCATACGCATGAGTCACGGTCCTCCGTATCCAACGTGATACGGTAGCCGACGAGGCCGCCAAACCTTTGCTCGATCCTTCTGTCAGCAAAAATAAAGAATCAGACGTCCTAAAAGAAGCTGTAGAACTTAAATATACCCGCAAAGCCCTCACCACATCCAAAGAATGCAGCTCGACCTCCTTAGGATGTGATGGGTGCGGGCATAATGAGGGGAGAACAATATCCTCCTTTAAATGAAAAGAAGAAACCACCTTCGGAAGAAATGAAGGTGAAGGCCGCAGAACTGCCTTGTCCCTATGGAGGACCAAGTAGGGTGACCTGCAGGACAAAGCTGCCAGCTCCGACACCCGCCTGGCAGATGTGATAGCCACCAGAAAAGCCACCTTCTGCGACAATAAGCGTAAGGGAATGTCCGTGATCTTTTCATATGGCGGTTTCTGTAACACAGAAAGCACCAAATTCAAATCCCACGGTGCCAAGGGCGACCGTATCCGAGGGGCCACATGATGTACTCCTTGTACAAATGTACGGATAAATGAGTGAGACGTCAATGGTCGTTGAAAAAGAACCGCCAGGGCCGAAATCTGCCCTTTAAGCGTACTTAACGCCAGGTTCTTGTCCAGTCCTTGCTGCAAAAATGACAGCACTCTGGATACTCTATAAGAGCGGGGATTCCATCCTCCCGCCTCGCACCAGGTAATATAGGCCTTCCAAGTCCTATGATAGATCTTACGTGAGGTGCGCTTACGTGCTTTCACCATAGTAGGGATTACGGAGTCCGAGACACCCCTATCCCTCAATACCTGGGCCTCAATAGCCAAGCCGTCAAAGCCAGCGAGGGTAAAGCAGGGTGCAAGATGGGCCCCTGAGACAGTAGGTCTTCGCGAAGTGGAAGACGCCATGGGACATCTGTCACCATCCGTACTATATCGGCGTACCACGGACGCCGCGGCCAATCCGGAGCCACCAGGATTGTCGTGATTCCCTCTGCTTCTATCCTGCGCAAAACGCGCGGTAGAATCTTCAGAGGAGGAAAGATGTACAGTAGCCAATACCAACCCCAGGGCGTTACCAGTGCGTCCAAGGCGACCGCCAATGGATCCCTTGTTCTGCACACAAAGGCCTGTACCTTGTGATTGTACCTGGAGGCCATCAGGTCCACTTCTGGGGTGCCCCATTTGCAGCAAATCTGGTGGAACACCTCTGGATGTAGGGACCACTCCCCCTGATCCAGAGTCTGGCGGCTGAGAAAATCCGCCTGCCAATTTTCCACGCCTGGGATGTAGATTGCAGAGAGAGCTGGCACGTGAAGTTCTGCCCACTGAAGGATCAGAGCCGCCTCGCTTCTTGTTCCGCCCTGATGGTTCACATACGCCACCGCTGTGGCATTGTCCGACTGGACCCGAACAGGGCGGCCTCGCAGCCTTTCTGTCCAATGAGACAGGCAAAGCCTGATCGCTCTGTTCCAGTACATTTATCTGAAGACGAGCTTCCCGTACGGACCAATGACCCTGGACGGAGGATTGTCCCAGGGCTCCTCCCCACCCTGACAGGCTGGCATCCGTTATCACTATCGACCAATTGAGGGGAGGAAAACTCTTCCCCAACCTTATGGCCGGAGCCCGAATCCACCAAATCAGAGACCCTCGAGACTGATGATCCAACCTGATCAGTCTGTCTAGGGATAGGGGAGACTTGTCCCACCGAGACAGAATTGTCCTCTGTAGGAGTCGGATAAGACTCTGGGCATAAGGCACCGCTTCGAACGTCGACACCATGAGACCCAATACTCGCATACAGAACCGTAAGGAGAACCACTGGCGTCACAACAGGGTTCGCACTGCTGTCTGAAGAGTCAGTAGCTTGCCTGGCGTTAGAAACACCCTTGCTTGTACCGTGTCCAGAATCAGACCCAGGTACTCCAGCCTGCAAGTCGGAGTCAATGATGACTTTTGTAGGTTGATCAGCCAACCGAACGCCTCTAACGTGGCTACCGTGATTGTTACGTTCTCCTCCAGAGCTGTAGCCAACTGTGCCCTCAGCAGTAAATCGTCGAGGTACGCTACCACCGCGATACCTCTTTGTCTCAGTAACGCCAACATCGGGGCCACCACCTTGGTGAACACCCGGGGAGATGAGGCCAACCCGAAGGGAAGTGCCACAAACTGGTAATGCAGATCTCCCACTGCGAAACGCAGAAAACGCTGATGACTGAGACAAATCGGAACGTGGAGATATGCGTCCTTGATATCAAAGGACGCCAGAAATTCCCCTTGGCGTAGGGCGACCACGACCGAGCGGATGGATTCCATCCTGAACCTCTTCGTCTCTACGAAGCGATTCAATGCTCTTAGATCCAAAACTGGTCTGACCCCGCCCTTTTTGGGTACCACAAAAAGGTTTGAATAAAATCCGTGAAATCTCTCCATCCTGGGTACCGGTTTGATCACCCCCTGTTCGGCGAGAGCTCGGACAGCGCCTAGAAGCGCCTGGTGGCGTTCCTGCGTGAGCCTCAGGTTTGGAGGGGAAGAATCTTTCTGGGGGCAGAGAGCTGAATTCTATCCTGTATCCGGAAGACACCACCTCCAGGACCCACCGATCGGTGATGCAGGCAGCCCATCTGTCTGCGAACCCCAGTAACCGGCCCCCCACCCGTGAAGCGGGTGGGGGCAACCCATCATGCAGAGGCGGATTTATCCTTCGCTTTTTCGGACTTATGCTGCCAGGTCCTTTTACTGTGCCCTGCAAAAACTTTTCCGGTCTTGCAGCTTTTACCTGCTGAGCCGGATGCCCGAAAAAACTTCTTCTGACCTGACGCGACAGGCCCCTGTCTGCGCCGCAACTCACGCCGTTTAGGCTCCGGGAGAAAAGTACTTTTACCTCCCGTGAAATCCTTAATGATTTCATCCAACCGTGGGCCAAACAGACGCTCTCCCTGAAAGGGAAGGTCTGCCAGTGCTTTCTTTGAAGCCTGATCGCCCGACCAAGATCGGAGCCATAGCACCCGTCTGATAACAATTGAAAAAACAGACATTTTGGACAATATAGGAAGGAGGTCCAAAGCAGCATGACATATGTAGCGGAGCCCCTCTTCCAAATGTTGTGCCTGCTGTACCTCAGCCTGTGCACAATCACAAGTTAAATTAGTGCATAGAGCAGTAGCCTGCCCCCACAGCAACTGTGCCGCCATTGCAGTTGCTAGCACCGGCCGCATGGCTGACCCAGCCAACAAGAACAGTGCTTTAGACACTGTCTCTGTGCGGCGATCGGCCGCTTCCTTAAAGGATGGCGACCCCTCCAAGGGAATGGTGGTTGCTTTATTCACCCGAGCCACGGCAGGGTCCACCACCGGGGAGGCCCATCTCTTAGTAAAGCTCTCCTCAAAGGGGTAGCGAAAGTTTTTAGGCAAAGCAAAGGAACTTGGTGGCCTACGCCACTCCTTAAACACCGCCTGCTCAAATACTTGGTCATAAGGGTAAGCCCTAGGGGCCCTAGGCGGTTTAAGTGGGCCACAAACATAAGCGGACTCATGCGACTCCCCAGCTGGATCAAGACGCATGGACTTGCGGATATCAGTGATCAGTGCTTCCACTATCGCCTTATCACGCGAAGACAGAGTTTCTTGAATCTCCTCATGCTCTGAGGGTGGTTCACCCTCTGAAAGCTGGTGTGACCATTGAGGCACTTTCCAGATCTGAATCCTCCCCGGAGAAAAGAGGGGGGGGGGTGGGCGTTTTTGAGGAACCCTTGGACCGGGTACCTCCGCCCTGGGAAAGAACTCCCCAAACACCGCCCTCAGCTGTTCCAAAGACACTAGTGTTCCTGGGGTGGATTGTAGATCCGCAGGTACTCCTGCCATAGTATTGCCGGCCTCTGACATTACAGCCTTCCGGCACCCCCACTGTGTAACCACCACCTCTACTCCACCAATCAACCAGGGAGACCCGGGAGGATTGCCCACACCACTACCAGCACCCAGGAAGGGCCAGCTATACTTGCTGTTTAGATGCCTCAGCACTCCGACCGGAAGACCAATGCCCACCAACTACTGCACGCCAGGAGCCTGCTGCTGTGTGTCAGCCACGCTGTACAAGCGAAAACCGGAAGCCCACTTCCGTTTTTAAACATTTCCTGTACCAGGACTGCTCCTCCTTGAGCTACCACTGGGGGCCGCCAGACCGCAGCCTGAAAACCGCATGGTTTCACAAACAATGGACGCTGCCATTACACCCGCGCGGTCAGCCACGAACGAGCGGTGCTCCATCTTCCAATGGCGGTGACCCGCCGAACACAGTGCTCCAGGCGCTCGGTGCAGAGTCGAAAGGTAAGTGCAACAGTGCCATACTGCGGAATAGGGGGAGTGGAAGGGGGGAGGGGGGGGGGGGGACGGAGGATTAACCTCACAAGGGTATTACCCAAACTGTCCCTCTAATGGGCCCCCACCGGCCGGCTTACCACCAGAGCTGCCCAGACGCCCACTCTCCACGCCCTAAGGCGGCAGAGGGGTCCACTCACCAATCCTTGACGGACGCAGCGGTAGCCACCGGAGCAGACCTACCATCCCCTAGGGGAGGCATGCTGCTGGCCAGGCCCCTGGACAGGCGTACCTAGTCACTGGGCTCTAGTGGGTTTTAGCCACTGGCCGCCCGCACGGAACGGGCGCTATGCGGTGGGGACCCCGAAGGACATTCGCATAGTGTCGGCCGGACTGGGGAAAGATTTGGATTCGGGATATCCTCTATACCACCAGCCAGCTTCTTGATAGCAGTCTTCATCAGATGAATCTTCAGGAGACCGCAGATCCCAAAGGGAACCAGGTCTACTCCTTGCACTAGGCAAATAAAAACTGATGTGCTGAACAGGGCAGGGGGATTATATGCTGAGGTGAGGACGGCCCCCTGGGAGGGGCCAACCTACGCTTTTGTTTGTTTTTGCCTAGTCTACTCCTAGTAGGATGAGCATAACCCCATGTGTCATAAAAAGGCTGCGTCTGTCAGTGAACGGAAGAGAAAGGTAGTCGCCCTATTCAGGCGAGGCACCGGAAGGTCCACTGCGGGGGATGCCCACTTCTGTAAAAAACTATCCACAAAGGGATAACCGTACAGAAAAACGCTTGGGCAATGAAAAAGATTTCTGCGGCCGTCGCCATTCCGTATACACAAACTGGTCAAAAAAGCTGACATAAAGGATAAACCTTAGGGGTTCGTGCTGGCTTAAAGGACCCACAAACGTAGGTAGTCCGAAGGCTCCAGCTCACCATCTGAGAGCTCCACGGGGGTCCCTGTGACCACCGAGCCCCTTTCCGGTTCAGATTCCTCCCCAGAAGAGGGAGGGGGAGGGGGTGGACACTCTTTAGTCAACCCCTTGGCACGGCTCGGTACCCCCGGCAAAGAACTCCCCCAAAAATGAAGTCAATGGGACTAGGGGGAACCACAGGTCCCAGCGCAGCCTGCGCTTCCACGGACCCCTCCGGGGAAGAACCCACAGGTTCAGTCACCATTGTGCCACCTGAACCCTTGCTAGGCCTAAAGGCCACGACACGCCCACAGTGCAGCCTCACCAACACCCCACAGAGCGACCGGGTAATGCCCAGAAGGAGTGTGCCCACCGACACCCCAGGGAGAGTCAGCTATACTTGCTGTTTGCCCTTCTGTGTCGTGTCCCAGTAGGAGCGCAGCCCGCCACTTATATTGCGCTGGAGTTGCCGCTGTGCTGTCCAGATTCAGGGAATCACCAAGAAAATGGCCGCCGAACGATCGCTGGAGGCCCAAGCACGACGCAAACCAGGCCGCGACTACGGCAAAATGGCCACCAAAGTGGTCACAAGAGGCCAAACAGCACACCCGCGGCTACGGCAACAAACGATTACTAGCAAAAATGGCGGCGCATCGCCACATGGCGGCTGCGAGCGTGGGGATGTGGCGCGGGGGAGGGGGTAGGGAGGGGGAGCCCAGGCAGGACCCATTAAAAATGTGGCCCTGTAACCCTCCACCGGATCTGGTACCGCAATTCGCCCCCCCCCCCCACTCTCCACACCCCTGAGAGGGGGGAGGGGGTCACTCACCAATCCGACGGGCGCAGCGGGTAGCCACCCGGTAGCAGACTTTTCTCCCCTCAGAGGGGAGGGTTGCTGCAGGCCAAAACCGCGTCCCTGGACGCGAGCGCAGCCCAGTCTCTCTGACGCAAGTGGGGTTTACCCACTGGCCCACCCGCACGGAACGGTTACGATGCGGCGGACCCCGCCAAAGCTAAGGGTTAGCTCGCATCAGTCGGCCGCGCTGGTGAAAGTACAGGATTCTATATATCCTCTATGCCCCAGCCGGCTTCTTGATAGCAGTCTTCATCAGATAGCTTGAGAAAAATAAAAAAGCGGTAGCAAAAAAAGTGAACCGCAGGTCCCATAAGGGAGCCAGGTCTAACTCTTTGCACTAGGCATAATAAAACTAATATGCCAAGCAGAGCAGGGGGGTTATATGGGAGAGAGAGGACTGCCCCCTGGGAGGGGCCAGCTTGCTTTCTTTCTTTTTGCCTAGTCAACTCCTAGTAGGATGTGCATATAACCCCACTTGTCAATGAAGGGCTGCGTCTGTCAGTGAACGCAAGAGAAAATGTCCTATCCTTGCCCTTTTTGGGCTTCACAGGAAATTTCTTTCCTTTCTGGCTGAACGGGACAGAACCTGCTCTAAGCCTGTCCCAAAGAGCAGGGAGCCCTCGAAGGGTATCCCACAAAGTCGGGATTTAGACGTGAAATCTCCATCCCACGTTTTTACCCAAAGTTCCCTCCTGGCTGAATTTAGGAGAGCTGCTGACTTGGCAGTTGTCCTCACCGTTTCTACTGCCGAGTCAGCCAGAAAAGATACCGCTTTCCCAATCACCTCCAGGGAATCCAAAACCTCCTTGGAATTTGTTCCCATGTATACATGATCCACAAGCCTGCCTACCCAGGCATCTGTGTTCCTGGCAACACAAGCTGAAGCCAATGCTGGGCCCATAGCTGCTGCATTAGCCTCCCAAGCTCTATGCAGCAAAGTTTCTGACTTTCTGTCCATCTGATCGGGGATGTTGCCCACATCCTCGAAGGAAAGATCAGAACGCTTGGATACCTGGTATCCAGCCTGGGAATTTTGGAGGAACTCTTCCTCGCTAAAGGGACACCTGCGTTTCCAGGTTTTCAGCCTCAAAATCTTCCTCTCCGGTTCTTTCCACTCCCTCAGAATTATATCCCTGAGAGACTGGTGGACCGGGAGAGATTTTGCTTGAGGCTTAGACAGCCCCCTGTACATCCTGTCTTGGGCTGAAACCTTTGGTGCTGGCTGCTCGATCCCCTCAGAGGAATATTTTGCCTTCAAAAGGCCTTCCATATCCTCCGCAGTAAACAGGTGTCTGCCAGGCCTATATTCTTCACTGTCCTGGCTTCCCCCTCCTCTCGGGAGCTTAGCTCTGAAGGATCAGCCTCTTCCTCCTCAGAGACAAGCGCCGTTGGGGTTCTAAAGGATACCCCTGTACTACCCCAGGAGGTCCCCTCCTGGGATGGGGAATCCTCCCTACTAGCGAGGGATTCAACCCGGCTGCTGGACACGGTAGTAGATTTAAAGGCCTAAGGCCTCATACACACGGACGTTTTTTGACGCCGGCGTTTTCTGGCGTTTTTTGCAGCTCTCCATGTTAGTCAATGGCCCCATAAAAACGTCGGCGTTTTTGAGCTGTAGATGACGTCGTCGTTAGAGAGCTGAAACTAGAACCCACAGCCATCGCGTTCTGAGGCTGTAACGTTTTGGCATTTTTTGACGCCGACGCCACAATACGCCACAATATGCCAACAAACGCCACCTATTATACTGGCGTTTTCTGGCGTTTTTTGACGCCAACGTTTTTAGGTTGAAAAATAGCAGAGGGATGATTTTTTTTAATAAAAACGCCTATTGACGCCGACGCTCAAAAACGCTGATGCATAACGCCGAAAAACGCCGACTTTTTTTCCTTGACGTCGGGCCCGACGTTTTGTTTATTTTTTTTAGAAACGTCCGTGTGTATGAGGCCTCAAAGGGTAGCTAGCATCTCAGACTGTAAGGCCAGGCAATCTTTCATGACCTGAGCGGTCTCCTTGCCTGCCAGCTTATGGATGCACTTAAAGCAAAAACGGCTTCATGTGACCCTGAGGCAGTTTGTCATTGCAATAACCGCAACGTTTAGAGCGGGACGGGGTATTTTTAGGCCTGGTGGCCGACCCCTCGGCTGGGCGCACTGTTCCTGGAAAAAAAAAAAAACCACACCCACGTTAGATTAGCAGATAACAAGGACGTTCCTGACAAGACTTTCATTCTAGGCTCTCAGGGACGCCTCAGCCAAATGCTTGAACAAGCATCTCCCGCTACCAATGAGGGGGGTGAGGAATAGGCCTGCCCCCCTAGCCTTCCCCCCCTCCTTCAGCCGGGTAGACTCACCCCCTGTGGTCTCCTGGATCACTGAGGGCTCCACAAGCTCGCCTTCCTCCTCCATTGCTGACCCCTCGGAGAGCCGTTCAGGCCGCTTCCAGGGAAGAGAAGGCCTGGACCCCCTCTCCTGCCATTTTCGCGTGCAACACACTCCGCTGGCTGCCGCCATATTGCCGGAGCCCATCCTGATATGGCCTCTAGCAGCGGAAGTGACATCCGATGCGTGCATGCGCCTGCCTCCTCGGCATCCAGAAACCCGGCACCACGTCCCGACCACCTGGGGAGCTCAGCAGACGTGTCTGCCCGCTTCTCCTGCCAGGATATGCCTCCAGTGTGCACCCCAAGCCTGGCATCTCCGCCCAAGATCACAAGGGGCCCACAGTGAGGATGAGGCCCCACATTTTTAGGAGGTCCTATGGCCATGCTGGGTGGCAAACATCCGCTACCAATGAGGGGGGCGCCAGAGTACATACCGGAGATCCAGGAGACCCCTAGCCAGCCTTACAGACAGCCTACTCAGTCTACCACTTTCAGGTAGGAGGAGGGAGTGGGAATATGGTCCCTGGGGTTCTGGGAAGACACCACTGCCCCCAGGCTCCCCCGGGGGGGGGGGTTCCTCTGCCATCCACCACTTTCAGGCTGTTCCCCCCTCCCCCGAGACTTACCGGGAATCCCTCTAGGACTTGAGCAAGATTGCCCCCGACCAGCATCCACCACTGGTCTGCCCCAGGGCCGGTGTCCATGAGGGGGACCTAGGCCTCAGGCCTTAATCCAGTGGGAAAAAAACAACAAAATGTTTCGCTGCATCTCTGTGGGAAACACAATCAAAAAAACTGAGGGGCAGAGGGAGGGTGGGGCCTTTTAAACTCTGTTCTTGAGTATGTTTCCTGTCCAGGTGAGACCAGTCATCTCTCTGCTGTGCCATCCCCGAAGAATAACTAGAGAAAAAAATAATTCTTGCTCTACATAAAGATGGCCTAGGCTATAAGAAGATTGCCAAGAACCTGAAACTGAGCTGCAGCATGGTGGCCAAGACCATACAGCAGTTTAACAGGACACTCAGAACAGGCCGCTCCATGGCCGACCAAAGAAGTTGAGTCCAAATGCTCAGTGTCATATCCAGAGGTTGTCTTTGGGAAATAGACGTATGAGTGCTGCCTGCATTGCTGCAGAGGTTGAAGGGGTGGGGGCAGTCTGTCAGTGTTCAGACCATACGCCGCACACTGCATCAAATTGGTCTGCATGGCTGTCATCTCAGAAGGTATCCTCTTCTAAAGATGATGCACAAGAAAGCCTGCAATTTGCTGAAAACAAGCAGACTAAGGACATGAATTACTGGAACCATGTCCTGTGATCTGATGAGACCACGATAAACTTATTTGGTTCAGATGCTGTCAAGCGTGTGTGGCAGCAACCAGGAAAGGAGTGAAAAGATAAGTGTGTCTTGCCTACAGTCAAGCATGGTGGTGGGAGTGTCATGGTCTGGGACTGCATGAGTGCTGCCTGCACTGGAGAGCTACAGTTCATTAAGGGAACCATGAATTACCAAATGTACTGTGACATTCTGAAGATGAGCATGATCCCCTCCTTTCTGAGACTGGACAGCAGGGCAGTATTCCAACATAAGGGCCCCAAACACACCTCCAAGATGACCACTGCCTTACTAAAGAAGCTGAGGGTAAAGGTGATGGACAGGCCAAGCAGGTCTCCAGACCCAAACCCTATTGAGCACCTGTGGGATATCCTCAAAATGGAAGGTGGAGGAGCGCAAGGTCTCTAACATCCACCAGCTCCGTGATGTCGTCATGGAGGAGTGGAAGAGGACTCCAGTGGCAACCTGTGAAACTCTGAGGAACTCCATGCCCAAGAAGGTTAAGGCAGTGCTGGAAAATAATGGTGGCCACACAAAATATTGACACTTTGGGCTCAATTTGGACATTTTCACTTAGATGTGTACTCACTTCTGTTGCCAGCGGTTTAGGCATTAATGGCTGTGTGTTGAGTTATTTTGAGGAGACAGCAAATTTGCACTGTTATACAAGCTGTACACTCACTACTTTACATTGTAGCAAAGTGTCATTTCTTCAGTGTTGTCACATGAACAGAGATAATAGAATATTTACAAAAATGTGAGGGGTGTACGCACCTTTGAGATACTGTATAATATTAGAGATAGATTATATATATATATATATATATATATATATATATATATATATATATATATATATATATCTCTCTATCTCTCTATCTATCCTTCAACATAAGTATTCCATAAGAGAAACTAACCCAATTACCTTTGGCAAGACATTTTGTGGAAAAGGGTCATTCAGTATCCAAACTTAGATTTATGGTCATTGATGAAGTGAAGAAAAATATGAGAGGAGGGGATCGTGATATAGCTTTAAAAAGATAGGAAGTTAAATGGATTGATGCTTTAGATACTATTGTACCTAGGGGTTTGAACTAGGATTTTGATTGACATCTATTTCTGTAGGATAATAGCCACTGGAGTATGCAATTTTGAATACAGGTTTCTTTATTCATGATCACCACCTATAATAGTATTGCTAAAGTTATTTTTGTCATATCAAGAGATGTGATTGTAATACTATTTCTCCATTTATCTTTTTAACAGGATTCTATGAAGTAGTAAAATGTGGTCCTTAGGATAGAAAATGTTTTGACCCTTGTATGCCTCCTTTTGATCTCAATAATATAAAAGGAAAGAACCATATAGTACAAAGAAGCAAGAGATATCTCAGCGGTTCTAAATTTTTCTAAAATTTGCGTAATTGAACTACTGATTGCTATGTTAACTAGTCACACATGTGTGTATATATACTCTGAATGATGTCTCATTTAGATAATGCTTTAGCCTGATATTTGATGCCATCTGAATGATGACTACTATTATGCAAGTATGACTTGTAATATAGGTCTTTTAATGGTCCTAATGGACTTCTGAATAAATATTAAGTGCAATGATCCCCGTTTGGAATCTTTCTCTCTCTCTATCTATATTCATAAGTTTAGATACCCTGGCAGAATTTATGATTTCTTGGCCATTTTTCAGAGAATATGAATAACAAAAACATTTCTTTCACTCATGGTTAGTGTTTGGCTGAAGCCATTTATTATCAATCAACTGTGTTTACTCTTTTTAAATCATAATGGCAACAGAAACTACCCAAATGACCCTGATCAAAAAAGTTTACTTACCCTGGCGATTTTGGCCTGATAACATGCACACAAGTTGACACAAAGGGGTTTGAATGGCTATTAAAGGTAACCATCCTCACCAGTGATCTGTTTGCTTGTAATTAGTGTGTGTGTGTGTGTGTGTGTGTGTGTGTGTGTGTGTATATAAAAAGGTCAATGAGTTTCTGGACTCCTGACATACCCTTGCATCTTTCATCCAGTGCTGCACTGATGTTTCTGGATTCTGAGTTATGGGGAAAGAAAAGTAATTGTCAAAGGATCTGCGGGAAAAGGTGAACTGTATAACAGGAAAGGGATATAAAAAGATATAAAAAGGAATTGAGAATGCCAATCAGCAGTGTTCAAACTCTAATCAAGAAGTGGAAAACGAGGGGTTCTGTTGAGACCAAACCACAGTCGGGTAGACCAACAATAAGGAGGCACTTGAAGAAAGATGGGCTGCATGGTCGAGTCGCCAGAAGAAATCGATTTCTACGCAAATGCCACAAAAGTATGCGCCAAACAACACAGAGACAAGCCTCAAACCTTCTGGCATAAAGTCATTTGGAGTGGTGAGATCAAAATTTAGCTTTTTGGCCACAACCATAAACAAACACTATTTAGAGAGGAGTCAACAAGGCCTGTGAAACACATAGGTGGGATCACTGTTTTGGGGATATGTGGTCTACAAAAGGCACAGGAAATTTGGTCAAAATTGATGGCAAGATGAATGCAGTATTCTATCAAAAAACACTGGAGGAACATTTGCATCCATCAGCCAGGAAGCTGTGCATGAGACGTACTTGGACATTCCAACACGACAATGATCCAAAACACAAGGACAGCCTCTGAGACATAGGGCTCCTGCCTCCGGGACAGGAAACACAGTCACACAATCTTTAAAAGGCAGTCCTCCAGGCCTCCTCCCTCAGTCCTCACAAGAACCGCCGGAAGGCACTGAAAGACATAACATACTTGCATAACATCCATACAAAACAATATTAGGGTGGGAAAACTAGGCTGTCCTGGAAGACTCCTAGAAAAAGAGTTATCGGTAAGTCTAACTCCGGTTTTCTCCTCTCGTCTTCCAGGACAGCCTCTGAGATAAGCAAGAAAATTACATTGCTAGGGCGGGTCCATTGCCTGGAGGACCCCTCATCCAAATGCCTGTTCCCTCTCTGAAAACAGATCCAGACGGTAATGCCTAGCAAAAGTGGAGTAGCTGGGCCATGTTGCCGCCTTGCAGATCTCCTCCGGAGTGGTACCGGCCCTCTCAGCCCATGTGGTAGACATGGCCCTAGTTGAGTGTGCTTTGACTAAAGGCGCCTGCTTCCCTGCTAATCTGTATGCCTCCACAATCATCAATCTAATCCATCTTGCAATGGAGGACTTGGATGCTTTACACCCCTTACGCATCCCTGAAAAATTTAAAAATAAAGATTCGGACTTCCTAAAGTCCCTACTAATCTCCAAGTACCTTAGAAGGGTCCCTTCTTACGTCCAATAAACTTAATCTCCCCCCCCCCCCCAACCTCTGAGGAAAAGAAAGTGGGCAGAACAATGTCATGCGTTCTATGAAAAGTGGTAGAAACCTCTGGGAGGAATCCAGGGTCTATCGCTATCAAAAATGCGGTCTTCAGGGTCACCCATTTCAGTACTGATTTCTCCAGGGGCTCAAAAGGACTTTCTGTAAGTGCGTTTAGAACCAGAGAAAGATGCCAAGAATGGCAGGCCAGAACCTTAACTGACAAACAAAGAATTCCAAGCTCAACTTACCGACCAGTCTGTCACCAAACAAATTCACCTGTCTAACAGTAGCGTTTAAAAGGCAGGGGATTGGTTACACACATTTGCAAGTGCATGCGTAAGCTGCAGGCCCCGTCAAGGCTCCCTGTATACTGCAGACCTAACTCTATATATGAGGCTTCACAATGGAAGCACATGCCTGTACCTTTAAGGAGGGATGGGCTCCTCCAGTCACCTGTCCTCCATCTATCCATTAAATTGCATGTGCTTCCATTGTGAAGCCTCATATATAGAGTTAGGTCTGCAGTACACAGGGAGCCTTGACGGGGCCTGCAGCTTACGCATGCACTTGCAAATGTGTGTAACCAATCCCCTGCCTTTTAAACGCTACTGTTAGACAGGTGAATTTGTTTGGTGACAGACTGGTCGGTAAGTTGAGCTTGGAATTCTTTGTTGTTTGTTTGTAGATGCCCCTCCATAGCTCCTTGCTGTAGTGGCCAGTTATAGGTGATGGACAGTGACCCTTTTTTTGTATCAGAACCTTAACTGGCCTGGACCTTGAGAGGGCCTTAAAGGAGTTCTTAACGAATCGATCTTGCTGAAGTGAGATCTGCAGAAAAACACTTAAAGCCACGGCCTGTACCTTTAACATACTTACAGAAAGGCCCAATTCTACGCCTGCCTGAAAAAAAAAATCTAAGATCTGCGGAATACCTGGACGTTCATGCTCTTCATCTGCTAACCAAGCAATAAAACGCTTCCAAACCTTGGTATAAATGGCTCTGGTGACGGGCTTACGACAGTCTAGCAAGGTACGAACTACTCTCTCCGAGAACCCCTGATTCCTTAGCAACTGTTCCTCAGATATCACGCTGTCAATCTGAGGGACTCCACCCGTGGTTGGAGAACTAGTCCCTGGGAGATCAGTTCCGGTCTCACTGGGAGGGGCATTGGTGAACCTATCGCCAGATATTTGATGTTGGCAAACCAAGGCCTCCTCGGCCAGAAAGACGCCACCAGAATTAGATCTGTCCTTTCGCTTAGAGATTTTTGCAGTACTGCCGCCACCAGTCTCACAGGCGGGAAGGCATAACAGAGGTTGTATTCCCATGTGCAAGCAAGGGCATCTATTCTTCTGGCCTGACCTCGAGGATCCAGGGAAAAGAACTGTGTGCTCTTCTTGTTGTCCTCTGAACCTCCGGACATCCACACCTTCAAACTATCTCTTCGAATATCTCCCTACCTACCATTCGTCTTGCTTTACGCGCTGATGACTGAGAAAATCCGCTAAGGAATTTTGAGTGCCCTTTAGATGAACTGCTGACAGCGAGGCCAGGTTCCATTTGGCCCAGGTGAAGAGCTCGCTCGCTATCCTCTGTAGAGGACTTCTTGTTCCCCCGTTTGTTTACATATACAACAGTCGCCGCATTGTCTGTCCGAATCTGAAGGTGCTGCCCCCTTACTTGTGTCTGGAAGGCTAGAAGAGCTCTCTGAATTGCCAAGAGCTCCTTCTGATTTGAGGATCTTTTGGTCTCCTCTGGAGACCAAGAACCCTGTGCCAAGTCACTGTCCAAATGGGCTCCCCACCCGAAGGCGCTGGCATCTGCCAGTATCTGAGCCACTGGTCTGATCCACCACAGACCCTGGTCCAGATTGTGCTGGGATCTCCACCACCATAATGACCTCCTGATCCTGGCTGGTAGGGGCATAAAGTGGTCCAAACTCTGTTGGTCGCCTTTCCAACAGGCTAACAGGTGATTCTGCAGCGGACATGGACATCTCGCCCAGGGGACTACCGGGAAACAGGAAGCCATCAGACCTACTACCCTCATGACTTGGATAAGTGAGTGGATAAATACCGCGCTAATACTAATGTGACCTATGATGGAGGAAGGAATAAACTGATTAACCAGCTGCAGCCAAATATACAACCAAGTGCAATGGACATAAACAAAAAAGCTGTGCTAGATGATGGTAACGGTAGGCACCATAAAGATAAACAGATATATCTGTGATAAATCTCTAGGTGTAAAGGGAGCCCTATGATAAAAGGCACACTCTAAGGCAAATTATACATTCAAACACTACCCACCAAACTCTAAAACTTTAAAATAAATTGTATAAAGTGCACTGTGCATGCAATCATACAAGTGCTAAAGCCCAAAGAGGATCACCTGTATAAACATATCCTTGGTACAGAAGTGCAACTATCAAATGCCTTGGTATAATAATAAATGAATAACTGAGCATATGATAAGTGAACTGCTTAATAAATAATAATAATCAATCCAGGTGAGTACTGGGAGAAAGTTCACGTGGATCAAATAATGTCATATAAGTCCCAATCATCAAAACTGTAGGTGCACCACGTGAAACAGAATGCAAGCCACTGTGAGACCTCCACCAATGTAGGATAGCAGCTTACCAGAAGCAAGTGCGGATTGCGCATTGGCCTCTCACCCGGCCCGGGTTCCCAGATGGGGTATGATGGATTAATGGAGATCTATAATCCTAGGTATGGATCTCCTCCTGATTGTAGAGGTCAAACCTGTGTCATCAGGATGTAGACAGTTTTCCCCAGAACCAGGAACCCCACTGGGGTATAAGGAAAAGATCGTCCTACAGCCTCCTAAGGAGCGCTACAGCTCCGGAGTACACCAAAAAGAGAGGGGAATCTCCAAAGTGTGAGAACATTTAAAAATGTAATAAAAAGAATGTAAAATATTGCACTTACAAAACAGTGGATGACAACAAGCAGAGGAACAAACGAGCTGGCCGGCTCTCGTTAGGAATTCTGTAGGAAGTGACATTAGCACAACACTTTATACAATTTATTTTAAAGCTTTAACGTTTTAGAGTTTGGTGGGTAGTGTTTGAATGTATAATTTGCCTTAGAGTGTGCCTTTCATCATAGGGCTCCCTTTACACCTAGAGATTTATCACAGAAATATCTCAGTTTATCTTTATGGTGCCTACCGTTACCATCATCTAGCGCAGCTTTTTTGTTTTTTATACCCTCATGACTTCCCTGATCCGGGCTTCCCGACTGGTATGAAGTTGTGTCACTGCCTGACCCACCGTATCGATATTTTCTGGCGGGAGGAAAATCTTCCCCACTTTGGACGAGATTGTGTAGCCCAGATAACGCACCTCCTGAGAAGGAACAAGCTGAGACTTGTCCCGGTTGATAAGCCACCCAAGGGCCTGTAGGAACACCCGCGCCTCCTACAAGTCCTTAGCCAACTATGCTGTGCTGATCGAGCAATAAACAGGAGGTCGTCCAAATAGGGGGTCACCGTTATGGCTCTGATGCGTAGCGGGGCTAGAGCCTCTGCCAGTACCTTTGTAAATATCCTCAGAGAGGATGCTAGCCCGAAAGGGAGTGCCCGAAATTGAAAAATCTCTGAATTTATCCTGACAGCCAACCCGAAGTACTTCTGAAAATCCTGGTGGATCGGAATATGAAGGTACACATCCCGTAGATCCACCATTGCCATATAACAGTCCGGGACACAGAAGATTCAACACCGTAAAAATAGACTCCATCCTGAACCGCTTGTACCTCAGGTATCTGTTCAGAGGGCAGAGATTGAGGATCAATCTGAACTTGCCCAAAGAATGGACCCCGTTCCCACACTTACCTGGGAGGTGATGGTGCCCACTGGACCGGGGTCCACTGCCCGAGTTGCAGGTGCCTCTATCGGTCCAGGTGATCCCCTTGTGCCAGTTCTCACAGGCTCCCGGGTGCCTGTAATGTCCAGCACCGCGCCTTCCAGGAGACAGGAAGCACTCTCCAGGCACACTCTGATGACCTCTCCCGGCCAGAGGTTGCCTCACTTCCTGCCTTTGGAGCACAATAGCCCCGCCTCACCAGCACGCTTCCTCCTGAGCTACGCTCAGAAGAGCGTGAATACCGCACTGCACCCCACCAACGAACGTCTGAGACGCCCGTTCCAAGTGCAGTGATGGCTCCAGACCTCCCTGACTGCAGGCCAGGTGAGTCTTGTGGTCAGTCCTTCAGCTGGTGAGGCAGGGACCGCTAGGTCACAGAGGCTCAGCTCTCCCCAAGCTTCTGACGGTGGGGGACCCGCTACCGCTCTCCTCCCTGCAGCTCTGGACGGAGGGGTGCGCAGGCCAGAACGGTTTGCCAGATCTTCTTAGGATAGCCCTGAGAAACGGAGCTCCCAAAAAAAGCTTCCCTCCATGCTTCCTTCCCGTCTGGCAGGAAACACAAAAAACTGAGGGAGGAGGCCTGGAGGACTGCCTTTTAAAGATTGGGTGAATGTGTTTCCTGTCTCGGAGGGAGGAGCCCTATGTCTCAGAGGCTGTCCTGGAAGACGAGAGGAGAAAAAGACTGAGTAGTCCATCTAGAAACTTTTATGCACAAGGGACAAGGCCAAAGCGCAAATCTGGATGCTCGTAACCTTCCGGCCCCCAGACGGCACTGCATTAAAACAGCCATTATTCTGTGATAGACATCAGTGCATGGGCTCAAGGAACACTTCCAAAAATCACCGTCTGTGAAAACAGTTCGCCGTGCCATCCAAAAAAATAGGATTTTATTAAGAACTTACCGTAAAATCCTTTTCTCTGAGTTCATTGACAGACGCAGCCTCTATTCATGACACGTGGGTTTATGCACCTTTTACTAGGAGTAGATTAGGCAGAACGGAAGTTCAGAAAAGCAAAGCTGGCCCCTCCCAGGGGGCCGCCCTCACTCAGCATATAACCCCTCAGCCCTGCATAGCACATGAGTTCGTAACAAGCCGTACAAACACAACACCGAGGGGTGGGTGCTGCGTTTGTCAATGAACTCAGAGAAAATAATTTTACGGTAAGTTCTTAAAATCCTATTTTCTCTTACGTTCATTGATAGACGCAGCCTCTATTCATGACACATGGGGACGTCCCAAAGCAGTGTCAAGCAAGAGGGGTGGGTAAACAATAACAACTGTACCCACAGAAAGATCTGGGGAGGCACCAGCCGCGGTTACACCGCTGCCTGTAAAACTTTGCGGCCAAAAGCAGCATCCGTGGATGATGACACATCAACTTTGTAAAACTTAACAAAAGTGTGCACCGAGGCCCAAGTAGCCACCTTGCACACCTGAGACACCGACGCTTGGTGTCTGAAAGCCCAGGAAGTGCTAATCGCCCTGGTGGAATGAGCCGTGACCAGAAAAGGGGGTACTTGGCCTCGCACAGCATACGCATGGGTCACAGTCTGTCAGATCCAACATGATACGGTGGCCAACGAAGCTGCCAAACCTTTGCGCGGCCCTTCCGCCAGCACAAACAGCACATCCGACCTCCGAAAAGGAGCCGTAGCTGCCAAATACACCCTCAAGGCCCTCACCACATCAAAGGAATGCAGAGCAATCTCCTTAGGATGGGACGGGCGCGGACATAAGGAAGGAAGGGAGGACAATGTCCTCATTAATGTGAAAAGAGGAAACCACCTTCGGAAGGAACAAAGGAGACGGACGCAACACCGCCTTATCCTTATGTAGGACCAAATAAGGAGACCTACACGACAAAGCTGCCAATTCAGACACCCGCCTAGCGGATGTAATGGCCACCAAGAAGGCAACCTTTTGGGACAGCAACTGCAAGGGAATATCCCTGATCTGTTCATACGGCAGTTTCTGCAGCACAGAAAGTACCAAGTTCAGATCCCATGGTGCCAGGGGCGACCGCACCTGAGAAGCCACATGAGGCACACCCTGTACAAATGTACGGATCAAAGAATACGTCGCCAAAGGACACTGAAAAAGAATCTCCAGAGCAGAAATCTGGCCTTTGAGTGTGCCCAAATTTTGATCCAGGCACTGTTGAAGAAAGGCCAGCACCCGAGAAACCGCATAAGAACAGGGGTTCCAACCCCCTGCCTCGCACCAGGCAATATAGGCTTTCCAGGTGCGATGATAGATCTTGCGCGAAGTACATTTGCGCACCTTAAGCATGGTGGGGATCACTGACTCAGAGACCCCCCTGTCCCGTAGTACCTGGGACTCAATAGCCATGCCGTCAAAGCCAGCGAGGGTAAAGCAGGGTGCAAGATGGGACCCTGTGACAGTAGATCTGCGCGAAGCGGGAGTCGCCAGGGAACATCTGTTACCATCTGCACCACGTCGGCGTACCAAGGACGCCGAGGCCAATCCGGAGCCACCGGGATTTTCGGGATTCCCTCCACTTCTATCCTGCGCAGTAACCGCGGTAGAAGCTTGAGAGGGGGAAAGGCGTACAGAAGCCTGTACCGAGACATGGGGCCACCAGGGCGTCCGTGGCTGCCGCCAACGGATCCCTTGACCTGCACACTTGTGATTGAATCTGGACGCCAGGATATCCACATCTGGCGTGCCCCACCTTTCGCAAATCTGGCGAAATACCTCTGGATGCAGGGACCATTCTCCTTGGTCCAGCGTTTGGCGACTGAGAAAGTCCGCCTTCCAATTTTCTACGCCTGGAATGTAGATGGCGGAGATTGCCGGCACGTGAAGCCCTGCCCACCTTAGAATGTGGGCTGCCTCTGCCGCAGCTGCCGAGCTCCTTGTTCCGCCTTGATGGTTCACGTACGCCCCCGCCGTGGCGTTGTCTGACTGAACCCGAACCGGGAGGCCGTGCAGCCTCGCCGACCAGCAGGAGAGACAGAGCCTGATCGCCCTCAGCTCCAACACATTGATTGGGAGACGAGACTCCTGCACGAGAGGCTGGCATCCGTCGTGACTATCAACTATTCCAAGGGAAGGAATGACTTCCCCACGGTCAGTGCCGGGGCCTAAAGCCACCAGGTCAATGACCACCTGGTCTGATGATCCAAACGGATCGGACGATTCAGGGACGAGGGAGACTTGTCCCACTGCAGTAAGATCGCTCGCTGCAGAAGCCGGGTGTGACTCTGGGCGTACGGTATTGCCTCGAAAGTTGAGACCATGTGCCCCAACACCCGCATGCAGAAATGTAAGGAGAACCACCGTCGTGACAACAAGGTTCGAACCGCTGCTTGCAGCGTCAGCAACTTGTCCGGAGGTAGGAATACCTTCGCCTGCACCGTGTCTAATATCGGACCCAGATATTCCAGGCGACAGGACGGGGTCAACGTCGACTTGTGTAGATTGATTAGCCAACTGAAGTCCCTCAGTGAGGCCAGGGTGATAAGCAACATTGTCCACCAGAGCCGGCGCTGACTCCGCTCGTAGGAGAAGATCGTCCAGGTAGGCTACCACCGCAATGCCTCTCTGTCTCAGCAGAGCCAGCACCGGAGCCAGCAGCTTGGTGAAGACCCGCGGAGCCGAGGCTAGACCGAAGGGATGAGCCACAAACTGATAATGAAGGTCCCCTACAGCAAAGCGCAGGAAGCGCTGGTGCCGGGCACAAATGGGAACGTGAAGATATGCGTCCCTGATGTCCAGAGACACCAGCCAATACCCCTGGTGCAGGGCGGACACGACCGAACGGACTGACTCCATCCTGAATTTGCGCGTCTTCACAAAGTGATTGAGCGCTTTCAAGTCCAGAACCGGCCTGACCCCCCCTTCTTCGGCACCACAAAGAGGTTTGAGAAGAAGCCGCGGAATCTCTCCGCCGGAGGGACTGGCACAATTACCCCCTGTTCGGACAGCGTCTGTACAGCTTCTAGCAGAGCTGGCCACTGCTCCGGAGGGAGTCTTAAATTGGAAGATTAGAACCTGTCTGGGGGAAGAGTGCTGAACTCTATCTTGTACCCGGAGGACACCACTTCCTTCACCCACCGGTCGGAGATTCGAGCGACCCACCGGTCCGCGAACCCCAGAAGTCGGCCCCCACCTGAGAGACTGGCGGGGGCAACCCATCACGTGGAGGAAGACTTTCCTCCGACTTTTCGGGCTTGTGCTGCCAGGGACGCTTACCGGGCCCAGAGGCAGACTTGCCGGGCCGGGAGCTCCTGCCCGCCAAACCGGTCGCACGAAAAAAACGCTTCTGCCCAGAGGGCTGAGGCCCCTGCTTGTGGCGCTGATCACGCCGCTTGGGTTCCGGAAGAATCGTGCTCTTCCCCCGGTGAAGTCCTTAATGATTTCATCCAATTGGGGCCCAAAGAGCCGGCCACCCTGAAAAGGTAGATCCGTGAGGCCCTTCTTGGACGCGTGATCACCCGACCAGCGGCGCAGCCACAGCAGGCGCCTAATAATGATTGCAAAAACAGACATTTTTGACAACATCGGCACCAAGTCCAGAGCTGCGCTACAGAGGTAATGAAGCCCCTGCACCAGGTGGTCTGCGCACTGCACGGATTCAGGCGAATCCACGCCGCCCCTGGCCTCACTCCATGAGCGACTGAGCTACCATTACCGACACCAAGGCCGGTCGCATGGCTGCCTCTGCCAATTGGCCGGATCCCTAAGAGAGGGGGACCCCTCCAAGGGAATAGTTGTCGCCTTATTCAGGCGGGCCACTGGCGGATCCACCACAGGGAAAACCCATTTCTGCAATAGGCTGTCCTCAAAGGTATAGCGCACAGAAAAACGTTTGGCAGGGTAAAGGAATTTAGCGGACGCTGCCATTCCTTATAGACAAACTGGTCAAAATACTGGAGGTAGGGGAACACCTTAGGCACACGGGAGGGTTTCTTGAACCCAAACGTATAGGCATACGCCTCTGACTCCCCAGCCTGGTCCAGGTGTAGAGAATTATGGACGGCCGCGACCAGGGCACCCACCAGCGCGCTACCAAGGCCCCCTGGTCCTCCTCCCCATCCGAAGGCTCCAGCTTCCCGTCCGAGAGCTCCACGGGGGTCCCAGTGACCCCAGAGCCCCCTTCCGGCTCAGAGTCCTCCTCTGAAGATTGCGGAGGAGGTGGACGCTTTTTGGGGCCCCCCCTACTCCAGCCTGGTTCCCTCCTGGCAAAAAACGCTTCCAAAATTGAGGTCAATTGTTCCAGGGGAACCAGAGGTCCCAGCGCGGCCTGTGCCTCTGCAGACCTCTCCGGAGAAGCAACTGCCGGTTCAGCCGCCATTGCGCCACCGCCGGGACACTTATGAGGCCTACCGGCCATACGCCCCCCACAATGCCACCCCCTGCAGAGCCTCAGGACTGCCCAGTAAGGACCTAGCACCGCTGCTCCCGCACCCCAGGGAGAGAGACCAGCTATACTTGCGGAACACTGCCTTCCCGCAGATGCTTGAACGAGGCTGCCCTGTCTGCCAATGCCACCGCTGCTGATGTATCTGCTGCTGCCGTCCCGGAAGGACAAATGGCGCCAAACGCACATGAGAAACTCCCATGCAGGGAGACCAACCAAAAATGGCCGCCAGCAGACACAAGAGGCCAAATCACTTCCAAGATGGCCGCGGCAAAATGGTGGCGACCGCGACTCCGGGAAAATGGCGACTGACGCCGCCAAAATGGCGGCGAACGGGGGGCGGCCCACAGCAGCGAAACAGGCGAGTGGCGGGTCGGCCGAGCGGGCAGGTAGGCGTGGGGGGGTAACCCCCACCGAAGCAGCACAGCTAGTCGCCCCCCCTCCGCCACCAGAGGGGAGGGGGGTGTCACTCACCCTTCCAGACGGGCGTAGCGGGTAGCCACCCGGTGCAGACCTTCCTCCCCCAGGTGGGGAGGGATGCTGCTGGCCAAGCAACCCCTGGAACGGGCCACAGCCCGGTCGATGGGTACGCAGGTGGGGTGTTTAACCCACCGGCCACCCGCACGTAATGGGCACGATGCGGCAGACCCCGCCATAGCTAAGGGTGGCTCGCATCCTGTCGGCCATGCTGGGGAGATGGCAGGACAAGGAATATCCGCGTGGTCCCCAGCTGGATACTTGATTACAGTCTTCATCAGAAGGCTTTCGCAAAAAAAAAAGAGAAAAAAAATAGGGAAACCGCAGTTCCCAGCAGGGAACCAAGTCTAACTCCTTACACTAGGCAGAAGAAAACTGATATGCTATGCAGGGCTGAGGGGTTATATGCTGAGTGAGGACGGCCCCCTGGGAGGGGCCAGCTTTGCTTTTCTGAACTATCGTGCTGCCTAGTCTACTCCTAGTAAAAGGTGCATAAACCCACGTGTCATGAATAGAGGCTGCGTCTATCAATGAACGTAAGAGAAATGTAAATTATAGATCTATCTTGAAAAGAAGCCATATCTGAATATTATCCTGACAAGCTGCTATGCTCTCTGGGCCAAAGCGCATTTAAAAAATGGTCTGGTGCAAAGTGGAAAACTGTTCTGTAGTCAGATGGATTGAAATTTGACATTCTTTTTGGCAACCATGGGCGCTGCATCCTCTGGACTAAAGAGGAGAGGGACCTTCCGGTGTGTTATCAGCAACGAAAGCCTGCATCTCTGGGATTGCATTAGTACGTATGGAATGGGCAGCTTGCACATCTGGAAAGGTACCCTCAATGCTGAAAGATATACCTGGGATTTAGAGCAGTATATACTCAGGGAAGAATGGGATAACATTCCGAAAACTCCAGCAACTGGTCTCCTCAGTTCCCAGACATTTACAGAGTGTTGCTATAGAGGGGGTGCTACACTGTGGCAAACATGGCCCTGTCCCAACTTTTGTGAGATGTATTACAGCCACCAATTACAAAATTACCCTCATTTTTCTTAAAATGGTACGTGTTCTCAGTTTAAACATTTGATATGTTTTCCATTTTCTATTGTGAATAAAATATGGGATTCATGAGATGTGCAAATCAATGCATTATGACCGTATATTGATTTTACACAATGTCCCAACTTTTTTGGAATTGTGGTTGTAGTAATAGACAGTAGGGGACAAAGTACCTGGAAGTGCAGCTATACAGAATAGTATAGTGGGGATGATAGCTGGTAGTAAGGGATAATTGGGAGGTTGAGCAAAAAAAGAGCAATAAAAGGGTCAGAATGGGAATACAGGGGAGGCAAAGTGGGAGCAGGGAGTGATAAATCATCTATGCAAAACAGTAGTGGTGTGTTTAGAGAGGAGGTAGGTGGCAGAGATAGTGGAAGAAGCAGTAGGAGGCTGGGGTCACACTTGTCCAATACAACAATGATCAGACTTTCATCCTACTTTGCTCTGCGACAACGGTCCTGCATCGGTCTGACTTCAGTGAACAGGGATCAGACTTTGAACCAGACAATGGCAGGCACTGTGTGCGTCTGGTATGAATCTTAACCACTTGCCGACCGCCGATCGGCATCTGACGGCGACAAAGTGGTTCGTTATCGAAAAACGCCGTCATACGACGGCGGCCGCGATAACGAGCAATGCGCGCGGGCGCGTGTACTGCAGCGGCATTGGCTTGAGGGAAGATCACTCCACAGCACCAGGCCAATGATTTTTGGCCTGGCCCTGTAGATCGCCCTGCCAATAACATTATTCCCCTGCCTCTGTAAATGTAAACAGAGGCAGGGGAACACCTCACTAGAAGGGAGTTCGGTTACGGCGACGTCATGTGCGCGGGCGCGCGTAACGAGCAATAGCGCCGGCGGCAGCATACTGCCGCAAAAAGCTATTGCTTGGTGAAACAGCGGCAGTCTACGGCTAGCCGCCAGCCGTTCACCAATTCTAAGTATGGTCTGCGTGTGTCACGGACGGTAACAGACCAAGTTTCAGACTAGGGACAAGTGACTTCAGTCTGGCTACGTCCTGGCAACAGCGTCTCGTTTCATCCTACTTTCAGACTAGTAACAACATAACCTGTTCACACTGGGGTCGGAGGATGACGAAGAAGGTGATAGAGACGG
>BLSH010300882.1:11513-33536 GCA_018402905.1 Glandirana rugosa | reverse complement strand
TTCTGTTCTCTTCCTCTTGATCCTCTTCATCTCCCTGTTGGTCCTCTTCTTCTCAGTCCTGGTCCTCTTCCTCGTGGGCCTCTAGATACTCTTCTTTTTGGTCCTGGTCCTCTTCCTCTACATCTTGGCCCAGGTCCTCTTCCACCTGGCCCTCTTGGTCCTGGTCCTCTTCCTCTTGGTCCTCTTCATCTCCTTGTCGGTCCTCTTCCTCTTGGTCCTGGTCCTCTTCCTCTTGGTCCTCTTCATCACCTTGTCGGTCCTCTTCCTCTTGGTCTTCTTCCTCTTGGTCCTGTTCCTCTTCCTCTTGGTCCTCTTCCTCTTGGTCCTGATCTTGTTCCTCTTGGTCCTTTTCCTTTTGGTCCTTGTACTCTTGGTGTTCTTCCTGTTCATTCTCTTCCTCTTCCTCTTGGTCCTCTGCCTCTTGGTCCTCTTCCTCCATGTCCTCTTCCTCTTGGTCATCTTCCTCTTGTTCCTGGTCCTCTTCCTTGTTGTCCTGGTCCTTTTGCTATTGGTCCTCTTCCTCTACCTCTTGGTCCTCTTCCTCTTGGTCCTGGTCCTCTTCCTCTTGGGCTGCTTCTTCTAGGTCCTCTTCCTCTTGGTCCTCTACCTCTTCCTCTTGGTCCTGCTTCTCTTCCACTTGGTCCTCTTCCTTTTAGTCCTGGTCCTCTTCCTCTTGGTCCTCTCGGTACTCTTCCTCTTCTTTTTGGTCCTGGTCCACTGCCTCTTGGTCCTGGTCCTCTTCCTCCTGGTTCTCTTCCTCTTGATCCTCTTCATCTCCCTGTTGGTCCTCTTCTTCTCAGTCCTGGTCCTCTTCCTCGTGGGCCTCTAGATACTCTTCTTTTTGGTCCTGGTCCTCTTCTCCTTGGTCCTCTTCCTGTTGGTCCTCTTCCTTTTCATCCTGGTCCTCTTGGTCCTGGTCCTCTTTTTCATGGTCCTCTTCCTCTTGGTCCTGGTGCTCTTCCTCTTGGTCCTGGTCCTTTTCCTTTTGGTCCTCTTCCTCCTGGTCCTGATCCTCTTGCTCATGGTCCTCTTCCTCTTGGTCCTGGTGCTCTTCCTCTTGGTCCTGGTCCTTTTCCTTTTGGTCCTCTTCCTCCTGGTCCTGATCCTCTTGGTCATGGTCCTCTTCCTCTTAGTCCTGGTGCTCTTCCTCTTGGTCCTTTTCCTCTTGGTCCTCTACCTCTTCCTCTTGGTCCTGCTTCTCTTCCACTTGGTCCTCTTCCTTTTAGTCCTGGTCCTCTTCCTCTTGGTCCTCTTCCTCCTGGCCCTCTTCCTCTTGATCCTCTTCATCTCCCTGTTGGTCCTCTTCCTCTCAGTCCTGGTCCTCTTGGTCCTCTAGATACTCTTCTTTTTGGTCCTGGTCCTCTTCCCCTTGGTCTTCTTTCTGTTGGTCCTTGTCACGATCCTGGTGGTGGAGTCTGGCGTGTGCAGGGAACAACCACTCTTGCGCACCCGATTCAGGGGTCCCTGGTAGAGCAGACAGGGGACCCGTGAGTGCGGGATGGCACGAGGGCCGGATGGTCACTGAAGGTGGTGATGTGAGGCTCCGGATGGTCGTGCAAGTCAGAAGAGTGGTCGTTCAGGCTGGGTCGGCAACTGGCAGGCAGGCAAGGTACAAAGGGTTCAGGCGGAGAGTGGTCAAGTCCAAGCAGGGTTCGTTAACAGATGGGCAGCAAAGGTACAGAAGGGTCAGGCAAACGGATGGTCGTGAATAGCCGGGGTCGGTGCTGGCAGATAGGTAGCAGGTCAGAGCAAGCTGGGTCGGTAAACAGGAACAGGAACTACACAGGAAGCAGGTTACAGGCAGGAGAGCTGAGGCTCACAGGTACTCAGACGCTGTAGAACGGACAGCACTCGCTGACAGGAAACAGGAAGTTTAAATAGAGCTGTTTCTCAGCAACTAGAGGAAACAATCAAATGCAATTAACCCCTTCAGAACAGTCTTCTTCTAACAGTCCTCTTCCTTTTCATCCTGGTCCTCTTGGTCCTGATCCTCTTGGTCATGGTCCTCTTCCTCTTGGTCCTGGTGCTCTTCCTCTTGGTCCTCTTCATCTCCTCTCGGTCCTCTTCCTCTTTTTTAGTCCTCTTCCACTTCCTCTTGGTCCTGGTCATCTTCCCCTGGGTCCTTGTCCTCTTTGTCCTGGTCCTCTTCCTCTTGGTTCTGGTCCTTCTTGGTCCTGATCCTTTTCCTCTTGGTCCTGGGCCTCTTCCTCTTGGTCCTGGTCCTCTTCCTCTAGGTCCTCTTCCTCTTGGCCCTTGTCCTCTTCCTCTTGGTCCTCTTCTTCTAGATCCTCTTACTCTTGGTCCTCTTCATCTTCATCTTGGTCCTCTCCCTCTCAGTCCTAGTCCTCTTCCTCTTGGTCCTCCCGTCCTCTTCCTCTTCTTTTTGGTCTTCTTCCTCTTGGTCCCCTCCTTCTTGGAGCTGGTCCTCTGCCTCTTGGTCCTCTTCCTCTTGGTCCTTGTCCCCTTGGTCCTGGTCATCTTCCTCTTGGTCCTCTTCCTCTTGGTCCTGGTAGTTTTCCTCTTCGTCCTCAACCTCTTGGTCCTAGTCCTGTTCCTCTTGGTACTCTTCCACTTTGTCCTGGTCCTCTTCCTCTTGGTCCTCTTCCTCTTGGTCCTCTTCATTTTCCTCTTAATCCTCTTCCTCCCATTCCTCTTTGTCCTCTTGGTCCTCCTCCTCCTCTCATTTTTGGTCCTGGTCCACTTACTCTTGGTCCTGGTCCTCATCCTCTTCATCCTGGTCATCTTGGTCCTGATCCTCTTGGCCATAGTCCTCTTCCTCTTGGTCCTGGTGCTTTTCATCTTTGTCCTGGCCCTCTTGGTCCTGATCCTCTTCCTCTTGGTCCTGGTGCTCTTCATCTTAGTCCTTTTCCTCTTGGTGGTCCTCTTCCTCTTGGTCCTCTTCATCTTCCTCTCTGTCCTCTTTCTCTTTTTTAATCCTGTTTCACTTCCTCTTGGTCCTAGTCCTCTTCCTCTTTGTCCTGGTTCTCTTCCTCTTGGTCCTGGTCCTCTTCCTCTTGGTCCTGCTCCTCTTCCTCTTTGTCCTGGTCCTCTTGGTCCTGATCCTCTTGGTCATGGTCCTCTTCTTGGTCCTCTTCTTTTTAGTCATCTTTCTCTCAGTCCTGGTCCTCTTCCTCTTGGTCCACTTCCTCTTGGTCCTTGTCTTCTTGGTCCTGATCCTCTTCTTCTAGCTCCTCTTCCTCTAGGTCCTCTTCCTCTTGGTCCTCTTCCTTTAGGTCCTCTTCCTCTTGGTTGTCTTCCTCTCAGTCCTGGTCCTCTTCCTCTTGGTCCACTTCCTCTTGGTCCTGACCCTCTTCCTCTTGGTCCTGGTCCTCTTCCTCTTGGTCCTCTTCCTCTTGGTCTTGGTCCTCTTCCTTTTGGTCCTTGTCCTCTTCCTCTTGGTCCTCTGCCTCTTGGTCTTCTTCCTCCACGTCCTCTTTCTCTTGGTCATCTTCCTCTTGTTCCCTGTCCTCTTCTTTGTTGTCCTGGTCCTTTTGCTATTGGTGGTCCTGGTCCTCTTCCTCTTGGTCTGCTTCTTCTAGGTCCTCTTCCTCTTGGTCCTGGTCCTCTTCCACTTGGTCCTCTTCCTTTTAGTCCTGGTCCTCTTACTCTTGTTCCTCTCGGTCCTCTTCCTCTTCTTTCTGGTCCTGGTCCACTTCCTCTTGGTCCTGGTCCTCTTCCTCCTGGTCCTCTTCCTGTTGGTCCTGGACCTCTTGGTCCTGGTCCTCTTCCTCTTGGTTCTCTTCATCTCCCTGTTGGTACTCTTCCTCTCAGTCCTGGTCCTCTTCCTCTTGGTCCTCTAAGTACTCTTCTTTTTTAGTCCTGGTCCTCTTCCCCTTGGTCCTCCTCCTCTTGGTCCTGGTCCTTTTCCTTTTGGTCCTCTTCCTCCTGGTCCTGATCCTCTTGGTCAGGGTCCTCTTCCTCTTGGTCCTGGTGCTCTTACTCTTGGTCCTTTTCCTCTTGGTCCTGGTCCTCTTCCTCTTGGTCCTCTTCATCTCCTCTCGGCCCTCTTCCTCTTTTTTAGTCCTCTTCCACTTCCTCTTGGTCCTGGTCATCTTCCCCTGGGTCCTTGTCCTCTTTGTCCTGGTCCTCTTCCTCTTGGTTCTGGTCCCTCTTGGTCCTGATACTTTTCCTCTTGGTCCTGGACCTCTTCCTCTTGGTCCTGGTCCTCTTCCTCTAGGTCCTCTTCCTCTAGGTCCTCTTCCTCTTGGTTGTCTTCCTCTCAGTCCTGGTCTTCTTCCTTTTGGTCCACTTCCTCTTGGTCCTGACCCTCTTCCTCTTGGTCCTGGTCCTCTTCCTCTTGGTCTTGGTCCTCTTCCTTTTGGTCCTTGTCCTCTTCCTCTTGGTCCTCTGCCTCTTGGTCTTCTTCCTCCATGTCCTCTTTCTCTTGGTCATCTTCCTCTTGTTCCTGGTCCTCTTCCTTGTTGTCCTGGTCCTTTTGCTATTGGTCTTCTTCCCCTATCTCTTGGTCCTCTTCCTCTTGGTCCTGGTCCTCTTCCTCTTGGTCTGCTTCTTCTAGGTCCTCTTCCTCTTGGTCCTGGTCCTCTTCCACTTGGTCCTCTTCCTTTTAGTCCTGGTCCTCTTCCACTTGGTCCTCTTCCTTCCTTCCAAGAGGACCAAAGGGAAGAGGACCAGGACCAAGAGGAAGTGGACAAGGACCAAAAACAAGAGGAAGAACCCTGAGAGGACCAAGAGGAAGAGGACCAGGACTGGGATTAGGAGGGCCAAGAGGAAGAGGACCAGGACCAAGAGTAAGAGGACAAGGAGGAAGAGGACCAGGACTAAGAGGAAGTGGACCAGGACCAAAAAGGAAAGAAAGAGGACCGAGAGGACCAAGAGGAAGAGCACCAGGGCTAAAAGGAAGAGGACCAAGTGGAAGAGGACCAGGACCAAGAGGATCAGGGCCAAGAGGAAAAGGACTAATAGGAAGAGAACCTAGAAGAAGAGGACCAAGAGGAAGAGAACCAGGACCATGAGGTAGAGGAAGGACCAGGTCAAAAAGGAAAAGGATCAGGAACTTTGAGGAAGATGACCAAGAGAAAGAGGACCTGGAGGAAGAGAAGCAAGAGGCAGAGGACCAAGAGAAAGAGGATGAACAGGAAGAGGACCAAGAGGACAAGGACCAAAAGGAAAAGGATCAAAAGGAAGAGGACCAAGACCAAGGGGAAGAGGACCAAGAGGCACAATATCAGGACCAAGAGGAAGAGGACCAAAAGGAAGAGGACAGAGAGGAAGAGGACCTAGAGGAAGAACATCAGGACCAAGAGGAAGTGGACCAAGAGGAAGAGGACCAGGACTGAGAGGAAGACAACCAAGAGGAAGATAACCTTGAGGAAGAGGACCAGGACAAAGAGGAAGAGGACCAAGACCAAGTGGAAAAGGATCAGGACCAAGAGGACATGGGTGAAGAGGACAGGACAAGGACAAAGAGGATGAGGACCAAGGGGAAGAGCACCAGGACCAAGAGGAAGTGGAAGAGGACTAAAAAAGAGGACCAAGAGGAAGAAGAAGAGGACCAGGAGGAGGAGGAGCAGGACCAAGAGGAAAATGACCAAGAGGAAGAGCACCAGGATCCAAGAGGAAGAGGATCAGGACCAAGAGGACCAGGACCAAGAGGAAGAGGACCAAGAGGACCATGACCAAGAGGATCAGGACCAAGAGGACCAGGATGAAGATGAAGAGGACCAGGACCAAGAGTAAAAGGACCAAGGGGAAGAGGACCAGGACCAAGAGGAAGCAGACCAGCACCAAAAATGAGAGGAAGAGGTCCAAGAGGACCAGGACTGAGAGGAAGAGGAACAAGAGGAAGATGAAGAGCAAGAGGACCAGGACCAAGAGGAAGTGGACCGGGACCAAAAAGAATAGGAAGAGGGCTGAGAGGACCAAGAGAAAGAGGACCAGGACTGGGAGGAAAAGGTCCAAGAGGAAGAGGACCAGGACCAAGAGGAAGAGGACCAGGATCAAGTGGAAGAGAACCAAGAGGACAAGAACCAAGAGGACTAGGACCAAGAGGACCAGGACTAAGAGGAAGAGGACCAAGATGAAGATGAAGAGGACCAAGAGGAAGAGGATCTAGAAGAAGAGGACGAAGAGGAAGAGGACCAGGACTAAGTGGAAGAGAACAAAAAGGACCAGAACCAAGAGAACTAGGACCAAGAGAAAGAGAACCAGGGCCAAGAGGAAGAGGACCAAAAGGAAAAGTACCTGAACCAAGAGGATGAAGACCAAGAAGAGGACCATGGCCAAGAGGAAGAAAACCAAGAGGAAGAGGACAAGGACCAAGAGGAACATGAAGAGGACCAGGACCAAAAGTAGGAGGACCAAATGGAAGAGGATCAGGACCAAATGGAAGAGGACCAGGACCAAGAGGAAGTGGACCAAGAGGACCAGGACCAAGAGAACAAAGAGGAAGAGTACAAGGACCGAGCGGAAGATGACCAAGAGGAAGAGGGCCAAGAGGAAGAGGATCAGGATCAAGAGGTCCAGGACAAAGTGGAAGAGGACAAAGAGGACCAGGACCAAGAGGAAGAGGACCAGGAGGAAGAGGAACAAGAGGAAGAGGACCAGGACCAAGATGAGAAGGACCAAGAGGAAGAGGATCAGGACCAACAGGACCAGGACGAAGAGGACCAAAAGGAAGAGGACCAGGACCAAGAGGAAGAGGACCAGAACCAAAAGGAAGAAGACCAGGACCAAGAGGACCAAGAGGAAGAGGACCAGGAGCAAGAGGAAGAGGACCAGGATGAAGATCACCAGGACCAAGAGGAAGAGGTCCAAAAGAAAAGTGGACCAGGAAGAAGAGGAAGAAGACCAGGACAAAAAGGAAGAGGACCAGGACCAAGAGGAAGAGGATCAGGATTAAGAGGACCAGGACCAAGAGGAAGAGGAACAGGACTAAGATGAAGAGGACCAAGAGGAAAAGGACCAGGACCAAGAAGGAGAGGACCAAGAGGAAGAGTTCCAGAGCCAAGAGGAAGAGGACAAGGACCAAGAGGAATGGGACCAGAACCAAAAAGAATAGTACCTAGAGGACCAAGAGGAAGAGGACCAGGACCAAGAGGTCCAGGACCAAGAGGAAGAGGACCAGGACCAAAAAGAAGAGTACCCAGAGGACAAAGAGGAAGAGGACCAGGACTGAGGAAGAGGACCAACAGGGAGATGAAAAGGACCAAGAGGAAGAGGACCTGGACCAAGAGGAAGAGGACCAGGACTAAAAAGAAGAGGAAGAGGACTGAGAGGACCAGGACTAAACAGAAGAGGACCAAGTGGAAGAGAACCAGGACCAAGAGGAAGAGGACCTAGAAGAAGCAGACCAAGAGGAAGAGGACCAGGACCAAGAGGAAGAGGACCAAAAGGTAGAGGAAGAGGACCAATAGCAAAAGGACCAGGACAACAAGGAAGGGGACCAGGAACAAGAGGAAGATAACTAAGCGAAAGAGGACCTGGAGGAAGAGGACCAAGAGACAGAGGATGAACAGGAAGAACACCAAGATGACAAGGACCAAGAGGAACATGAAGAGGACCAGGACCAAAAGTAGGAGGACCAAAAGGAAGAGGACCAGGACCAAAAGGAAGAGGACCAGGACCAAGAGGAAGTGGACCAAGAGGACCTGGACCAACAGGAAGAGAACAAAGAGGAAGAGTACAAGGACCGAGCGGAAGATGACCAAGAGGAAGAGGGCCAAGAGGAAGAGGATCAGGACCAAGAGGTCCAGGACAAAGTGGAAGAGGACAAAGAGGACCAGGACCAAGAGGAAGAGGGCCAGGAGGAAGAGGAACAAGAGGAAGAGGACCAGGACCAAGAGGAAGAGGACCAGGACCAAGAGGAGAAGGACCAAGAGGAAGAGGATCAGGACCAACAGGACCAGGACGAAGAGGACCAAAAGGAAGAGGAAGAGGACCAAGAGGAAGAGGACCAGGAGCAAGAGGAAGAGGACCAGGATGAAGATCACCAGGACTAAGAGGAAGAGGTCCAAAAGAAAGTGGACCAGGAAGAAGAGGAAGAAGACCAGGACAAAAAGGAAGAGGACCAGGACCAAGAGGAAGAGGATCAGGATTAAGAGGACCAGGACCAAGAGGAAGAGGACCAGGACTAAGAGGAAGAGGACCAAGAGGAAAAGGACCAGGACCAAGAAGGAGAGGACCAAGAGGAAGAGTTCCAGAGCCAAGAGAAAGAGGACAAGGACCAAGAGAAATGGGACCAGAACCAAAAAGAATAGTACCTAGAGGACCAAGAGGAAGAGGACCAGGACCAAGAGGTCCAGGACCCAGAGGAAGAGGACCAGGACCAAAAAGAAGAGTACCCAGAGGACCAAGAGGAAGAGGACCAGGACTGAGAGGAAGAGGACCAACAGGGAGATGAAAAGGACCAAGAGGAAGAGGACCTGGACCAAGAGGAAGAGGACCAGGACTAAAAAGAAGAGGAAGAGGACTGAGAGGACCAGGACTAAACAGAAGAGGACCAAGTGGAAGAGAACCAGGACCAAGAGGAAGAGGACCTAGAAGAAGCAGACCAAGAGGAAGAGGACCAGGACCAAGAGGAAGAGGACCAAAAGGTAGAGGAAGAGGACCAATAGCAAAAGGACCAGGACAACAAGGAAGGGGACCAGGAACAAGAGGAAGATAACTAAGCGAAAGAGGACCTGGAGGAAGAGGACCAAGAGACAGAGGATGAACAGGAAGAACACCAAGATGACAAGGACCAAGAGGAACATGAAGAGGACCAGGACCAAAAGTAGGAGGACCAAAAGGAAGAGGACCAGGACCAAAAGGAAGAGGACCAGGACCAAGAGGAAGTGGACCAAGAGGACCTGGACCAACAGGAAGAGAACAAAGAGGAAGAGTACAAGGACCGAGCGGAAGATGACCAAGAGGAAGAGGGCCAAGAGGAAGAGGATCAGGACCAAGAGGTCCAGGACAAAGTGGAAGAGGACAAAGAGGACCAGGACCAAGAGGAAGAGGGCCAGGAGGAAGAGGAACAAGAGGAAGAGGACCAGGACCAAGAGGAAGAGGACCAGGACCAAGAGGAGAAGGACCAAGAGGAAGAGGATCAGGACCAACAGGACCAGGACGAAGAGGACCAAAAGGAAGAGGAAGAGGACCAAGAGGAAGAGGACCAGGAGCAAGAGGAAGAGGACCAGGATGAAGATCACCAGGACTAAGAGGAAGAGGTCCAAAAGAAAGTGGACCAGGAAGAAGAGGAAGAAGACCAGGACAAAAAGGAAGAGGACCAGGACCAAGAGGAAGAGGATCAGGATTAAGAGGACCAGGACCAAGAGGAAGAGGACCAGGACTAAGAGGAAGAGGACCAAGAGGAAAAGGACCAGGACCAAGAAGGAGAGGACCAAGAGGAAGAGTTCCAGAGCCAAGAGAAAGAGGACAAGGACCAAGAGAAATGGGACCAGAACCAAAAAGAATAGTACCTAGAGGACCAAGAGGAAGAGGACCAGGACCAAGAGGTCCAGGACCCAGAGGAAGAGGACCAGGACCAAAAAGAAGAGTACCCAGAGGACCAAGAGGAAGAGGACCAGGACTGAGAGGAAGAGGACCAACAGGGAGATGAAAAGGACCAAGAGGAAGAGGACCTGGACCAAGAGGAAGAGGACCAGGACTAAAAAGAAGAGGAAGAGGACTGAGAGGACCAGGACTAAACAGAAGAGGACCAAGTGGAAGAGAACCAGGACCAAGAGGAAGAGGACCTAGAAGAAGCAGATCAAGAGGAAGAGGACCAGGACCAAGAGGAAGAGGACCAAGAGGTAGAGGAAGAGGACCAATAGCAAAAGGACCAGGACAACAAGGAAGAGGACCAGGAACAAGAGGAAGATGACTAAGCGAAAGAGGACCTGGAGGAAGAGGACCAAGAGGAAGAGGATGAACAGGAAGAACACCAAGAGGAGAAGGACTAAAAGGAAAAGGACCAAAAGGAAGAGGACCAAGACAAAGAGGAAGAGGACCAAGAGGAACAAGATCAGGACCAAGAGGAATAGGACCAAGAGGAAGAGGACCAAGAGGAAGTGGACCAAGAGGAAGAGGACCAAGAGGAAGAGGACCAAGAGGAGGAGGACTAACAAGGAGATGAAGAGGACCAAGAGGAAGAGGACAAGGACCAAGAGGTCCAGGACCAAGAAGAAGAGAACCAGGTCCAAGAGGAAGAGGACCAGGACCAAGAGGAAGTGGACCAGGACCAAAGAAAAGAGGAAGAGGACCGAGAGGACCAAGAGGAAGAGCACCAGGACCAAGAGGAAGAGGACCATGACCAAGAGAATAAGGACCAAGACAACCAGGATGAAGAGGAAGAGGACCAGGACTAAGAGGAAGATAGACAAGAGAAAGAGGACCAGGAATAAGAGGAAGAGGAACAAGAAGAAGAGGACAAGGACCAGGAAGAAGAGGATCAGGATTAAGAGGACGAGGACCAAGAGGAAGAGGAATAGGAACAAAAGGGAGAGGAACAGGACCAAAAGGGAGAGGAAGAGCACCAGGACCAAGAGGAAATCGACCAGAACCAAAAAGAAGAGTACCTAGAGGACCAAGAGGAAGAGGAACAGGACCGAGAGGAAGAGGACCAACAGGAAAATGAAGAGGACCAAGAGGAACAGGACCAGGACAAAGAGGAAGAGGACCAGGACCAAGAAGAAGAGGACCATGACCAAGAGGAAGTAGACAAGGACCAAAAAGAAGAGGAAGAGGATTGAGAGGACCAAAAGGAAGAGTTGCAGGACCAAGAGGAAGAGAACAAGGACCAAGAAGAAGTGGACCATAACAAAAAAGAAGAGTACCTAGGGGACAAAGAGGAAGAGGGTCAGGACTCAGAGGAAGAGGGCAAACAGGGAGATGAAGAGGACCAAGAGGAAGAGGACCAAGACCATGAGGAAGTGGAACAGGACCTAAAAGAAGAGGAATAGGACCAAGAGGAAGATGACCAGGCTAAAAGGAAGAGGACCAAGTGGAAAAGGACCAGGACCAATAGGAAGAGGATCAGGACCAAGAGGAAGAGGACCTAGAAGAAGAGGACCAAGAGGAAGAGGACAAGGACCAAGAAGAAGAGGACCAGGACCAAGAGGAAGTTGACAAGGACCAAAAAGAAGAGGAAGAGGATCGAGAGGACCAAGTGGAAGAGTTCCAGGACCAAGAGGAAGAGAACCAGGACCAAGAGGAAGTGGACCAGAACCAAAAAGAGAGTACTTAAGAGGACCAAGAGAAAGAGGACCAGGACTGAGAGGAAGATGACCAACAGGGAGAGGAAGAGGACCAGGAGGAAGAGGACCAAGACCATGAGGAAGTGGACAGGACCAAAAAGAAGAGGAAGAGGACTAAAAGGAAGATGACCAGGCTAAAAGGAAGAGGACCAAGTGGAAAAGGACCAGGCCCAAGAGGAAGAGAATCAGGACCAAGAGGAAGTGGACCTAGAAGAAGAGGACCAAGAGGAAGAGGACCAGGACCAAGAGGAAGAGGACCAGGACAAAAAGGAAGAGGACCAGGAACAAGAGGAAGATGACCAAGAGAAAGAGGACCTGGAGGAAGAGGACCAAGAGGCAGAGGACCAAGAGGAAGAGGAGAAACAGGAAGAGGACCAAGAGGACAAGGACCAAAAGGAAGAGGACTAAGACCTAGAGGAAGAGGACCTAAAGGAAGAGGATCAGGTTCAAGAGGGTAAGGACCAAGAGGAAGAGGACCAGTACCAAGAGGAAGAGGACCAGGACCAAGAAGAAGATAGACAAGAGAAAGAGGAAGGGGAAGAGGAACAAGAAGAAGAGGACCAGGACCAAAAGGGAGAGGACCAAGAGGAAGAGAACCAGGACCAAAAGGGAGAGGACCAAGAGGAAGAGAACCAGGACCAAGAGGAAGAGCACCAGGACCAAGAGGAAATCAACCACAACCAAAAAGAAGAGTACCTAAAGGACCGAGAGGAACAGGACTGAGAGGAAGAGGACCAACAGGGAAATGAAGATGACCAAGAGGAAGAGGACCAGGACAAAGAGGAAGAGGACCAGGACCAAAAAGAAGAGTACCCAGAGGACCAAGAGGAAGAGGACCAGGACCAAGAGGAAGAGGACCATGGCCAAGAGGATCAGGACCAAGAGGACCAGGATGAAGAGGAAGAGGACCAGGACCAAGAGTAAGTGGACCAGGACCAAAAATGAGAGGAGGAGGACCAAGAGGAAGAGGGCCAGGACTGGGAGGAAGAGGACCAAGAGGAAGAGGACCAAGAGGAAGAGGACCAGGACAAAGTGGAAGAGTACCAAGAGGAACAGGACTAGGACCAAGAGGTTGAGGACGAAGAGGAAAACTACCAGGACCAAGAGGAAGATGACCAGGACCAAGGGGACAAGCACCAAGAGGAAGAGGACCAAGAGGCAGAGGACCAGCTCCAAGAAGAAGGGGACCAAGAGGAAGAGGACCAGGACCAAAAAGAAGAGGAAGAGGACGGGGAGGACCAAGAGGAAGAGGACCAGGACTGAGAGGGAGAGGACCAAGATGAAGATGAAGAGGACCAAGAGGAAGATGATCTAGAAGAAGAGGACCAAGAGGAAGAGGACAAGGGCCAAGAGGAAGAGGGCCAAAAGGAAAAGGACCAGAACCAAGAGGACGAAGACCATGAGGAGGATGACCATGGCCAAGAGGAAAAAGAGGAAGAGGACCAGGACCAAAAGTAGGAGGACCAAAAGGAAGAGGACCAGGGCCAAGACCAGGACCAAGAGGAAGAGGACTAAAAGGAAGAGGACAAGGAACAAGAGAAAGAGGACCAGGACCAAGAGAATGAGGACCAGGACCAAGAGGAAGATGACCATGATCGAGAGGAAGATGACCAAAAGGAAGAGGCTCAGGACTAAGAGGACCAGGACAAAGAGGAAGAGAACCAAGAGGAAGAGGACCAGGACCAAGAGGAAGAGGAACAGGAGCAAGAGGAGGAGGAGCAAGAGGAAGAGGACCAGGAACAAGAGGCAGAGGACCAGGACCAAGAGGAAAAGACCAAGATGAAGAAGATCAGGACCATGAGGACCAGGACGGAAAGGAAGAGGACCAAGAGGAAGAGGACCAGGACCAAGAGGAAGAAACCAAGAGGAAAAGAACCAGGACCAAAAGGAAGATGATCAGGACCAAGAGGAAGAAATCCAAGAGGAAGATGACCAGGACCAAGAGGAAGAGGACCAGGACCAAGAGGAAGAGGACCAAGAGGAAGATGACCTAGAAGAAGAGGACCTAGAGGAAGAGAATCATGACCTAGAAGACAAGGACCAAGAGGAAGTGGGCCAAGATGATGAAGACCAGGACTGAGTGGAAGATGTTAAAGAGGAAGAGGACTAAGAGGAAGAGGAACCAGGACCAAGAGGAAGAGGATCAGGACCAGGACAAAGAGGAAGTGAACCAGGACCAAGAGGAAGAGGACCAGGACAAAGAGGAAGAAGACAAAGGGGAAGGGGACAAGGACCAAAAAGGAAGTGGAACAGGTCTAAAAAGGAGGAAGAGGACCAAGAGGAAGATGAAGAGGACCAAGAGGAAAAGGACCAAGAGGAAGAGCACCAGGACCAAGAGGATCAGGATCAAGAGGACCAGGACCAAGAAGAAGAGCACCAGGACCAAGAAGAAGAGGACCAAAAGGAAGAGGACCAGGACCAAGAGGAAGAGGACCCAGGGGAAGAGGACCAGGACTAAAAAAGAAGAGTACCTAGAGGACCAAGAGGAAGAGGACCAGGACTGAGAGGAAGAGGACCAACAGGGAGATGAAGAGAACAAAGAGGAAGAGGACCAGGACCAAGAGGTCCAGGACCAACAGGAAGAGGACCAGGAGGAAGAGGACCAGGACCAAGAGGAAGTGGACCAGGACTAAAAAAGAAGAGTACCTAGAGGACCAAGAGGAAGAGGACCAGGACTGAGAGGAAGAGGACCAACAGGGAGATGAAGAGAACCAAGAGGAAGAGGACCAGGACCAAGAGGTCCAGGACCAACAGTAAGAGGACCAGGGGGAAGAGGACCAGGACCAAGAGGAAGTGGACCAGGACCAGAAAGAAGAGGAAGAGGACTGAGAGGAACAAGAGTAAGAGGACCAGGACTAAAAGGAAGAGGACCAAGTGGAAGAGGACCAGGACTAAAAGGAAGAGGACCAAGTGGAAGAGGACCAGGACCAAGAGGAAGAGGACCTAGAAGAAGCATACCAAGAGGAAGAGGACCAGGACCAAGAGGAAGAGGACCAAGAGATAGGGGAAGAAGACCAATAGCAAAAGGACCAGAACAACAAGGAAGAGGACCAGGAACAAGAGGAAGATGACCAAGAGAAAGAGGACATGGAGGAAGAAGACCAAGAGGCAGAGGACCAAGAGGAAGAGGACAAGGACCAAAAGGAAGAGGACCAAGACCAAGAGGAAGAGGACCAGGACCAAGAGGAAGAGGGTCAGGACCAAGAGGAAGTGGACCAAGAGGAAGAAGACCAGGACTGAGAGGAAGACAACCAAGAGGAAGAGGACCATGACCAAGAGGAAGAGGATCAGGACCAAGAGGACCAGGACAAAGAGGAAGAGGACCAGGACCAAGAGGAAGAGAACCAGGACAAAGAGGAAGAGGACTAGGACCAAGAGGAAGTGGAACAGGATTAAAAAAGAGAAAGAGGGCCGAGAGGAAGATGAAGAGGACCAAGAGGAAGAGGACCACCAAGAGGAAAAGGACTAAGATGAAGAGCACCAGGACCAAGAGGAAGAGGATCAGGGCCAAGAGGGCCAGGACAAAGATGAAAAGCACCAGGACCAAGAGGAAGAGGACCATGGCCAAGAGGATCAGGACCAAGAGGACCAGGAGGAAGAGGACCAGGACCAAGAGTAAGTGGACCAGGACCAAAAATGAGAGGAGGAGGACCAAGAGGACAAAGAGGAAGAGGGCCAGGACTGGGAGGAAGAGGATGAAGAGGACTAAGAGGAAGAGGACCAAGAGGAATAGGACCAGGACCAAGAGGAAGAGGACCAGGACTAAAAAAGAAGAGTACCTAGAGGACCAAGAGGAAGAGAAACAGGACTGAGAGGAAGAGGACCAACAGGGAGATGAAGAGAACCAAGAGGAAGAGGACCAGGACCAAGAGGTCCAGGACCAACAGGAAGAGGACCAGGAGGAAGAGGACCAGGACCAAGAGGAAGTGGACCAGGACTAAAAAAGAAGAGTACCTAGAGGACCAAGAGGAAGAGGACCAGGACTGAGAGGAAGAGGACCAACAGGGAGATGACTTGTTCCTGGTCTTCTTCCTTTTGTCCTGGTCCTCTTCCTTTTGGTCCTGGTCCTCTTCCTCTTGGTCCTCTTCTTCTAGGTCCACTTCCTCTGGGTCCTGATCCTGTTCCTCTTGGTCCTGGTCCTTTTCCACTTGGTCCTCTTCCTTTTAGCCTGGTCATCTTCCTCTTGGTCCTCTTCCTCTTCTTTTTGGTCCTGGTCCACTTCCTCATGGTCTTGGTCCTCTTCCTCCTGGTCCTCTTCCTCTTGGTCCTGGACCTCTTGGTCCTGGTCTTCTTCCTGTCCCTGTTGGTGATCTTCCTCTCAGTCCTGGTCCTCTTTCTCTTGGTCCTCTTAAGTACTCTTCTTTTTGGATCTTTTCCACTTCCTCTTGGTCCTAGTTCTCTTCCTCTTGGTCCTGGAACTCTTCCTCTTGGTCCTCTCGATCCTCTTCCTCTTCTTTTTGGTCCTTGTCCACTTCCTCTTGGTCCTGGTCCCCTTCTTCTTGGTCCTGGTCCTCTTCCTCTTGGTCCTCTTCTTCTAGGTCCTCTTCCTCTTGGTCCTCTTCCTCTTGGTCCTGATCCTCTTCCTCTTGGTCCTGGTCCTTTTCCACTTGGTCCTCTTCCTTTTATCCTGGTCATCTTCCTCTTGGTCCTATTCCTCTTCTTTTAGGTCCTGGTCCACTTCCTCATGGTCTTGGTCCTCTTCTTCTTGGTCCTCTTCATCTCCCTGTTGGTCCTCTTCCTCTCAGTCCTGGCCCTCTTCCTCTTTGTCCCCTAGGTACTCTTCTTTTTTGTTATGGTCCACTTCCTCTTGGTCCTGGTTCTCTTCCTCTTGGTCCTGGAACTCTTCCTTTTGGTCCTCTCAATCCTCTTCCTCTTCTTTTTGGTCCTTGTCCACTTCCTCTTGGTCCTGGTCCTCTTCTTCTTGGTCCTGGTCCTCTTCCTCTTTGTCCTGGTCCTGTTCCTCTTGGTCCTCTTCATTTCCCTGTTGGTCCTCTTCCTCTCAGTCCTGTTCCTCTTCCTCTTGGTCCTCTAGGTACTCTTCTTTTTGGTTCTGGTCAATTTCCTCTTGGTCCTGGTGCTCTTCCTCTCCCTTTTGGTCCTGTTCCTCTCCCTTTTGGTCCTGTTCCTCTTCCTCTTGGTCCTCGTCCTCTTAATCCTGATCCTCTTCCTCCTGGTCCTTGTCCTCTTCTTTTTGTTCCTCTTCCTCTTATTCCTGGTCCTCTTTCTCTTGTCTATCTTCCTCTTGGTCCTGGTCCTCTTAAAGTTGGCCCTCTTCCTCTTAGTCCTGGTCCTCTTCCTCTTCATCCTGGTTGTCTTGGTCCTTATTCTCTTGGTCATGGTCCTCTACCTCTTGGTCCTGGTGCTCTTCCTCTTGGTCCTCTTCCTATTTTCTTTGGTCCTGGTCCACTTCCTCTTGGTCCTGGTCCTCTTCCTCTTGGTCATGGTTCTCTTCTTCTTGGTCCTGGACCTCTTGGTCCTTTTCCTCTTCCTCTTGGTCCTCTTCATCTCCTTGTTGGTCCTCCTCCTCTTGGTCCTCTTCCTCTTGGTCCTGGTCCTTTTCCTCTTGGTCCTGGTCCTCTTCCTCTTGGTCCTATTCCTCTTGGTCCTGATCTTGTTCCATTTGGTCCTCTTCCTCTTTGTCTTGGTCCTCTTCCTTTTGGTCCTTTTCCTTTTAGTCCTTGTCCTCTTGGTGTTCTTCCTGTTCATCCTCTTCCTCTTGGTCCTCTTCCTCCAGGTCCTCTTTCGCTTAGTCATCTTCCTCTTGTTCCTGGTCCTCTTCCTTGTTGTCCTGGTCCTTTTGCTATTGGTCCTCTTCCTCTACCTCTTGGTCCTGGTCCTCTTCCTCTTGGTCTGCTTCTTCTAGGTCCTCTTCCTCTTGGTCCTCTTCCTCTTGGTCCTGGTTCTCTTCCACTTGGTCCTCTTCCTTTTAGTCCTGGTCCTCTCAGTCCTCTTCCTCTTCTTTTTGGTCCTGGTCCACTTCCTCTTGGTCCTGGTCCTCTTCCTCCTGGTCCTCTTCCTCTTGATCCAGGTCCTCTTCCTCTTGGTCCTTTAGATCTCCCTGTTGGTCCTCTTCCTCTCAGTCCTGGTCCTCTTCCTCTTGGTCCTCTGCATACTCTGGACCAAGAGGAAGAGGACCAGGACCAAGAGGTCCAGGACCAAGGGGTCCTACTATTCTTTTTGGTTCTGGTCCCATTCCTCTTGGTCCTTGTCCTCTTCCTCTTGGCTCTGGAACTCTTCCTCTTGGTAATCTTCCTCTTAGTCTTGGTCCTCTTCCTCTTGGTCCTGGTCCTCTTAATCCTGATCCTCTTCCTCTTGGTCATCTTCCGCTCGGTCCTTGTTCTCTTCCTCTTTGTTCTCTTCCTCTTGGTTCCTCTTCCTCTTGGTCCTCTTCCTCTTGGTCCTGGTCCTCTTCCTCTTGGTCTTGATCTTGTTCCTCTTGGTCCTCTTCCTCTTGGCCTTGGTCCTCTTCCTCCTGGTCCTCTTCCTCTTGGTCCTGGACCTCTTGGTCCTGGTCCTCTTCCTCTTGGTCCTCTTCATCTCCCTGTTGGTCCTCTTCCTCTCAGTCCTGGTCCTCTTCCTCTTGGTCCTCTAAGTACTCTTCTTTTTGGTTCTGGTACACTTTCTCTTGGTCCTGGTTCTCTTCCTCTTGGTCCTGTAACTCATCCTCTTGGTCGTCTCTATCCTCTCCCTCTTCTTTTTGGTCCTTGTCCACTTCCTCTTGGTCCGTGTCCTCTTCTTCTTGTCCTGGTCCTCCTCCTCTTTGTTCTCATCCACTTAGTCCTTTTCTTCTTTGTCCTGGTCCTCTTCCTCTTGGTCCTGGTCCTCTTCCTCTTTGTCCTGGTCCTCTTCCTCTTGGTCATCTTCATTTCCCTGTTGGTCCTCTTCCTCTCAGTCCTGTTCCTCTTCCTCTTGGTCCTTTAGGTACTCTTCTTTTTGGTTGTGGTCGATTTCCTCTTGGTCCTGTTGCTCTTTCTCTTGGTCCTGGTTCTCTTCCTCTTGGTCCTCTTCCTTTTGGTCCTGGCTCTCTTCCTCTTGGTCCTCTCCCTTTTGGTCCTGGTCCTCTTCTTGTTCCTCTTCCCCTTCCTCTTTCTCTTGTCTATCTTCTTCTTGGTCCTGGTCCTCTTCCTCTTGGTACTGGTCCTCTTCCTCTTGGTCCTTACCCTCTTGAACCTGATCCTCTTCCTTTAGGTCCTCTTCCTCTAGGTCTTAGTCCTCTTCCTTTTGGTCCTTGTCCTCTTGGTCCTCTTCCTCTTTCTCCTCTTCCTCTTCCTCTTGGTCCTCTGCCTCTTGGTCCTCTTCCTCCAGGTCCTCTTTCTCTTGGTCATCTTCCTCTTGTTCCTGGTCCTCTTCCTTTTTGTTCTGGTCCTCTTCCTCTTGGTCCTGGTCCTCTTCCTCTTGGTCCTCTTCTTCTAGGTCCTCTTCCTCTTGGTCCTGATCCTCTTCCTCTTGGTCCTGGTCCTTTTCCACTTGGTCCTCTTCCCTTTAGCCTGGTCATTTTCCTCTTGGTCCTCTTCCTCTTCTTTTTGGTCCTGGTCCACTTCCTCATAGTCTTGGTCCTCTTCCCCCTGGTCCTCTTCCTCTTGGTCCTGGACCTCTTGGTCTTGGTCCTCTTCCTCTCCCTGTTGGTCATGTTCCTCTCAGTCCTGGTCCTCTTTCTCTTGGTCCTATTAAGTACTCTTCTTTTTGGTTCTGGTCCACTTCATCTTGGTCATGGTTCTCTTGCTCTTGGTCCTGGAACTCTTCCTCTTGGTCCTCTCGATCCTCTTCCTCTTCTTTTTGGTCCTTGTCCACTTCCTCTTGGTCCTGGTCCTCTTCTTCTTGGTCCTGGTCCTCTTCCTCTTGGTCCTCATCTTCTAGGTCCTCTTCCTCTTGGTCCTGATCCTTTTCCTCTTGGTCCTGGTCCTTTTCCGCTTGGTCCTCTTCCTTTTAGTCTGGTCATTATCCTCTTGGTCCTATTGGTCCTCTTCCTCTTCTTTTAGGTTCTGGTCCACTTCCTTGTGGTCTTGGTCCTCTTCCTCTTGGTCTTCTTCATCTCCCTGTTGGTCCTCTTCCTCTCAGTCCTGGTCCTCTTCCTCTTTGTCCCCTAGGTACTCTTCTTTTTTGTTATGGTCCACTTCCTCTTGGTCCTGGTTCTCTTCCTCTTGGTCCTGGAACTCTTTCTTTTGGTCCTCTTAATCCTCTTCCTCTTCTTTTTGGTCCTTGTCCACTTCCTCTTGGTCCTGGTCCTCTTCTTCTTGGTCCTGGTCCTCTTCCTTTGTCCTGGTCCTCTTCCTCTTGGTCCTCTAGGTACTCTTCTTTTTGGTTCTGGTCGATTTCCTCTTGGTCCTGGTGCTCTTCCTCTCCCTTTTGGTCCTGTTCCACTCCCTTTTGGTCCTGTTCATCTTCCTCTTGGTCCTTGTCCTCTTAATCCTGATCCTCTTCCTTCTGGTCCTTGTCCTCTTCTTCTTGTTCCTCTTCCTCTTATTCCTGGTCCTCTTTCTCTTGTCTATCTTCCTCTTGGTCCTGGTCCTCTTAAAGTTGGCCCTCTTCCTCTTAGTTGTGGTCCTCTTCCTCTTCATCCTGGTTGTCTTGGTCCTTATTCTCTTGGTCATGGTCTTCTTCCTCTTGTTCCTGGTGCTCTTCCTCTTGGTCCTCTCAGTCCTCTTCCTCTTTTCTTTGGTCCTGGTCCACTTCCTCTTGGTCCTGGTCCTCTTCCTCTTGGTCCTGGTTCTCTTCTTCTTGGTCCTGGACCTCTTGGTCCTTGTCCTCTTCCTCTTGGTCATCTTCATTTCCCTGTTGGTCCTCTTCCTCTCAGTCCTGTTCCTTTTCCTCTTGGTCCTTTAGGTACTCTTCTTTTTGGTTGTGGTCGATTTCCTCTTGGTCCTGGTGCTCTTCCTCTTGGTCCTGGTTCTCTTCCTCTTGGTCCTCTCCCTTTTGGTCCTGGTTCTCTTCCTCTTGGTCCTCTCCCTTTTGGTCCTGGTCCTCTTCTTCTTGTTCCTCTTCCCCTTCCTCTTTCTCTTGTCTATCTTCTTCTTGATCCTGGTCCTCTTCCTCTTGGTACTGGTCCTCTTCCTCTTGGTCCTTACCCTCTTGAACCTGATCCTCTTCCTTTAGGTCCTCTTCCTCTAGGTCTTAGTCCTCTTCCTTTTGGTCCTTGTCCTCTTGGTCCTCTTCCTCTTTCTCCTCTTCCTCTTCCTCTTGGTCCTCTGCCTCTTGGTACTCTTCCTCCAGGTCCTCTTTCTCTTGGTCATCTTCCTCTTGTTCCTGGTCCTCTTCCTTTTTGTTCTGGTCCTCTTCCTCTTGATCCTGGTCCTCTTCCTCTTTGTCCTCTTCTTCTAGGTCCTCTTCCTCTTGGTCCTGATCCTCTTCCTCTTGGTCCTGGTCCTTTTCCACTTGGTCCTCTTCCTTTTAGCCTGGTCATCTTCCTCTTGGTCCTCTTCCTCTTCTTTTTGGTCCTGGTCCACTTCCTCATGGTCTTGGTCCTCTTCCTCCTTGTCCTCTTCCTCTTGGTCCTGGACCTCTTGGTCTTGGTCCTCTTCCTCTCCCTGTTGGTCATGTTCCTCTCAGTCCTGGTCCTCTTTCTCTTGGTCCTATTAAGTACTCTTCTTTTTGGTTCTGGTCCACTTCCTCTTGGTCCTGGTTTTCTTGCTCTTGGTCCTGGAACTCTTCCTCTTGGTCCTCTCGATCCTCTTCCTCTTCTTTTTGGTCCTTGTCCACTTCCTCTTTGTCCTGGTCCTCTTCTTCTTGGTCCTCTTCTTCTAGGTCCTCTTCCTCTTGGTCCTCTTCCTCTTGGTCCTGGACCTCTTGGTCTTGGTCCTCTTCCTCTCCCTGTTGGTCATGTTCCTCTCAGTCCTGGTCCTCTTTCTCTTGGTCCTATTAAGTACTCTTCTTTTTGGTTCTGGTCCACTTCCTCTTGGTCCTGGTTCTCTTGCTCTTGGTCCTGGAACTCTTCCTCTTGGTCCTCTCGATCCTCTTCCTCTTCTTTTTGGTCCTTGTCCACTTCCTCTTGGTCCTGGTCCTCTTCTTCTTGGTCCTGGTCCTCTTCCTCTTGGTCCTCATCTTCTAGGTCCTCTTCCTCTTGGTCCTGGTCCTTTTCCACTTGGTCCTCTTGCTTTCAGCCTGGTCATTATCCTCTTGGTCTTATTGGTCCTCTTCCTCTTCTTTTAGGTTCTGGTCCATTTCCTCGTGGTCTTGGTCCTCTTCCTCTTGGTCCTCTTCATCTCCCTGTTGGTCCTCTTCCTCTCAGTCCTGGTCCTCTTCCTCTTTGTCCCCTAGGTACTCTTCTTTTTTGTTATGGTCCACTTTCTCTTGGTCCTGGTTCTCTTCCTCTTGGCCCTGGAACTCTTTCTTTTGGTCCTCTTAATCCTCTTCCTCTTCTTTTTGGTCCTTGTCCACTTCCTCTTGGTCCTGGTCCTCTTCTTCTTGGTCCTGGTCCTCTTCCTCTTTGTTCTCATCCACTTAGTCCTTTTCCTCTTTGTCCGGGTCCTCTTCCTCTTGGTCCTGATCCTCTTCCTTTGTCCTGGTCCTCTTCATCTTGGTCCTCTAGGTACTCTTCTTTTTGGTTCTGGTCGATTTCCTCTTGGTCCTGGTGCTCTTCCTCTCCTTGAAATTCTCCTGGTCCTGGTTCTCCTTCTATCTGTTCTCTTTCTCCTGGTCCTTATTCTCCTTCTCCTTGTTCTTCTTCTCCTGTTCCTGGTCCTCCTTCTCCTAGTCCTAATTCTCCTGTTCCTGGTTCTCCTTCTCCTTGTCCTGGTTTTCCCTCACCTTGTCCTGGTTTTCCCTCTCCTTCTCGTGGTCCTGGTTCTCCTTTAGCTGGTCTTGGTTTTTCTTCTCATGGATCTCCTGGTTC
>BLSH010300881.1:0-16806 GCA_018402905.1 Glandirana rugosa | reverse complement strand
TCGAAAGTAAACTGAGGTTTGTACTCTTCAGATTTTGGAATATCCTGGGACCCTTCCCTTACCTGATTAAGATAGGAAGGCACCTACTGTTTCCCTGTAAACGTCTACCCTTTGTCATCCACGGAAGGATAGAATTAGTCCATTCCCTTCCCAGGGTCCTATAAGGTTTTAGACTTCTCATGTTTGGAGTCAAATGAAAGCTTTTTGCAAGCTGAGATTAAATTCCATTCTACAAAATATGTAACATAATTTGGTAACAAGTTATGATCCATGCATGATTATGCAGCATGTATCTCCACGGTCCGCCCTGGACATTGTCTAAGAAAACTCCCTCTCTTCTATGAATGGCCAGAAGAGGTACGGCCCCACCCCTGGTGTTTCAAAGAAAAAGAGACTGTGACCATCAGATAGGAGTTCCACCTTAACATCAACCATCAGGGAACCAGGAAATCTTCTTCAAACACTGATTAGGCAAAGACATTTAAAAGGCAAGGTATTTTTCAATCTGTTCTCTTTTGCTGTACATTTGTCTCACTTTTTACTTTTATTTTTCTGTAAATATTTTACTGCACCTAATGCTTGACCTTTTCATTATTAAACCTTATTTTGAAAAGTGTTTATTCTGTCTCTAAAGCTCTTAACGCAGCTATTACGAATCTGTTCCTTTGAAGAGCGCTACTGTCTTTTAGAATAACGCATCTGAATATACCTGTCTGCAGGTGACAGTGTGTGTACAGGCGTTGCTCTAGAATACTGGTATTGTTATATCCGGGTCTTCTGGCCGGAAAATTCCAGAAGTGGTGGCAGAGAAAGGGTTAATTGTTTGAATTAGCCCGGTAACAATCGCTCTCAGGCGGCTGACACTTAGATGGTGATCCCGCAAACTGGGAAATCTTTGTGCTGAAAGCAGCTGAGAGTGGCATTGTTACGTTCGTGACAAGTGTGGTATTGGATCGGGGGTCCTTGGTCGCCGATCGGTGAGGAGGGCAGCGATCGGATACCCGCGTTCATCACACCTTGATCTCTTGGTCCTGCTCCTCTTCCTCTTGGTCCTCTTCATCTCCCTGTTGGTCATCTTCCTCTCAGTCCTGGTCCTCTTCCTCTTGGTCCTCTTAAGTACTCTTCTTTTTGGTTCTGGTCCACTTCCTCTTGGTCCTGGTTCTCTTCCTCTTGGTCCTGGAACTCTTCCTCTTGGTGCTCTTGATCCTCTTCTTTTTGGTCCTTGTCCACTTCCTCTTGGTCCTGGTCCTCTTCTTCTTGGTCCTGGTCCTCTTCCTCTTGGTCCTCTTCTTCTAGGTCCTCTTCCACTTGGTCCTCTTCCTTTTAGCCTGGTCATCTTCCTCTTGGTCCTCTTCCTCTTCTTTTTGGTCCTGGTCCACTTCCTCATGGTCTTGGTCCTCTTCCTCTTGGTCCTCTTCATCTCCCTGATGATCCTCTTCCTCTCAGTCCTGGTCGTCTTCCTCTTTGTCCCCTAGGTACTCTTCTTTTTTGTTATGGTCCACTTCCTCTTGGTCCTGGTTCTCTTCCTCTTGGTCCTGGAACTCTTCCTTTTGGTCCTCTCAATCCTCTTCCTCTTCTTTTTGGTCCTTTTCCACTTCCTCTTGGTCCTGGTCCTCTTCTTCTTGTCCTGGTCCTCTTCCTCTTTGTTCTCATCCACTTAGTCCTTTTCCTCTTTGTCCTGGTCTTCTTCCTCTTGGTCCTGGTCCTCTTCCTCTTTGTCCTGGTCCTCTTCCTTTTGGTCCTCTTCATTTCCCTGTTGGTCCTCTTCCTCTCAGTCCTGTTCCTCTTCCTCTTGGTCCTCTAGGTACTCTTCTTTTTGGTTCTAGTCGATTTCCTCTTGGCCCTGGTGCTCTTCCTCTCCCTTTTGGTCCTGTTCCTCTTCCTCTTGGTCCTCATTCTCTTAATCCTGATCCTCTTCCTCCTGGTCCTTGTCCTCTTCTTCTTGTTCTTCTTCCTCTTATTCCTGGTCCTCTTTCTCTTGTCTATCTTCCTCTTGGTCCTGGTCCTCTTAAAGTTGGCCCTCTTCCTCTTAGTCCTGGTCCTCTTCCTCTTCATCCTGGTTGTCTTGGTGCTGATCCTCTTGGTCATGATCCTCTTCTTCTTGGTCCTGGTGCTCTTCCTCTTGGTCCTGGTGCTCTTCCTCTTGGTCCTGATCCTCTTCCTTTTGGTCCTAGTGCTCTTCCTCTTGGTCCATTTCCTCTTGGTCCTCTTCATCTTCCTCTCAGTCCTCTTCCTCTTTTTTAATCCTCTTACACTTCCTCTTGTCCTGGTCCTCTTCCCCTTGGTCCTCATCCTTTTTGTCCTGGTCCTCTTCCTCTTGGTTCTAGTTCTCTTCGTCCTGGTCCTCTCGGTCCTGATCCTTTTCCTCTTGGTCCTGGCCCTCTTCCTCTTGGTCCTGGCCCTCTTCCTCCAGGTCCTCTTCCTCTTGGTCTTGGCCCTCTTCCTCTTGATCCTCTTCCTCTTGGTCCTGATCTTGTTCCTCTCCCTCTTGGTCTTGGTCCTCTTCCTGTTTGTCCTCTTCCTCTTGGTCCTCTTCCTCCAGGTCCTCTTTCTCTTTGTCATCTTCCTCTGGTTCCTGGTCCTTTTCCTTTTTGTCCTGATCCTCTTCCTCTTGGTCCTGGTCCTTTTCCACTTGGTCCTCTTCCTTTTAGCCTCGTCATCTTCCTCTTGGTCCTCTTCCTCTTCTTTTTGGGCCTGGTCCACTTCCTCATGGTCTTGGTCCTCTTCCTCTTGGTCCTCTTCATCTCCCTGATGATCCTCTTCCTCTCAGTCCTGGTCATCTTCCTCTTTGTCCCCTAGGTACACTTCTTTTTTGTTATGGTCCACTTCCTCTTGGTCCTGGTTCTCTTCCTCTTGGTCCTGGAACTCTTCCTTTTGGTCCTCTCAATCCTCTTCCTCTTTTTTTTTGGTCCTTTTCTACTTCCTTTTGGTCCTGGTACTCTTCTTCTTGTCCTGGTCCTCTTCCTATTTGTTCTCATCCACTTAGTCCTTTTCCTCTTTGTCCTGGTTCTCTTCCTCTTGGTCCTTGTCCTCTTCCTCTTTGTCCTGGTCCTCTTCCTTTTGGTCCTCTTCATTTCCCTGTTGGTCCTCTTTCTCTCAGTCCTGTTCCTCTTCCTCTTGGTCCTGTAGGTACTCTTCTTTTTGGTTCTGGTCGATTTCCTCTTGGCCCTAGTGCTCTTCCTCTCCCTTTTGGTCCTCTTCCTCTTCCTCTTGGTCCTCGTCCTCTTAATCCTGATCCTCTTCCTCCTGGTCCTTGTCCTCTTCTTCTTGTTCCTCTTCCTCTTATTCCTGGTCCTCTTTCTCTTGTCTATCTTCCTCTTGGTCCTGGTCCTCTTAAAGTTGGCCCTCTTCCTCTTAGTCCTGGTCCTCTTCCTCTTCATCCTGGTTGTCTTGGTGCTGATCCTCTTGGTCATGGTCCTCTTCTTCTTGGTCCTGGTGCTCTTCCTCTTGGTCCTGGTCCTCCTGGTCCTTATCCTCTTCCTTTTGGTCCTGGTGCTCTTCCTCTTGGTCCTCTTCATCTTCCTCTCAGTCCTCTTCCTCTTTTTTAATCCTCTTACACTTCCTCTTGGTCCTGGTCCTCATCCTCTTTGTCCTGGTCCTCTTCCTCTTGGTTCTAGTTCTCTTCGTCCTGGTCCTCTTGGTCCTGATCCTTTTCCTCTTGGTCCTGGCCCTCTTCCTCTTGGTCCTGGCCCTCTTCCTCCAGGTCCTCTTCCTCTTGGTCTTGGTCCTCTTCCTCTTCATCCTCTACCTCTTGGTCCTGATCTTGTTCCTCTTGGTCCTCTTCCTCTTGGTCCTCTTCCCTTTGGTCCTTTTCCTTTTGGTCCTTGTCCTCTTGGTCCTCTTCCTCTTGGTCCTCTGCCTCTTGGTCCTCTTCCTCCAGGTCCTCTTTCTCTTGGTCATCTTCCTCTGGTTCCTGGTCCTTTTCTTTTTTGTCCTGGTCCTCTTCCTCTTGGTCCTCTTCCTCTTCCTTTTGGTCCTCTTCCTCTTGGTCCTGGTCCTCTTCCTCTTGGTCCCATTCTTCTAGGTCCTCTTCCTCTTGGTACTGATCCTCTTCCTCTTGGTCCTTGTCCCCTTCCACTTGGTCCTCTTCCTTTTAGCCCTGGTTCTCTTCCTCTTGGCCCTCTCGGTCCTCATCCTCTTCTTTTTGGTCCCGGTCCTCTTCCTCCTGGTCCTCTTCCTCCTTGTCCTCTTACGCTTGGTCCTGAACCTCTTGGTCCTGGTCCTCTTCATCTCCCTGTTGGTCCTCTTCCTCTCAGTTTTGGTCCTCTTCCTCTTGGTCCTCTAGGTACTATTCTTTTTGGTTCTGGTTCACTTCCTCTTGGTCCTGGAACTCTTCCTCTTGGTCCTCTCGAGCCTCTTCCACTTCTTTTTGGTCCTTGCCCACTTCCTCTTGGTCCCGGTCCTCTTCTACTTGGTCCTGGTCCTCTTCCTCTTGGTCCTGGTCCTCTTCCACTTTGTCCTCTTCCTTTTAGCTCTGGTCCTCTTTCTCTTTGTTCTCATCCACTTAGTACTCTTCCTCTTTGTTTTGGTCCTCTTCTTCTTGGTCCTGGTCCTCTTCCTCTTGGTCCTGTTCCTCTTGGTCCTCTTCATTTCACTGTTGGCCCTCTTCCTCTCAGTCCTGTTCCTCTTCCTCTTGGTCCTCTAGGTACTGTTCTTTTTGGTTCTGGTCGATTTACTCTTGGTCCTGGTCCTCTTCCTCTTGGTCCTGGATCTCTTCCTCTTGGTCCGCTCCCTCTTGGTCCTGGTCCTCTTCCTCTTGGTCCTTGTACTCTTAATCCTGATCCTCTTCCTCCTGGTCCTCTTCTTATTATTATTCCTGGTCCTCTCTTGGTCCTCTTCCTTTTTGTCCTGGTCCTCTTCCTCTTGGTCTTCTTCCTCTACCTCTTGGTCCTATTCCTCTTGGTCCTGATCCTCTTCCTTTTGGTCCTGGTGCTCTTCCTCTTGGTCCATTTCCTCTTGGTCCTCTTCATCTTCTTCTCAGTCCTCTTCCTCTTTTATAGTCCTCTTACACTTCCTCTTGGTCCTGGTCCTCTTCCCCTTGGTGCTCATCCTCTTTGTCCTGGTCCTCTTCCTCTTGGTTCTAGTTCTCTTCGTCCTGGTCCTCTTGGTCCTGATTCTTTTCCTCTTGGTCCTGGCCCTCTTCCTCTTGGTCCTGGCCCTCTTTCTGCAGGTCCTCTTCCTCTTGGTCTTGGTCCTCTTCCTCTTGATCCTCTTCCTCTTGGTCTTGATCTTGTTCCTCTTGGTCCTCTTCCTCTTGGTCTTGGTCCTCTTCCCTTTGGTCCTTTTCCTTTTGGTCCTTGTCCTCTTCCTGTTTGTCCTCTTCCTCTTGGTCCTCTGCCTCTTGGTCCTCTTCCCCCAGGTCCTCTTTCTCTTGGTCATCTTCCTCTGGTTCCTGGTCCTTTTCCTTTTTGTCCTGGTCCTCTTCCTCTTCCTTTTGGTCCTCTTCCTCTTGGTCCTGGTCCTCTTCCTTTTAGCTCTGGTGCTCTTTCTCTTTGTTCTCATCCACTTAGTCCTCTTCCTCTTTGTCTTTGTCCTGGTCCTCTTCCTCTTGGTCCTGTTCCTCTTGGTCCTCTTCATTTCACTGTTGGTCCTCTTCCTCACAGTCCTGTTCCTCTTGGTCCTCTACGTACTCTTCTTTTTGGTTCTGGTCGATTTCCTCTTGGTCCTGGTCCTCTTCCTCTTGGTCCTGGATCTCTTCCTCTTGGTCCTCCCCCTCTTGGTCCTGGTCCTCTTCCTCTTGGTCCTTGTCAACTTAATCCTGATCCTCTTCCTCCTGGTCCTGATTCTCTTCTTCTTGTTCCTCTTCCTCTTATTCCTGGACCTCTCTTGGTCATCTTCCTCTTGTTCCTGGTCCTCTTCCTTTTTGTCTTGGTCCTCTTCCTCTTGGTCTTCTTCCTCTACCTCTTGGTCCTATTCCTCTTGGTCCTGGTCTTCTTCCAGTTGGTCCTCTTCCTTTTAGCCCTTGGTCCTCTCAGTCCTCTTCTTCTATGTTCTCTTCCTCTTGGTCCTTTTCCTCTTGGTCCTGATCCTTTTCCTCTTTGTCCTGGTCCTCTTCCAGTTGGTCCTCTTCCTTTTAGCCCTGGTCCTCTTCCTCTTGGTCCTCTCGGTCCTCTTCCTCTTGGTCCTGGTCCACTTCCTCTTGGTCCTGGTCCTCTTCCTCTTTGTCCTCTTCATCTCCCTGTTGGTCCTCTTCCTCTCAGTCTTGGTCCTCTTCCTCTTGGTCTTCTAGGTCTTGGTCTTCTAGGTACTCTTCTTTTTGGTCCTGGTCCTCTTTAACTTGGCCCTCTTCCTCTTAGTCCTGGTCCTCTTCTTTTTGGTCCTCTTCCTCTTCATCCTGGTCCTCTTGGTCCTGGTGCTCTCCCTCTTGGCCCTGGTCCTCTTGGTCCCGATCCTCTTGCTCTTGGTCCTGCTGCTCTTCCTCTTGGTCCATTTTCTCTTGGTCCTCTTCATCTTCCTCTCAGTCCTCTTCCTCTTGTGTAGTCCTCTTCCACTTCCTCTTGGTCCTGGTCCTCTTCCTCTTGGTCCTAGTCCTCTTCATCCTGGTCCTCTTGTTCCTGATCCTTTTCCTCTTGGTCCTGGCCCTCTTTCTCTTGGTCCTCTTCCTCTTGGTCCAGGTCCTCTTCCTCTAGATTCTCTTCCTCTAGGTCCTCTTCCTCTTGGTTCTCTTCCTCTTGGTATTGGTCCTCTTCCTTTTGGTCCTTTTCCTTTTAATCCTTGTCCTCTTGGTCCTCTTCCTGTTTGTCCTCTTCCTCTGCCTCTTGGTCCTCTTCCTCCAGGTCCTCTTTCTCTTGGTCATCTTCCTCTTGTTTCTGGTCCTTTTCCTTTTTGTCCTGGTTCTCTTGCTCTTGGTCCTCTTCCTCTTGGTCCTCTTCTTCTAGGTCCTCTTCCTCTTGGTCCTGATCGTCTTCCTCTTGGTCCTGGTCCTCTTACACTTGGTCCTCTTCCTTTTAGCCCTGGTCCTCTTGCTCTTGGTCCTCTCAGTCCTCTTCCTCTTCTTTTTGGTCCTGGTCCACTTCCTCATGGTCCCGGTCCTCTTCCTCCTGGTCCTCTTCTCTTGGTCATCTTCATCTCCCTGTTGGTCCTCTTCCTCTCAGTCCTGGTCCTCTTCATCTTGGTCCTCTAGGTAGTTTTCTTTTTGGTTCTGGTCCACTTCCTCTTGGTCCTGGAACTCTTCCTCTTGGTCCTCTCGATCCTCTTCCTCTTCTTTTTGGTCCTTGCCCACTTCCTCTTGGTCCTGGTCCTCTTCTTCTTGGTCCTGGTCCTCTTCCTCTTGGTCCTGGTCCTCTTCCTCTTGGTCCTTGTCCTCTTCCTTTTGATCCTGTTCCTCTTGGTCCTCTTCATTTCACTGTTGGTCCTCTTCCTCTCAGTCTTGTTCCTCTTCCTCTTGGTCCTCTAGGTACTCTTCTTTTTGGTTTAGGTCGATTTCCTCTTGGTCCTGGTCCTCTTCCTCTTGGTCCTGGATCTCTTCCTCTTGGTCCTCTCCCTCTTGGTCCTGGTCCTCTTCCTCTTGGGTCTTGTCCTCTTAATCCTGATCCTCTTCCTCCTGGTCCTCTTCCTCTTATTCCTGGTCCTCTCTTGGTCATCTTTCTCTTGTTCCTGGTCCTCTTCCTTTTTGTCCTGGTCTTCTTCCTCTTGATCTTCTTCCTCTACCTCTTGGTCCTATTCCTCTTGGTCCTGGTCCTCTTCCTCCTGGTCCTCTTCTAGTTGGTTCTCTTCCTTTTAGCCCTGGTCCTCTTCCTCTCTGTCCTCTTCTTCTATTTTCTCTTCCTCTTGGTCCTTTTCATCTTGGTTCTGGTCCACTTCCTCCATGTCCTGGAACTCTTCCTCTTGGTCCTGGAACTCTTCCTCTTGGTCCTCTCGATCCTCTTCCTCCTCTTTTTGGTCCTTGTCCACTTCCTCTTGGTCCTGGTCCTCTTTTTCTTGCTCCTGGTCCTCTTCCACTTGGTCCTCTTCCTTTTAGCTCTGGTCCTCTTTCTCTTTGTTCTCATCCACTTAGTCCTCTTCATCTTTGTCCAGGTCCTCTTCCTCTAGATTCTCTTCCTCTAGGTCCTCTTCCTCTTGGTCCTCTTCCTCTTGGTATTGGTCCTCTTCCTTTTGGTCCTTTTCCTTTTAATCCTTGTCCTCTTGGTCCTCTTCCTGTTTGTCCTCTTCCTCTGCCTCTTGGTCCTCTTCCTCCAGGTCCTCGTTCTCTTGGTCATCTTCCTCTTGTTTCTGGTCCTTTTCCTTTTTGTCCTGGTTCTCTTCCTCTTGGTCCTCTTCCTCTACCTCTTGGTCCTCTTCCTCTTGGTCCTCTTCTTCTAGGTCCTCTTCCTCTTGGTCCTGGTCCTCTTACACTTGGTCCTCTTCCTTTTAGCCCTGGTCCTCTTCCTCTTGGTCCTCTCAGTCCTCTTCCTTTTCTTTTTGGTCCTGGTCCACTTCATCATGGTCCCGGTCCTCTTCCTCCTGGTCCTCTTCTCTTGGTCATCTTCATCTCCCTGTTGGTCCTCTTCTTCTCAGTCCTGGTCCTCTTCATCTTGGTCCTCTAGGTAGTTTTCTTTTTGGTTCTGGTCCACTTCCTCTTGGTCCTGGAACTCTTCCTCTTGGTCCTCTCAATCCTCTTCCTCTTCTTTTTGGTCCTTGCCCACCTCCTCTTGGTCCTGGTCCTCTTCTTCTTGGTCCTGGTCCTCTTCCTCTTGGTCCTGGTCCTCTTCCACTTGGTCCTCTTCCTTTTAGCTCTGGTCCTCTTCCTCTTGGTCCTTGTCCTCTTCCACTTGGTCCTCTTCCTTTTAGCTCTGGTCCTCTTCCTCTTGGTCCTTGTCCTCTTCCTTTTGATCCTGTTCCTCTTGGTCCTCTTCATTTCACTGTTGGTCCCCTTCCTCTCAGTCCTGTTCCTCTTCCTCTTGGTCCTCTAGGTACTCTTCTTTTTGGTTCAGGTCGATTTCCTCTTGGTCCTGGTCCTCTTCCTCTTGGTCCTGGATCTCTTCCTCTTGGTCCTATCCCTCTTGGTCCTGGTCATCTTCCTCTTGGGTCTTGTCCTCTTAATCCTGATCCTCTTCCTCCTGGTCCTCTTCCTCTTATTCCTGGTCCTCTCTTGGTCATCTTTCTCTTGTTCCTGGTCCTCTTCCTTTTTGTCCTGGTCTTCTTCCTCTTGATCTTCTTCCTCTACCACTTGGTCCTATTCCTCTTGGTCCTAGTCCTCTTCCTCCTGGTCCTCTTCTAGTTGGTTCTCTTCCTTTTAGCCCTGGTCCTCTTCCTCTTGGTCCTCTCAGTCCTCTTCTTCTATTTTCTCTTCCTTTTGGTCATTTTCAACTTGGTTCTGGTCCACTTCCTCTTGGTCCTGGAACTCTTCCTCTTGGTCCTGGAACTCTTCCTCTTGGTCCTCTCGATCCTCTTCCTCCTCTTTTTGGTCCTTGCCCACTTCCTCTTGGTCCTGGTCCTCTTCTTCTTGGTCCTGGTTCTCTTCCTCTTGGTCCTGGTCCTCTTCCACTTGGTCCTCTTCCTTTTAGCTCTGGTCCTTTTCCTCTTGGTCCTTGTCCTCTTCCTTTTGATCCTGTTCCTCTTGGTCCTCTTCATTTCACTGTTGGTCCTCTTCCTCTCAGTCCTGTTCCTCTTCCTCTTGGTCCTCTAGGTACTCTTCTTTTTGGTTTAGGTCGATTTCCTCTTGGTCCTGGTCCTCTTCCTCTTGGTCCTGGATCTCTTCCTCTTGGTCCTCTCCCTCTTGGTCCTGGTCCTCTCTTGGTCATCTTTCTCTTGTTCCTGGTCCTCTTCCTTTTTGTCCTGGTCTTCTTCCTCTTGATCTTCTTCCTCTACCTCTTGGTCCTGGTCCTGTTCCTCCTGGTCCTCTTCTAGTTGGTTCTCTTCCTTTTAGCCCTGGTCCTCTTCCTCTTGGTCCTCTTCTTCTATTTTCTCTTCCTCTTGGTCCTTTTCATCTAGGTTCTGGTCCACTTCCTCCATGTCCTGGAACTCTTCCTCTTGGTCCTGGAACTCTTCCTCTTGGTCCTCTCGATCCTCTTCCTCCTCTTTTTGGTCCTTGTCCACTTCCTCTTGGTCCTGGTCCTCTTTTTCTTGCTCCTGGTCCTCTTCCACTTGGTCCTCTTCCTTTTAGCTCTGGTCCTCTTTCTCTTTGTTCTCATCCACTTAGTCCTCTTCATCTTTGTCCAGGTCCTCTTCCTCTAGATTCTCTTCCTCTAGGTCCTCTTCCTCTTGGTCCTCTTCCTCTTGGTATTGGTCCTCTTCCTTTTGGTCCTTTTCCTTTTAATCCTTGTCCTCTTGGTCCTCTTCCTGTTTGTCCTCTTCCTCTGCCTCTTGGTCCTCTTCCTCCAGGTCCTCGTTCTCTTGGTCATCTTCCTCTTGTTTCTGGTCCTTTTCCTTTTTGTCCTGGTTCTCTTCCTCTTGGTCCTCTTCCTCTACCTCTTGGTCCTCTTCCTCTTGGTCCTCTTCTTCTAGGTCCTCTTCCTCTTGGTCCTGGTCCTCTTACACTTGGTCCTCTTCCTTTTAGCCCTGGTCCTCTTCCTCTTGGTCCTCTCAGTCCTCTTCCTTTTCTTTTTGGTCCTGGTCCACTTCATCATGGTCCCGGTCCTCTTCCTCCTGGTCCTCTTCTCTTGGTCATCTTCATCTCCCTGTTGGTCCTCTTCTTCTCAGTCCTGGTCCTCTTCATCTTGGTCCTCTAGGTAGTTTTCTTTTTGGTTCTGGTCCACTTCCTCTTGGTCCTGGAACTCTTCCTCTTGGTCCTCTCAATCCTCTTCCTCTTCTTTTTGGTCCTTGCCCACCTCCTCTTGGTCCTGGTCCTCTTCTTCTTGGTCCTGGTCCTCTTCCTCTTGGTCCTGGTCCTCTTCCACTTGGTCCTCTTCCTTTTAGCTCTGGTCCTCTTCCTCTTGGTCCTTGTCCTCTTCCACTTGGTCCTCTTCCTTTTAGCTCTGGTCCTCTTCCTCTTGGTCCTTGTCCTCTTCCTTTTGATCCTGTTCCTCTTGGTCCTCTTCATTTCACTGTTGGTCCCCTTCCTCTCAGTCCTGTTCCTCTTCCTCTTGGTCCTCTAGGTACTCTTCTTTTTGGTTCAGGTCGATTTCCTCTTGGTCCTGGTCCTCTTCCTCTTGGTCCTGGATCTCTTCCTCTTGGTCCTATCCCTCTTGGTCCTGGTCATCTTCCTCTTGGGTCTTGTCCTCTTAATCCTGATCCTCTTCCTCCTGGTCCTCTTCCTCTTATTCCTGGTCCTCTCTTGGTCATCTTTCTCTTGTTCCTGGTCCTCTTCCTTTTTGTCCTGGTCTTCTTCCTCTTGATCTTCTTCCTCTACCACTTGGTCCTATTCCTCTTGGTCCTAGTCCTCTTCCTCCTGGTCCTCTTCTAGTTGGTTCTCTTCCTTTTAGCCCTGGTCCTCTTCCTCTTGGTCCTCTCAGTCCTCTTCTTCTATTTTCTCTTCCTTTTGGTCATTTTCAACTTGGTTCTGGTCCACTTCCTCTTGGTCCTGGAACTCTTCCTCTTGGTCCTGGAACTCTTCCTCTTGGTCCTCTCGATCCTCTTCCTCCTCTTTTTGGTCCTTGCCCACTTCCTCTTGGTCCTGGTCCTCTTCTTCTTGGTCCTGGTTCTCTTCCTCTTGGTCCTGGTCCTCTTCCACTTGGTCCTCTTCCTTTTAGCTCTGGTCCTTTTCCTCTTGGTCCTTGTCCTCTTCCTTTTGATCCTGTTCCTCTTGGTCCTCTTCATTTCACTGTTGGTCCTCTTCCTCTCAGTCCTGTTCCTCTTCCTCTTGGTCCTCTAGGTACTCTTCTTTTTGGTTTAGGTCGATTTCCTCTTGGTCCTGGTCCTCTTCCTCTTGGTCCTGGATCTCTTCCTCTTGGTCCTCTCCCTCTTGGTCCTGGTCCTCTCTTGGTCATCTTTCTCTTGTTCCTGGTCCTCTTCCTTTTTGTCCTGGTCTTCTTCCTCTTGATCTTCTTCCTCTACCTCTTGGTCCTGGTCCTGTTCCTCCTGGTCCTCTTCTAGTTGGTTCTCTTCCTTTTAGCCCTGGTCCTCTTCCTCTTGGTCCTCTTCTTCTATTTTCTCTTCCTCTTGGTCCTTTTCATCTAGGTTCTGGTCCACTTCCTCCATGTCCTGGAACTCTTCCTCTTGGTCCTGGAACTCTTCCTCTTGGTCCTCTCGATCCTCTTCCTCCTCTTTTTGGTCCTTGTCCACTTCCTCTTGGTCCTGGTCCTCTTTTTCTTGGTCCTGGTCCTCTTCTTCTTGGTCCTGGTCCTCTTCCACTTGGTCCTCTTCCTTTTAGCTCTGGTCCTCTTTCTCTTTGTTCTCATCCACTTAGTCCTCTTCATCTTTGTCCAGGTCCTCTTCCTCTTGGTCCTGTTCCTCTTGGTCCTCTTCATTTCACTGCTGGTCCTCTTCCTCTCGTCCTGTTCCTCTTCCTCTTGGTCCTCTAGGTACTCTTCTTTTTGGTTCTGGTCGATTTCCTCTTGATCCTGGTCCTCTTCCTCTTGGTCCAGGATCTCTTAATCCTGATCCTCTTCCTCCTGGTCCTGGTCCTCTTCTTCTTGTTCTTCTTCCTCTTATTCCTTTAATAAATTGCGTAAAGACGCTTGGGAGGATGAGTGGGACTTTGTATGAAGCAAAGTGGTGGAGAATAAATAGATTGATGGATTATAATAAAATTCATAATTTATTGATAAACATATAATCAAAGATATACATGATTGACATTACGTCTTTAAATCAACATACAAAATTCATTGATAAGAATAATATCATGAAATCCAGATACTACATAAATAAATGTATAGCCCCAATCCATGAAGGTTGCATACATGTACATGTATAGGTATAGCTAGTTTATGACTCAAGTATATAAGTCTGGACTGTGACCCTTATCACCCTAGGGAATTGGGTAGATTGGATAATATTGTCCATAAACATAATAAGGTAGTATTGCACGGCGATGGAAGCTCTATGCGTTTCATGGCAAGTTAAAGCAATTCGTCAGGAGCAGACCGTGGCATGGCTAGAAAAAATGAAATATATGTATAAAAAACTTGCAACAATTACCACTATATGCATAGCGGGGTGACACAGCAGCCCCCGTATGACATTGAACAATGAGACTTACAGCACCGGCGCGCCGGCAGCAGATTGCCGAGACGGGAAGGCCAACCGGAAAGAACTAGAGGGGAGAACTAGGACAACGGCGGTCCACACCGGCGGCACACAGGGCGGGAGGGGGCACACGGGTGTATAGTGTCTGCAAGGAGCATAAAGACCACTGTGGATGAAAACAAAGAAAACCTGTTGTGTGTGCTGGGTGAACATATAGTGAGTGAGAAATGGAGGGTGAAAAGTGAAAGAAGGAAGGAACCCTGAAAGATGGGGAAGGGTGAAGAGGGTGGAACAAGTGGAGATAGATAGGGTAAAGAGAGAGAGGAGGTATGAGAAACAATTCTTATTCCTGGTCCTCTCTTGGTCATCTTCCTCTTATTCCTGGTCCTCTTCCTTTTTGTCCTGGTCCTCTTCCTCTTGGTCTTCTTCCTCTACATCTTGGTCCTATTCCTTTTGGTCATGGTCCTCTTCCAGTTGGTCCTCTTCCTTTTAGCCCTGGTCCTCTTCCTCTTGGTCCTCTCGGTCCTCTTCTTCTATGTTCTCTTCCTCTTGGTCCTTTTCCTCTTGGTTCTGATCCTCTTCCTCTTGGTTCTCTTCCAGTTGGTCCTCTTCCTTTTAGCCCTGGTCCTCTTCCTCTTGGTCCTCTCGCTCCTCTTCCTCTACTTTTTGGTCCTGGTCCACTTCCTCTTGGTCCTGGTTCTCTTCCTCCTGGTCCTGGTCCTCTTCCTCTTGGTCCTCTTCATCTCCCTGTTGGTCCTCTTCCTCTCAGTCTTGGTCCTCTTCCTCTCAGTCTTGGTCCTCTTCCTCTTGGTCTTCTGGGTCTTGGTCTTCTAGGTACTCTTCTTTTTGGTCCTGGTCCTCTTTAACTTGGCGCTCTTCCTCTTAGTCCTGGTCCTCTTCTTTTTGGTCCTCTTCCTCTTCATCCTGGTCTTCTTGGTCCTGATCCTCTTGGTCATGGTCCTCATCCTCTTGGTCCTGGTGCTCTTCCTCTTGGCCCTGGTCCTCTGCCTCTTGGTCTTCTTCCTCTACCTCTTGGTCCTATTCCTCTTGGTCTTGGTCCTCTTCCAGTTGGTCCTCTTCCTTTTAGCCCAGGTCCTCTTCATCTTGGTCCTCTCGGTCCTCTTCTGTGTTCTCTTTCGCTTGGTCCTGATCCTCTTCCTCTTGGTCCTGGTCCACTTCCAGTTGGTCCTCTTCCTTTTAGCCCTGGTCCTCTTCCTCTTAGTCCTCTTCCTCTACTTTTTGGTCCTGGTCCACTTCCTCTTGGTCCTGGTCCTCTTCCTCTTGGTCCTGGTCCTCTTGGTCCTGATCCTCTTCCTCTTGGTCCTGGTCCACTTCCAGTTGGTCCTCTTCCTTTTAGCCCTGGTCCTCTTCCTCTTGGTCCTCTTCCTCTACTTTTTGGTCCTGGTCCACTTCCTCTTGGTCCCGGTCCTCTTCCTCCTGGTCCTGGTCCTCTTCCCCTGGGTCCTCTTCATCTCCCTGTTGGTCCTCTTCCTCTCAGTCTTGGTCCTCTTCCTCTTCTAGGTACTCTTCTTTTTGGTCCTGGTCCTCTTTAACTTGGCCCTCTTCCTCTTAGTCCCGGTCCTCTTCTTTTTGGTCCTCTTCCTCTTTATCCTGGTGCTCTTTCTCTTGGCCCTGGTCCTCTTGGTCCCGATCCTCTTGCTCTTGGTCCTGCTGCTTATCCTCTTGGTCCATTTTCTCTTGGTCCTCTTCGTCTTCCTCTTTTTTAGTCCTCTTCCATTTCCTCTTGGTCCTGGTCCTCTTCCCCTTGGTCCTCCTCCTCCTTGTCCTGATCCTTTTCCTCTTGGTCCTGGCCCTCTTCCTCTTGGTCCTCTTCTTCTTGGTTCAGGTCCTCTTCCTCTAGATTCTCTTCCTCTAGGTCCTCTTCCTCTTGGTCCTGTCCTCTTCCTATTGGTCCTCTTCCTCTTGGTCATGATCTTGTTCCTCTTGGTCCTTTTCCTTTTAATCCTTGTCCTCTTGCTCCTCTTCCTGTTTGTCATCTTCCTCTGCCTCTTGGTCCTCTTCCTCCAGGTCCTCTTTCTCTTGGTCATCTTCCTCTTGTTTCTGGTCCTTTTCCTTTTTGTCCTGGTTCTCTTCCTCTTGGTCCTCTTCCTCTACCTCTTGGTCCTCTTCCTCTTGGTCCTCTTCTTCTAGGTCCTCTTCCTCTTGGTCCTGATCCTATTCCACTTGGTCCTCTTCCTTTTAGCCCTGGTCCTCTTCCTCTTGGTCCTCGCGGTCCTCTTCCTCTTCTTTTTGGCCCTGGTCCACTTCCTCATGGTCCTGGTCCTGGTCCTTTTCCTCTTGGTCCTCTTCCTCTTGGTCCTCTTCATCTCCCCGTTGGTCCTCTTCCTCTCAGTCATGGTCCTCTTCCTCTTGGTCCTTTAGGTATTCTTCTTTTTGGTTCTGGTCCACTTCCTCTTGGTCCTGGTCCTCTTCCTTTTGGTTCTCTTCCTGTTCATCCTGGTCCTCTTGGTCCTTATCCTCTTGGTCATGGTCCTCTTCCTCTTGGTCCTGGTGCTCTTCCTCTTGGTCCTGGTCCTCTTGGTCCTGATCCTCTTTCTCTTGGTCCTGGAGCTCTTCCTCTTGGTCTTTTAAATTTTCCTCTCAATCGTCTTCCTCTTTTTTAGTCCTGCTCCTCTTTGTTCTCATGCACTTAGTCCTCTTCCTCTTGGTCCTGGTCCTCTTCCTCTTGGTCCTCTTCCTCTTCTCTTTGGTCCTGGTCCACTTCCTCTTGGTCCTGGTCCTCTTCCTCTCAGTCCTGGTCCTCTTCCTCTTGGTCCTGGACCTCTTGGTCCTGGTCCTCTTCCTCTTGGCTCTGGAACTCTTCCTCTTGGTCCTCTTCTTTTTGGTCCTGGTCCTCTTCCTCTTAGTCCTGGTCCTCTTCCTCTTGGTCCTGGTCCTCCTAATCCCGATTCTCTTCCTTCCAAATAACTGTTCTGCTTTATTATGACACAACTGAAGGTTTTTATACACATGATTATGTAGGTATAACATTAATATTACAATTGTACTTGTATGGTAACAAGGGGCGTAACATAGGCAGACTAATTCTAATCAGGACTCAAAGGAATGCAAACATGTAAGGAAAACATTATTAGTGCCCTGTGCACAATGAGTGCAGTGTGCAATACATACAAAATAGAACACAATTATATGCATAACTTACAAATTTCCTTTACAATCTCCCCTCTTTTGATCAATATTTTGATCACTAACTATACCTGCTATCACTTTTAACCTGGACCCTCCACACGCTTAGGTGGGGGTAGTCCTGGCCAAAAATGCAAAACTCCATTGTGGAGAATAGAATAGCTGAAAAGCTTTGTCATTACAAAATGACTTTTCATTTTGAAAAACAAATGATTGATAAGAAATATTTACAGAGTATTGGCTGTACACTCCTGTGGCCAGAATGGCTTTCTAGCTTAATTGCTGGCATGCTGATTTATCAGCAAGTGTAAACGCAGACAATTCTACATAGAATGGAAGACGTATAAAAGACAAATATGACTTCAACATGGCTGAACTACTTTTCAAATCCCATTAAAAATATCTATACTTATATCCCTTACAATTAAAGCATTTAAATAAATAGTACTCTAGACTGTGATTCCAAGAGGGAAACAAATCAAACACAGATATTCCTTAATATATTAATTTTGCAGTGTCTGGTGTGGATCCAGGTGACTTTTGCAAAACTGTACATAAATAGATGCTGTATTGAGTCTCCAAACATTTCCTTATAAATAAATGTCTCTTAAC
>BLSH010300856.1:81773-97883 GCA_018402905.1 Glandirana rugosa | reverse complement strand
AAGTGTAAGGAGCATTCTTCCCATTGACCATCACACTAATGTATCATGAGTTGTAGATTTTTCATTTTTAGCAGGGGTTCCCCAAGACCGGAGAATTATTTCAAGGGTTCCTCGGTGTTGAAAAGGTTGAGAAAGGCTGGTCTAAGGCATACGCTACTCCATAGACTACTCCCTCTGTTCTACATGCTATGAAATCTTTGATGGCATAAACGTTTCTGGTCATTGTAGATGTAAACTTTTCCCTTTTCAAATTATTTTCTCAGTTTTGGTACATGCATAACAGCGCTTACAGGGGAAGAATCTTTTCCCCGTAAAAAGCGTAAAACCCAGTTTTGCTGGGGGGGGGGGGGGGGTCTATTCAAAAAGATTATTTTACTTCAAGACTCAAAATTAGGTCCTGTTTGAAACCAAGTTCTACAGCAATCAAAAGGTCCCCTAGAAGAGTGGTTCTCAACCTCAGTCCTCAAGTAACCCCAACAGGCCATGTTTTGGGAATTTCTTAGATAAAATAGCTGTCCAAAATACTAAGCCATTGACTGTGATTTAAAGCACCTGTGCAAGATAAAGGAAAACCTGCAAACATGACCTGTTGGGGGTACTTGAGGAAAGGGCTGAGAATCATTGCTCTAGCATTAGGAACAGAATAACACCAAGTAAAGTGATGGTAAAAAAAACTAAACCTCTTGTTTTTTTTTTCAATGCAGTAAATTTAATAAATGTGGTCAGAATGTTTTCATACTTGGCGCAGTATATATATATATAGCACTCGACATTAGGGTTGTCCCATTGCCATTGCTATCCAATAGTATTGAGATGGGGTTTATACTTATAGCACCCTCTAGTGTGCATCTAGTGTAGGTAAATTTAGCTATGACTCGTGGCGTGAGTCTGTAATTACTGCAGGTCAGGCTGGATGGCTCTACAGGGCAGGTCTCTGGTACCTTCCCCTGGATTTAGAAGCTTGGAGAAGCTTCTGGAAGTTAGTGGGTTGAGGACAGTAGCTTCTGATCTGCATAACTGAGGGAATCTGGTGAAACCCCAGGCAGAGGGCCTGACAGGGTGGCTGGGCCAGCCCTTGAATATGTTGAAGCCTTATGTTGAGGTTGCTGTTGTGTGATGCCCAGCGCTTTGAGATTGAATGTATAAAAACTCCTTTCAGATGTCCATCTTTGCCCCCTCGATCAGGGCTTTATGATAACATGACAATGTACAGTATATTAACTAAGTTGAGAGCAAAAGGGGTCCTACATGTGTCCTTGCTGGCACATGTTCCTCACACTTCCTGATAGAAATGGAAAGCATTGGAAAATCTCTCCAATGCTAACACAGATGGCAATTAACTAAACATTTTATTTTCAGCCATAGTAACTTGACCACATTTTTACACTGCCCAGATCTATGCTCATCTAAGTAAAAAAGTTCTGTTGTAGTTGAGGTTTAGCAGATTATGCTACCTACACTGTACAGCCGAAATGCTATGGACTCCTTACTATCGGTTTTCCATTTCATCCCAAAGGTGTTCAGTAGAGTTGAGCTCAGTGTTCTGTGCAAGACACTCCAGTTCCTCCATGTCAAACTGGTCAAATCATGTCTTTATGGAGCTGGCACCACTCTTCTGGGATATTTTCCTACAAAATTATGGAGTGCGCTTGTAGGAATTTGTGTCTAATCAGCCAAAAGAAAATTTGAAAGGTCAGGTACTGTTGATGGATGAGAACACCTGGCTCACCATTGGTGTTCCAAATCATCACAAAGGTGTCCAGTAGGGATGATCTCCATGTACATAAGGGGGGATATGATCACCATGTATAAATACATAAGGGGGATATGATCTCCATGTATAAATACATAAGGGGGATATGATCTCCATGTATAAATACATAAGGGGGATATGATCTCCATGTATAAATACATAAGGGGGGGATATGATCTCCATGTATAAATACATAAGGGGGATATGATCTCCATGTATAAATACATAAGGGGGGAAGTGATCTCCATGTATAAATACATAAGGGGGGATATGATCACCATGTATAAATACATAAGGGGGGATATGATCTCCGTGTATAAATACATTTGTGGTCCATGCAGTGAACTTGGTGTTGAGTTATTCTCTTTCAGGGCATTCATTACAGAGAACAAGGGGGCTCTTTATGTCTGGAGGACAGGAGATTTAACCTTCAGATGCAAAAGGATTCTTCACAGTAAGAGCTGTGAAAATGTGGAATAGACTCCCCCTAGTTCTAATAATGATTCGTTTGTAGGCTCTTTGGTTTCCTAGGGTAATTTATCAAAAATTGCACCTCCTCCCATGATTAGTAAGAAAACACAGTAGGGTAGCAACGGGGTCCCCAGTGGGATTATGTGGTGCCAGAGGACAAATTCATAAATCCAAGGAATTCATAAAACACCAACATTTTATGAATACTTTAAGGGCTTTCCCTTTTTTTTCACCTTTTAGTATATGACCCACATAAGTGCACTCATATGCATATCTACATTTGCTTTGTGGTGGAGCTTTCTCCTGTTCGACACATCAGCGCCCCCCCGGCTGAACCTTGTTTGATTTACGGCCCAAGTAAGTTTCTTTCAGGCACTCTCATACCTCGCTATATACAAATATGTTTGATCTGGATTCTTGATTTATTGGCAAATGAGAGTAAGATTGTCCACAACCATAGCCATGCACGGTTGTTTCAGTGCTGGTAAACTTTTTTGGTATAGATCATATATAAACGAGAATAAGCTATTTAACCACTTCAGCCCCAGTGCCGCAAATAGGCGGCGGCTGGCTTTGAGCGGCTGTAGCAGGACATAGCCCGCAGCTGCAGGCTATATCCCGGTATCATTTTTTAGAGCGGACGGTCGGGTATCCAGGGGTAACGACTGATCCGGCTCGGGAGCCGCTCGGTCGTTATCCCAGGGGGTGGGAGGGGACATCCCCCCCTCCCGCCGCTCTTCTCCGGCCTCCCATCCCACCGGGAGACCGGAGCGCCTCCGCCGGCTGGAAGGAGACCCGTAATCGGCTCCGATCCGGTCTCCTTCGGCAAATTCCGGAAGCAACGTCACTTCCGGTTTACTCAGCGGCTAACGGCGCCAATTTAAAAAAAATGACAGTATTCAGAATCGCCGTTTTTGGCGATCTGAATACTGTGAAGTGCAAAGGAGGGATGGGGGGTCTAGACCCCCCAGCCCTCCAAAAAGAGTACCTGTCAACATATATTACTATCACAAGGGATGTTTACATTCCTTGTGATAGCAATAAAAGTGATCAGATTTTTTTTTTAAAGGAACAGTGTTAAAAAAAATAAATAAAAAAATTAAAAAATTTAAAGCGCCACCATCCCCGCGAGCTCGCGCAGCAAGGAAAATGCCCACATATGAAAACGGAGTTCAAACCACACATGTGAGGTATCGCCGCGATCGCCAGAGTGTGAGCAATAATTCTAGCACTAGACCTCCTCTGCACCTCTAACCTGGTAACCGATAAGAAATTTTAAAGCGTCGCCTATGGAAATTTTTAAGTACGCAAAATTTTCAACCGTGTCATGTATGGTATCTATTTACTCGGCGTAACATCCTCTTTCACAATATACAAAAAAATTGGGCTAACTTTACTGTCGTCTTATTTTTTAACTCAAAAAAGTTAAATTTTTCCAAAAAAATCGCGCTTGAAAGACTGCTGCGCAAATACCGTGTGACAAAAAAATATTGCAACGATCACCATTTTATTCTCTAGGGTGTTTGAAAAAGATATATATATAATGTTTGGGGTTTCTAAGTAATTTTCTAGCAAAAAAAAAATGTTTTTAGCTAGTAACCAACAAATGTAAAAAAGGGGCCCGGTTGGTAAGTGGTTAAAGTACAATATGTGATATCTCTAAATAAGACCATTTACATTGACTTATGTGCTGGTATATCACACTTTATGCGCCTCCTGCAGTCGCAGAGTGCCGAGTTTCTTTCTGGTTTGGGGGTGGGGCCCTTTTTGATGCCCGTGGATGGGTCTTTGCCTGGGTGAGTATAATGTTCTGAGGGGAACCTGCAATCCTTCTTGGGGGGGATCTCTCGATTACCAAAACAATAAAAGTTTCTTATTATCCACTTCACTCCCGGAAGGATTTCCCACGTTAGGACCAGAAAACTTTTTGTGATTCGGCACTGTGTCGCTTTAACCGACAATTGCACGGTCGTGCGACGTTGCACCCAAATTAAATTTGCGTCCTTTTTTCCCCACAAATAGAGCTTTCTTTTGGTGGTATTTGATCGCCTCTGCGTCATTTCTGATCGCCGCTATGAACAAAAAAAGAGCATCGATTGTGCAAAAAAAAAAAAAAATGTCTTACTTTTTGCTAAAATACAAATCCAAAAAAAAAAACATTTTTTTTCATCGGTTTTGGCTGATTTATATTCTACCTCATATTTTTGGTAAAAAAAAACACAATCAGTGTTTATTGATTGGTTTGCGCAAAAGTTGCAGCGTTTACGAATGATGAGAATTAATTTCTGGGGTTTTTATTTTTTACTAGTAATGGCGGTGATCTGCAATATTGGGGCGGAAATGTCGGACCATTTTGACACTTTTTTGGGACCAATGACATTTATACAGCGATCAGACATTTAAATGTCCACTATCAGAAATTTAAATGTCCACTGATTACTGTATAAATGTCATTGGCAGTGAAGGGGTTAACCTGCAGGGGGAGATCTAGGGGTTAACTGTGTTCCCTAGGCGTGTTCTAGCTGTAAGGGGGCTGGGCTATTATTGGCACCAGAGATCTAACTGATCCCAGTGACAGGGATCAGTAGATCTCTTATGTCCCCACTGACAGAGCGGAGAACTGCCGTGTTTACATCAGCGGTTCCCCATTCTTTTGCTGTGGCAGCTCGCCGGCGGACATCGGGTCTGCCCAAGCTGCGGGCACACTCCTCCGGAGTGCCCCCTAGCTGTCACTACACAAATCGCCGTCTATGTACGGCGATTCGCGGGACACCTCCACACTGCCACAGTAAATATACTGCACATGGTGTGGAAGTGGTTACAGATGTATTGAATATGGAAAACTGTTTCTATCCATTGTTTCTCATTATGTTGTCTCTGTTTGTTAAGTTCGCATGTATGGTGGTTGCTGAAAAATCCCCTGAGGAAGCCTTTGTATGGCGAAACATGTCGGGATAACAGCACTACAGCTCCAATCACCTTTGTAATTGCTTGGTAACCCCTCACAATACATCCGGACCACTGTTTTTATATGTCTACAGACCTGTTTATTTTAATACTGTATAATAATAAAATGTTGGTGTTTTATGAATTCCTTGGATTTATGAATTTGTCCTCTGGCACCGCATAATCGCACTGGGAACCCCCGTTGCTACTCTACTGTGTTTTCTAATTCTAATAATCTCAGTTAATGAAGAAAAAATGGATTTAATTATAAATTAATAGTATATAACTGGCTGTTAACATTTTGAAGTAATAGTACCAGAGAACAATGATCCATAGAATATTACATTTCCTTAGGTTGGAAATCAGAAAGGGATTTTCTCTCCTGTTGGGGCAAATTGTTTTGCACTTTTTTTTTTTTTACTTCTTCTGGGGCAGCTGTAGATATAAGGTTTTGGATGTGGGGGTTATTATTTATTTTATTGTTTATTTATGTTTTACTATTGTTTGAACTCAATAGACTCGTTGTGATCTTGGTCACGTTTGTTTGTGTAAGAATAATTCATAGTTTGCATGACCTTCAACCACTTGTGGACCGCCTGCCCACATTGTACTGCGGATGGGCGGCCAGCACAGGCAAAACTACATACCCGTACATTGCCACCTCTTACTGGGCTTCAGGGCCCCCACTGCCAGCACCAGCTGTGATTATACATAGTGGGAGCCTGTCAGAAAGTCAATGTTTCATAGTTGGGACCTGCTGAGGCAAGGCAGAGATGAGAAACAAGTTAATAAAAGCACCACACTGTACATATAATGCCACCCCCTGTGCGGAAGACAGATGGGAAGACAACGACCCCCCCCCCTGTGGGAGATGGTCAGGAAGGCGGCGATCCCATACCCCTAAGACTTCCTGGCCCATGGGGTCTCAGGACCCGCTCCCTGATTAGCCGGGAATAGAAACAGGAAGACAATGGTGAATATTAATTCAATATTGGCACACAACTGGTTGGGCTCAGGGCGCAGTGTGACCCCCTCTAGCCCCCCCAGTCCTTACCTGAACCCCCTCTGATCCAGCAATGTTCACAATAGCCTCGGCTGCATAGTAACTCTTCCTCCTCCTTGGCTGAGACAACAGTGGGATCCCATTGGCTCCCGCTGCTATCAAACACAGCCAATGAGCCGAGGATGGGGGGGGTGGGACCATGGCGCTGCTATATGTGTCTTATGGACGTGTAGAGCAGTGGCTCTAGAGTGAGCACACAGCAGTGCCCCTAGGGCAAGTGGCTTTCTCTGAGGGCATTGCCTGAAGGGGTGGAGCCAGGAGCACCAGCGCGGAACCCAAAAAGAAGAGGATCGGGGCTGCTCTGTGTAAAACCACTGCACAATGATGAGCCCTCCTAATCCTTATCTGAGCCCCCTCTCATCCAGCAATGTTCACAATAGCCTCGGCTGCATAGCAACTCTTCCTCCTCATTGGCTGAGACAACAGCGGGATCCCATTGGCTCCCACTGCTATCAAACACAGCCAATGAGCCGAGAATGGGGGGGGGGCGGGACCGTGCCATGGTTTTATGTGTCTTATGGACGCGTAGAGCACTCCGGAGTGAGCACACAGCAGTGCCCCCAGGGAAAGTGGCTATCTCTGAGGGCACTGCCCGAAGCGGTGGAGCCAGGAGCACCAGCGGGAGACCCAAAAAGAGGAGGATCGGGGCTGCTCTGTGTAAAACCACTGCACAGAGCAGGTAAGTATAACATGTTTGTTATTTAAATAAAAAAAAAAAAAAAAGCTTTAGTATCATCAATTGACCACCCTAGATGTTACCCAGCCAGTGTCATTAGTACAGTGACAGTGTATATTGTCATAAAAAAAATATCTGGGCTTATACTACTAGCTACTTACTAATAGCAAATGAAAAAAATCATGCATCACTAAATTAAACAATATAATACTATGAATAATGTGAATAGCATAAACGCCAAATAAGTAAAATGATACAAAATGGGCTCAATAAAAGCAATAGTTATAGTGCAGTAATGAAATCAAATGATAAAAATGAAAAAAGTCCCATAATAAAATTCTGCGCCAGATGAGAAAGGGATCCAAGGACAGCGAGTGTGGCACCCAGGGAATAACCACACTAGGGGCTCACCAGAAAGCCAGGGACCCCCCCCCCCCTTACTCAGGAAGGTCAGAGGGCGCTCTATCAACCAATGGATCCAATGGCAGGAATCTAAGCATCAACTCGAGTGACTCCAGACAGCCGATTCATGAGTGCAGGCAGACAGGTGACTCCAGATAACGAATCCACCGCGCCCTCGCCCTCAACAATGGATCATATAGATAGGCACAATAAAGGCTCCACATAGTATAGTATTGTAAAAATAAACGTGTATCACATCCAAAAGCCTCAAACAGATCAGATTCCAACACTAAAGATGGCCAAACAATGATCATGCATGCTCTGTAGCGTGTGTGTGGTTCCAACCTACGCATTTCGTCAGAGGTGACGTCATCAGGGGCACATCTGACGAAACGCGATCGTTGTTTTGCCATCTGTAGTGTTGGAATCTGACCTGTTTGCGGATTTTGGATGTGTTGCACGTTGTTTATTACTGACTCAATGTAAGTGCAATACCTTTTTAAATAAAACAGATGTTTTTACTAGACATGCACAGAGCGAAAACATTTTGTTTAGTTTTGCTTCATTTCGATTCGTTATTTACATAAATTTACTTCGTTAGATTTGTTCCATTCGTTTAATCCTTTTTCGGAAGCAGTTTTTCTTATTTGTTTTCAAATGCATTTTGAAAAGCTTTTGAATCCATTTTGAAAAGTTTTCGAATCAAATTCGAAAGGTTTTCGAATCAGTGTCAAAAAGTTTTTCAAATGCATTTTGAAAAGTTTTTAAATCAATTTCGAAAAGTTTTCGAATCAGTTTTGAAAAGTTTTCGAATCCATTTTGAAACATTTTCAATTCAATTTCGAAAAGTTTTCGAATCAATTTCAAATAGTTTTCCAATTTCCAAGGAGAATGGGGTGGAGTGGAAAGTGGAGGAATAGAATGGAAGAAGATAGAATACAATAGAGGGGAATATAACAGAAAATGAAAGAATATAATGTGGTGGAGTGGAGCAGAGCTGTTTTACTCAGTTGTATTCTATTCTTTTTTTTTCTGTTATATTCTTTTCAAGTCTATTGTTTTTTTATTTTTCTGTTCTATTAATTTGTTTATTATTCTATTTTGTTCTCTTTGGAAATTGGAAAACAATTCAAATTCGAGGATTTTTCAAATTCAACAACTATTCGAATTTGAAAAGTATTCGAAAATCATTTGAATTCAAATTTTGTCCGAATTTTTTTTTTTGTTGTTTCAGATTCTTTTAAACTCGGTGCTATTGTAATTCAGAAATTTGGATACATCCAAATTTCCGTAAAATTTGTTAGAATTTTAATTCAGAACTAAACTAACCGCACGTCTAGTTTTTACAATACTATACAATGTGGAGCCTTAGCCTATATATGATCCATTGCTGGAGGTGAGGACCCAGTGGATTCATTATCTGGAGTTCGATGTCCGCCGATTGCCTGGCAGAGAAGAAAAACGGTGAACCGCCAATGTAAACCCTGCAGTTCCCTGCTCTGTCAGTGGGCATGTAAGAGATCTACTGATTCCTGTCACTGGGATCAGTTAGATCTCTTATGCCCCAGGGAGCCCAGCCCCCTCACAGTTAGAACACGCCTAGGGGACACAGTTAACCCCTAGAGCGCCCCCTGCAGGTTAACCCCTTCACTGCCAATGACATTTATACAGTAATCAGTGGGCATTTAAATTTCTGATCGCTGTATAAATGTCATTGGTCCCATAAAAGTGTCAAAAATGTCCGACATGTCCGCCGCAATATCGCAGTCCCTATAAAAATCTCAGATCGCCGCCATTACTAGTAAAAAAAAAAAAAAATGTAAAAATGCCAGAAATTAATTCTCATGGCTTGTAAGCGCGGCAAAGTTTGTGCAAACCAATCAATAAACGCAGATTGCGTTTTTTGTTTTTTTTAACAAAAATATGAGGAAGAATATAAATCGGCCAAAACCAATGAATGCATTTGTTTTTTTATATATATTTTTTTTTGGATTTGTATTTTAGCAAAAAGTAAGAAATTTTTATTTTTTTTTGCAAAATGGTCGCTCTTTTTTTGTTTATAGCGGCGATCAGAAATGACACAGAGGAGATCAAATACCGCCAAAAGAAAGCTCTATTTGTGGGAAAAAAATGACACAAATTTTGTTTGGGTACAACGTCGCACGACCGCGCAATTGTCAGTTAAAGCGACGCAGCGCCGAATCACAAAAAGTGCTCTGGTCCTAAAGGGGGAAATCCTTCCGGGGCTGAAGTGATTAATGTGTACCGTTTTCGTACAAGAAAAATCAGAAACGGGAGACTTCGCTTGATCAGAAATAATAAACACCAACGTTTTTTGTACACATTTTCTTTCATTGGTTCCAACTTGCTGTGAGACAATGAGCAAAATTGGGCGATCGTTTGCCCAATTTTTGTATAGTGTGTAGCCCACATTAGGGGGGTCCCTGGCTTCCTGGTAAGCCCCCAGTGTGGTTATTCCCTGGGTGCCACGCTCGCTGTCCTTTGATCCCTTTCTCACCTGGCGCAGAAATTTTATTATGGGCCTCTTTTCATTTTTATCATTTGATTTCATTACTGCACTAAAACTATTGTTTTTATTGAGCCCATTTTGTATCATTTTACTTATTTGGTGTTTATGTTATTCACTTTATTCATTGTATCGCATTGTTTAACAACTTCAGCCCCCTTCCTGACCAGGCCATTTTTTTGTGACTGCGTCGCCTTAAAGTGGAGTTCCACTAGATTTTTAGTTTATTAAAAGTCAGCAGCTACAAAAAGTGTAGCTGCTGACTTTTAATAAACAGTAACTTACCTGTCTCCCGGTCCAGCGATGGCTGCACCCGAAGCCTCGCTCGTCTCCCCCTCCTCCCTGCGGCGCCGGCATTTCAGGTGTGGGCACCGGCGAGTCGCGCTGCGCGTTGCCAGTGGCCAGGCAATCTTCTGGGACCGGTGACGTGTCCCAGAAGATTGCCAGGAGGGAGGGGTCGCCTAGGAGGAGAGGAGGAGTCGCCTAGGCGGCCCAGAGGCGGAAGGTGGAAGAGGGACAGGAAGTCCCTCTGAAACCTGGGGACGCCCCCCCCCAAAAAAATTACATGCCAAATGTGGCATGTAAGGGGGTGAGGAGTGCTTAAAGCGGTAGTTCCATTTTTGGGTGGAACTCCGCTTTAACTGACAATTGTGCGGTCGTGCGACGTTGCACCCAAACAAAATTGATGTCCTTCTTTCCCCGCAAATAGAGCTTTCTTTTGGTGTTATTTGATCCCCACTGCGTTTTTTATTTTTTATTAACAAAAAATTAGTGTCAATTTTGAAATAAAAAGCAATTTTTTTTTACTTTCTGCTATAAAACATCCAATAAAAAAATGGAAAAAAACTAATTTCTTTATCGGTTTAGGCCGATGTGTATTTTTCTACATATTTTTGGTAATAAAAATTCCAATAAGCGTATATTGATTGGTTTGCGCAAAAGTTATAGCGTCTACAAACTATGAGATAGATTTATGAACTTTTACATTTTTTTTTATTGTTTTTACTAGTAATGGCGGCGATCAGAATTTGTGACATTGCGGCAGACAAGTCTGACACCAAGTGACACTTTTTGGGGACCAGTGACACCAATACAGTGATCAGTGCTCAAAAAATGCACTGTCACTGTATAAATGTCACTGGCAGGCAAGGGATTAACATAAGAGGCGATCAAAGGGTTAAGTGTTCCCTCTGTGTGTTTTCTTACTGTGTGGGGGATGGACTGACAGAAAGAACACAGAGATCGCTGTTCCTGATTACTAGGAATAGAATATCTCTGTATATTTCCCTGTCAGAACGGGGATCTGCCTTGTTTACATAGGCAGATCCCCATTCTGCCTCTCTGTGGTGTGATCGTGGGTGGCCGGTGGACATCAGGTCTGGAGGACCGGCAGATTGGTTCCCCCTCCATTCAGCAGGCGCCCACAGTATCTATTGCTCAAAATGACATACAGGTACGCTGCTTCGCGCAATAGAGCCGCCCTGCCGCAGTATATAGGCGGTGGGCGGTCTCTAAGTGGATAATTTAGCACTGCGTAAGTGTATATTAGTATCATTGATCCCTATATTAACGTCGCTTGTGATGTTAGTGGCAGTTAGTCAGTCCCCCTCAGCGTCAGTTAGTGTCAGATCACCCGCCACACTTTTGCAGTCCAATTATAAGTTGCTAATCATCACCATGCCGCAGTATATAGGCGGTGGGCGGTCTCTAAGTGGATAATTTAGCACTGCGTAAGTGGATAATTTAGCACTGCGTAAGTGTATATTATTATCATTGATCCCTGTATTACCGTCGCTTGTGATGTTAGTGGCAGTTAGTCAGTCCCCCTCAGCGTTAGTTAGTGTCAGATCACCCGCCACACTTTTGCAGTCCAATTATAAGTTGCTGGTCATCACCATTAGTAGTATATAACAAATAAAAAAAAATTAAAATTAAAATATATATACACCATAGATTGTAGATGCTATAACTTTCACGTAAACCAATCAATATACGCTTCTTTTTTTTTTTTCAAAGACATGTAGCAGAATACATTTTGGCCTAAATTTATGAAGAAATGTAAACACACAATAGTGATCAAATGCCATCAAAAGAAAGCCCTTTTTGTGTGATTACCAATTATGTAAGTTTTGTTTGTGTACGGCGTTGCACGACTGCACAATTGCTGGTTTAAAAAAAATTGGCCTGGTCATAAAGGTGGTAAAACCTTCCAGAGCTGAAGGGGTTAAAGACACTAAGGCCTCATACACACCGACGTTTCTAAAAAATTAAACAAAACGTCGGGCCCGACGTCAAGGAAAAAAAAATCGCCGTTTTCCGACGTTATGCATCGGCTTTAGTGAGCGTTGGCGTCAATAGGCGTTTTTTAAAAAAAATTCATCCCTCTGCTATTTTTCAACCTAAAAACGTCGGCGTCACAAAACGCCGGTTAACGCCGGTACAGTATTAGTTGGCGTTTGTTGGCGTCGGCGTCAAAAAATGCCAAAACGTTACAGCCTCAGAATGCGCTGGCCGTGGGTTCTAGGTTTCAGCTCACTAACGCCAACGCCATCTACAGCTCAAAAACATTGGCGCTTTTATGGGGCCATTGACTAACATGGAGAGCTGAAAAAAAACGCCAGAAAACGCCAGCGTCAAAAAACGTCTGAATGTTAATTTTGCCTGCATTCCCGACTCCCTCACCATTCATCAATGACCCCATCCATGACCTACCTGGCTCCATCTCCAGATCCTCAGTTCTCCTCATTGCACGTTGCGGACAAACCTGGTTGCGTGCCCTGCAGAGTCTTTGTCTTCAATATCTGTGCTTCTTTAAAATGTTCTTATAAGTAAGAAGGTGTTGCCCGTTACTTTATTTCAATTTTAGGAACTTAAAAATTTAGCAAACGAACAAAGAGGAAGTGTATGGAGTTCTGTAATCTTCTGTATAATTTTACTGCACGGGAACCTGTGCCCGCTCATGAACAAGATATTTAACCCCTGGGGGTTATGACCTCTGAATATAGACAGTGTACCTGCGCTTAGGATTAGTGAGAATTAATCTAAAATATTATGAATGTACACAGTGAGACTGCTGCCTTCCTGTATGTTTCCTCCTAAGAGGACCCTTTAAGTATATAAAAATTATGGAAATGGCGTTGTCTCCTTGGCGTGTTCCTTTAAAGATGTGTGTGGGCCTGTGTCTTTGGCACCCTTATTCAAATTACCATGGATGGAATACAGAGTAAAAAAATGAGAAGAAAAAAAAAATTGATGTTCGTAAATGTCAGTAAATGCCCGTGAATGCCCGTAAAACATAAAATGTGTAAAAACACCTAAAATCACCTAATAAATAAGTACATGAGAAACAGGCAGATATATTACAGATAAAATTAGGGATGAAAAAATGTAAAAATAGAAATTGGTGAATAGTTGAAAATATCGTCCGTAAATGTCCGTATGTTCGTAAATGTCCGTAAAAATAAAAATAAAGTGCTGTGGTGCCAAAAGGTGCAAAATCAATCAATGAACCTTAAATATTGTGCAATGGTTAAGAAAAAATGGGGTTTCCAAGAGTAGTAGTGTCCGATTGCGCTAATTCATGCTGCAATAGGTATTGGTGTTTCAGAATCAGTATCTTTCTTAACCATTGCACAATATTTAAGGTTCATTGATTGATTTTGCACCTTTTGGCACCACAGCACTTTATTTTTATTTTTATTTTACGGACATTTACGAACATACAGCCATTTACGGACATACGGACATTTACGGACAATATTTTCAACTATTCACCAATTTCTATTTTTACATTTTTTTCATCCCTAATTTTATCTGTAATATATCTGCCTGTTTCTCGTGTACTTATTTATTAGGTGATTTTAGGTGTTTTTACACATTTTATACGGGCATTCACGGACATTTACTGACATTTACAGACATCAATTTTTTTTTTTTTCTTCTCATTTTTTTTCTCTGTATTCCATCCATGGTAATTTGAATAAGGGTGCCAAAGACACAGGCCCACACACATCTTTAAAGGAACACTTACACAGACACGCCAAGGAGACAGCGCCATTTCCATAATTTTTATATGGTTATGACCTCTGGTTGATTTTTTTTTTTTTGTTTCAATGTTTTTATTGAGGTTTCAGTGTACAATGCATATAAGAAAAAAATAAAAAACTTTGGAGGAATAACAAACATCACAAACAAGTAAGTATGCCGTATTCCAGATGCAGCTGGAACCACATTACAAGGGGTACCCGAGATTCACAGCACTCCGCTCAACCACCCCAGCAGGGAGCTGGTAGTGGGCAGGCGGGGGCGCCAACGGTTGTAAGATTTTTAGTGTTCACTCGGGTTCCTGCTCGCTCTATTCCAAAGGAAAAAAAACTTCAATAGATTTCCCAGGATGCATAACATTAAAAACATAAGCAAACTTGTGGTAGTACATTGGATTCAATCGTAATACATCTGTTACTGCTTCCCTCTAAGGCAGGCACTTCTTGGCATAGATTGGAGTCGTGAGAGTCAGATTCTGTTGTAGTGATATAAATCCAGGGGTAGTGTACTCCGGTTTCTGAACGGTACCCCTGTGATCTCCCCCCCTCGCCCATCCACCCCGAAGGGGAGCTAACTGAGGGGGTTTCTGGTATTCTAAGTTGCAGCAATCGGGCACCACTGGCGGTCGGTCTGTCTCAGCCTGGGTGTGAGGTTCCCCGCTCGCATGCGGTCCGCGTGGGTAGATCTCAGGTTGTAGCAGGCGTTATAATGTTTGTATCCTGATAATGTGTGTAACCTCAGTTGTGGTTTAACGGGTTATAAAGTGGAGGGGAACAGGGAGAAAGGTTCGGGGTGGGTATGTAAAGGGGGTTGGAGGATAGGAAGGAAGGGGAGAGCCCCTGGACGTTGTGTGCCGCCCATGTCGTATGGAAACATAGAAACATAGAAAAGTGACGGCAGAAAAAGACTGAGTAGTCCACATGGTCTGCCCCTTTTTATTTATTTATTTTTTTTATATATATTTTTTTTTTTACATTAACCTTGTTGTCTGACTATGGATTTATGTTTATCCCAAGCATGTTTGAATCCATTTACTGTTGACTGTCTCACAACCTCTGTTGGTAGTTTATTCCAATCATCAACCACCCTTTCAGTAAAATAATACTTTCTAAGATTAGTTTTGAACTTCCCCCCAGTTAGTTTGAGGTCCCCGTGTTCTTGATTTTGGTTTCATATTATTCGTATGGATGGTTTAATAAATCAGTGGACATGGAAATGATTCTCTAGTCTAAGAGTTTAAGATCGTATTAAATTCTGCCGAACTCGAGAAATGTAACCAGCAGGCCCATGTTTTCTGAAATTTCCCTGACGTTTCTCTTGCCTGGTGGACTAGGTCTTCCAGCTCTGCAATTTGCTTGACCCCGATGAGCCATTCCCTCAGCGTCGGAGGGGCTTTATCTCGCCATCGCTTGGGTATGCACATTTTGGCTGCGTTTATAAGGTAGTAAGTAAGGGATCTTTTGTATGCAGATTGCGCTAAGGAGGTTTGGTGGAGCAGGTATTGCGCCGGGGTGTATTCTGGGGTATAAGTCGTGATCCTGTTTATGTATCTATGTATCGCTTCCCAGAAGGGTTGGATGGCTGGACACTCCCACCAAATATGTAGGATCGATCCAATTGATTCGTTGCATCTCCAGCAGAGCGGGGATACGGTCTTGTGGTATTTATTAATCCTGTCTGGGGTTTTGTACCAGCGTGAGTAGAGTTTGAAGCTACTCTCCTGAGTGGATACATTTATTGTTCCTTTGTGTATGTGAAAATCGATGTGCTCCCAACCCTCTTTTGGTATGTCCACATTTAGTTCCTTTTGCCATTTTTTACTTATGGGATGTTCCTTAGGGTCCCTATCTGCAAACAGAAGCCCATATATCTGGGAGATGAGATGTCTCTAGGGTCCCGCATCTAAACAGATCTCCTCAAACGGGGTATGAAGACAAACGTCTATCCCTGGGATTCCTTGTAGGGTATTCATTTTTTACCGTTTTCCTTGATTTACACCTGTATGGTTTTCTCCCAACCCTCGTGTAGCTAAAAGTGTATGTGTTTCCTTGTTATTTACATAGGTGAGTCCTCTCATCGAAGTTTGAGATGAGTGCGACCATGTTTTGGGGTCTGTCCTAATTATTTATGGTGTTCTGGCATAGGGGCGAGACGACCTCTACGTTGCTTAGTTAACCTAGCTAGGATGTATAAACCACCCTCACAGGTCGGTAGGTTGGGAAGACCCT